>JAVGWX010000018.1:45393523-45921023 GCA_036924085.1 Ariolimax columbianus
CAAACATATATTACTTAGCACTTCACCAAACATATATTATTTAGCTCCTCTCCAAACATATATTACTTAGCTCTTCACCAAACATATATTATTTAGCTCCTCTCCAAACATATATTAGAGAGCTCTTCACCAGACATATATTATTTAGCTCTTTTCCAAACATATATTACAGAGCTCTTCACCAAACATATATTATTTAGCTCATCTTCAAACATATATTACTTAGCTCTTCACCAAACATATATTATTTAGCTCTTCAGCAAACATATATTACTTAGCTCTTCACCAAACATATATTATTTAGCTCCTCTCCAAACATATATTACTTAGAACTTCACCAAACATATATTACTTAGCGCTTCACCCAGGTTAGAGTATATTAGATCTCTATCCAGCATAGATCCCTTAGCTGGGCATCAAGTATCGATTCCATATCTCGTCATCAGTTGTGTATTCATTCCTGTATTCTTTAACCAGAATGGATTACTTATTTCTTACGCAACAACATGTTCTTTACTTCCTCATCCAGTATATGTCCCTCAGATTTGTATACAGTATAGTCTACAATTCGTCAAGTAATTTATGTTTTATCTCTTTGTCAAGTATAGATTCAAGAGCTATAGTTTCTTTAGACCTTCATCTATCTCTTAATATATATATATATATATATATATATATATATATATATATATATATATATATATATATATATATATATATATATATAAAGTGTTGTATTAGTGTGAGTGTGTGTGTGTTTTTTTTTTAACCCCTTGCAATTTTAATAATTCAAAAGCTCATTATAAACAGCATACAGACCAAAGCTCTGCATCAAGTACAACATTCTCAGCTTTTCAACAGTATCGATTAGAGACCTCAGTTCTTCGTTCACCATACAGTCCTTACCTCGCCAATTATTGATGTTTTATAAGTCTTTACTTCGTTAAGTATTGATGGCTTATAACAGTCCTTACATCGTCAAGTATTGATGTCTTATAACAGTATTTACCTCGTCAAGTATTGATGCCTTATAACAGTCTTTACCTCGTCAAGTATTGATGCCTTATAACAGTCTTTACCTCGTCAAGTATTGATGCCTTATAACAGTCTTTACCTCGTCAAGTAGAGATGTCTTACAACAGTCCTTACCTCGTCAAGTATTGAAGTCTTATAGCAGTCCTTTCCTCGTCAAGTATTGATGGCTTATTATAGTCTTTAACTCGTCACGTGTGTTGAGGTCTTATAACAGTCCTTACTTCATCAAGTATTGATGTCTTATAACAGTCCTTACCTCGTCAAGTATTGCTGTTTTATAACAGTCCTTACCTCGTCAAGTATTGATGTTTTATAACAGTCCTTACATCGTAAAGTATTGATGGCTTATGGTAGTTCTTACCTCGCCAAGTATTGAGGTCTTATAACAGTCCTTACCTCGTTAAGTATTGATGTCGTATTTCCTTGCAAAATATATAATTCACAAGCTCATTGCAAAACAACATACATATCACAGATCTACAACCAGTTTACATTTATTGGTATTAACTACAAGGACGCGAATTGTTTTGAGGTTTCTTCTTGCAGATAAATAAATACACTACCATGCCTGTTTTAAATGGCGGTAACAAAATATATAGAAGTTACAACTACAAGAACACACATTAAAAAAATCAAAGACTTCCTTTGTGGAGGCTGACTAAGATGGCGGCCAGGAACTGTTATTGGAGGTGAAACGGGGGGGGGGGGGGGGGGGGGGGGGATGGGTTGGAATTCATTATTGAATATGTTGACCGTTGTCTAGATAGTTAGTTAATTTTATTTCCCCCTGTGCCGTTTAGCAACTTCGGGAGCTTAAGTCATCTATCCTGCGCCAAGTGCGTTGCGTCGGTCAATGTGAGCTTGTCTCTGCACAATCACTCTAATGTCATCTATTAATGTAGTGAACAAGCTGCGCCAGACGATTGGACGAAGAGCCACTAGATCTCCTTTTGTCCAACCACCCTGGTGGAATCAAGCTGTTGATACGGACTGGAAAGAAAAGGAGGCGGTAACAAAAGATTGGCGTAAAGCCAGAAAGAGAGCTGGTATTAATGTCGACGCGTTGAACGAGAAGGAGGCGGTAAAACGCAAAGCTACCAATTCCCTTAAAGCTAACCTGTCTTGCTGTGGCGCCATTGCTCTATAGCCATATCTACCATCGCTGTAAGCCAGCAGTGGAAGTTGATGGTGTATTCTCATGAGATGACCAAACCAACTAATTTTTTCCTGAAAATGTATTCGGCACATGACGTGATGCCGACCATACTTCAAATGTCGTCGTTCCGCATTGTCTTTTCTGGTAACACGGATGACCTTCCTCAAACACTTCATTTCAAAAGTCTCAATTCTGCTCTCATACGCCCTGGACAGAGATCATGTTTGGCACTGGTAGCACAGAGTCGTCATCAGTACTGTTTATCAGCTGTTGCTTTGTTGCCAAACCAATGCTCGGGTGTCTAAGAGGTGGGGACAGCTGATATTTCACCCCAGATGCTTTCTGACACCTAGTCTCAATTTCCTTGTCGATCCTACCGTCTGCCGAAAAAATACTGCCCAAATACTTGAACTCGTGGACCTGTTGAAGAGCAATATCATTGATACTTAACTTGAGTGGCACAGGTGCTCTACTGATCATCATATTTTCTGACTAAAACGGTTAAATGTTCAGAAGATTACTTCGTTTCTATGTATTGATATTCAAAGTATGCACCGTTTTGCATTTTCATTTCGTGCAGTATTTCGAAGTATAATTTCATATTATGTTATATTATATAATATCACATCATGTTCTATCATAGGGATGCTGATATGTCAAATCGTACCAAGTCATGTCATATAATATCACGTCATGTCATGTCTCATATCATATATCACGTTACGTCATGTCATTTTACGTCATATCAGGTATGCAGGTATATCAAATCGGGCCAAGTCATGTCATTTCATGTCATGTCATTTCATGTCGTGTTATGTCATTTCCTGTCATGTCATGTCATATATCACAGCATATCATTTCAGGTAATGCCATGCCATATCATATCAAATCATTATTAATATGAAAATATTATATCACATAACGCCACGCCACGTCATGCCATGTCATTTATCATATTATAGCATGCCATCATATCACATAACGTCAAGTCATGTCATATCATATATAATATAATATATCATATCATATCAAATTATGTCACGTCATGTCTTGCCATGTCACGCCAAGTCACGTCACGTCACGTCATATCATATATTATTCCATATTATATCAACTTTCTTCTTATTCTTCATTGTCCTCTCTATCGTTTGACTCTTATTAATCTTCTCCTTCTTGCGGTTGACATCAAGCATTTGACATCTTTCACAGGTCATGCTGAACCGAGAGAGCAGTAGCGGGAACTCCTCCTCTTCTTCCAACCTAGACAAGATGAAAACAAAGGACCCAGACGTTCGCGAAGGGTGGGGTGGCAAACTGGACTTTATCCTGACCTGTATTGGCTACGCCGTGGGACTGGGCAATATATGGCGGTTTCCTTATCTCTGCTATAAAAGCGGTGGAGGTTAGTATGCCACTTATCCACATACAGAATGAATTAACTAAACTACTGTACTGCCAAAAACTGCCACAGTGGAACATATTGCAAACAGATACACACATGCATTCATGCACTTACCAATACGTCCACATCACTAACAGATAAAAGAGTTATTGCCCATCACAAAGCGATAACGGCCACAACATCAGACGATTTTGTCTTAATAATGTGATGTGCGCTGAATTTGGATTATAGTGAGGAAGTTTATACGCTGGTCATCAATCTCACTCTTATTCCAGTTACCTTGGATCAGTGCCAAGATTATTGGTCGAGACGACTGCAGGTAACTTGGGATGCAGGCACTCTGGTCTTACTCCCGTGAGAGCAAGGGTCGCTTGAAACTTGCGGGATTCGATCGTCTACCGTTTCCGTTTATCGCTGTGAGAGGCGAGTGTCTTAACCTTTTGGCTACAGCAACCCCTTACTAACAGACACACACACACGCATACATACACTGTTAATACGTCCACATTACAAACAGATACACACACGTATATACTTGTCAGTACGTATATACTTGTCAGTACGTCCACATTACAAACGTACACGCGCATCCATACACTGGTCAATATATCCACATTACAAACAGATACATAAATGCATCCACGCACTGGTCAATACATCAATATTACAAACAAATATGCACTGGCCAATGCGTCCACATTAGAAACAGAGACACACGCACTCATACAAAGGCCAATACGTCCACATTACAAACAGTTACACACACACGCATCCATACACTGGCCAATACGTCCACATTATAAACAGATACACACGCACTCATACAAAGGCCAATACGTCCACATTACAAACTTATACACACACACACGCATCCATACACAGGCCAATACGTCCTGATATCGCCAAAAAAGGCTACGGTTTGGGGATGTGAAGCAGCGCACCTTCACCAGTAGAATCAAACGGTTTGGAGATGGGAAGCAGCGCACCTTCGCCAGTAGAATCTAACGGTTTGGAGATGTGAAGCAGCGCACCTTTGCCAGTAGAATCTAACGGTTTGGAGATGGGAAGCAGCGCACCTTCGCCAGTAGAATCTAACGGTTTGGGGATGTGAAGCAGCTCACCTTCACCAGTATAATGTAACGGTTTGGGGATGTAAGGCAGCGCACATTCACCAATAGAATCTAATAAACAAAAATATTAGCATTGTGGCATAGAAAACAACACCACAACCAAGGAAAGTCAACAAACACATCACAGCAATCACTATTAACAAATTTGTTCCATTTGCTTTCTTCATATCTCTTTTGCTCATATCAAAATGGTTGATGATGTTAGTTAGATGTCCGTCGCAAGTAAAAATGCTGATAGCGTCAGACATGTGTATTCCGATCTGCCCGCATGTGTTAGATCGAATAACAAAGAAGGGATCAAGGACAAGAACAGCCACACACAGCAATAAAGTAACCCATAGCATTACTGCCGTAGGGGCGTGAGGTGTTAGCGATCTCACATTGCAATAGCTTGGCTATATGAGGGCGGTAGCCATCTTCTCTCCCTCGCCGCTTTTACTTCTGGGACTGAACCGGTGCCCATTTAAGGCTGGGTCAACCTGGGATCCGTTGCGATCTGAAAAAAACATTACCGCCTCAACTAGGGAATGAACCCAGGACCACACAGATGCGAAGCCAGCGCGCTAACCACTACGCGGCTCCCTATAATATAGGGATAACAAGGGTTTGCAACAACTATGCAAACAGCTAAATCGCTGATAAGACAAGCAAAGAAACGTGGCTGAACTGATGAGACACAAGGAGGGAAGTCTACAAGGAAGTATCAGAGCACCATTGTCCGGCTGATAACCCAATACATCTCTCTTAACAAGCACCTGAACAGAATCTAGCCACATCATACTCCGGAATGGGATCAAGATGCTGAGCAGGGGCCAGCGACCCATAGCTAACTGCTAGCGTCAGGGCCAGCGAACCAGAGTTGCCAAGACCCTTCTACACCTCCAAGCGGTGATCCTGGATAACAGGCTGCAGCAGGGCAGACTGGCTAAGGAGAAGGGCGCGAAGAGGGAATGCTAACCCGGTACTCAAAAAATACTTTTTGAAGTCGGATGTGTTGCAGTCAAGCTGTAAACTACGACACAGCGCATTCCGTTCTCTGGACTACATTTTGCTACTTAAGTCCTTTCAGGGTTTGGTAGCTAGAGATTGAGAATAAACGAAGCCAAGCTAAGCCACTCCGGAATGCCAAATGTGTACACACTAATACGAAACCGTTGATCGTCATTTCTTTGATTCCTCGACGCTCAACGATGTTAGGAACATGTTTCGTCCTCCGAAACCAGATAAATGGAACACTTTGAATGAAACTACTAAACACATTGAAGATACCATTGCATGACATTGGGCCGAAGGTAAAGAGCACGAATGCTGCTGTATCGGTAACGATTGTACAGTCTGACCCGAGCACGACATACTCTACCGCACGTGGGGCACGCGTGGACAGCTCCAATAATTGGGCTGTCTTACAATATTTGGTTCCGTGCACCTCGCTGTTGCTTCACCACAGCTATGATTCAATTCTTACCAATACGAGCACCATGTGTGATAGCTGTGCGTCAGGCTGAGCGGTTCAGAGCAAACAGCTGCCGGAAGACGACATCAATGAGGACACCGTTCTGCGATACTTTCAGAGTCTTTGTATCGTTTCTGCTGTCCCTCCGACGAGCACTTGTCTATCGTGCGCTAACCATTCAACAGCTGCTTAAAGAAACGCTCGTAGGAATGTAATATGTGCAAAAAGGGGGGAGGGAGAAAGTCCGTGATATAAAATCGTTAAATATGGTGGTAAACTATTTATTTATTTAAATTGGATTGTCTTTCAAGATCCTTCTCGCGGCTTTAACAAGTAAAAATACAATATCCATAAAATCAACAAAACTACATGACACAATAACACAGCACAAATTATTGTTACTACATAGTAAAAGATTATGCACCCCAATTTAACTAACAGATTGTAGAAACAAGTCTATTTTTTAAATTGGGCTTTCGGTACAAGATTTTGAATGACCTGTCCAGGATGCGTCATAATTTGATAGATTACGAGGTCGTATTAGTAGGGGCTGTGTACACAATTTCAGCACCCCAGGTTATGGGGAAGTTGATTAAAATATGAGAAATAGAAGTCCATGCAAACGGATATGTCAGGTTAAATAAAAGCTAGTATAGACAAGGTTCAAGAGGCGCAGTATGTCCATAAGCAGGAAACATTTTCCAAAAAAAGAAGACATTCAAGGTAGTGCTTTGGTGCAAGTAGTAATTGAGGAAGAACAGCTGATTGACATGTATTACCTGCCTTATCGAAGCTAAGTGCTTTTTAGGTGCTGTATAAGAGTAAGAGTGGTTGCCAAATATTTATGGATCGCTCAGCATCATCGTCACCATCGTCATGAAGTATGTCCTTTGCAGAACGTCGCTCTCACAACAGCCGATCTTTAGGATTCTCGATTTCTAGCCAGAACTCCCGCCTCTGTCGCTGTCATCTTCAGAACCTCCTTGATGTCTTGTGTCCATCTTCTGCTCTGTCTTCCTGTGCCCCACTTTCAAGGCACCATAAACTCCAGTATCGTTCTCTCCAGGCCATTATTGCGTTTGACGTAGTCAAAATATTTCAGCATTCTTGACAATATATTGTTTACTATTCAATTTTCCTCGATATCCAGTTCTTTTAGTACCTCTGCATTTTTTTGGGTCTTTTTAGCTATCTAAGGTTATTTTGAGCACCCTCCTGTAGTATTTTGGTTCAAAATTCTAATTTTTTTTCGTAAGTATTTGTGTGGTGCTCCACGATTCGCACCCCTAAGTTGCCATCGGGAAGATACGATCTCGCAGAATTGTTATTTTTATTGATAAATTACGCGCTATAATATAACCAACAGGATTGTCTATAACTGAAAGTGACTTACTTGGTCAGAAAAGGTGAAAACCCTAATAAACAACGCAATGTGCAGATGTGATTATAGTCTGTGAAGTGGTTGTATGTGAGTTGTGTATGTAGTAGTGATTAGTTTATGGTTTGCAGGGGTGGTCGTGTGTTAGTCGAGTATCTTATCGTAATTAGTTTATCGTGGGATAGTTGGGTGTGTGTGGGTAGTATATGGTTTGCGGAGTTGTTCTTGTATGATTTGATTACAAAGCAGGCCCACCAAAATCTTGTGCAGCATTGCAAAGCACTGCTGCACGAATCGAACAGCAATATATGCGAACAACATGACTGCCGAACTCAGAATTAATTTGAAAGAACACAGTAGGACCACTTTATCGTTCAGCATGACTTCATCATTAGAAGTGCTCAAATTACAGGCGCTAGTGGAGAGAGATAAAAATCAATAGTTAAGGGCCGTTCACATTTGACGTCACGCATGGAAGGGAAAATTAGCAGGTCCATGATATTACGTACATGTGACGTCAGAGAGAATAGGGAGAGGGGGCGATGGGAAGGGGGGTGTTTGATGAATACAATGAATACAAATTATGCCTTTGCTTCAAGACCACGCGCCCTCCCATAAAGCAAGGCTTGTGCTGCAAACAGCCAACGATTTGAATATTGAAATTATTCTACACCCATCATATTCTCCGGAATTAGCTCCATACTTTTTTCTTTGCCCAAAACTTAAAAAAACAGCTGAGAGGAAATAATTTTGACAGTGACAAAGATGTCATACTGGCTTGTGATAGCTGGTTTAGTTAGAAAAATTGGTTATTTTATTGTGAAGGTCTTTTCAAGTTAACGCAGAGATGGCAGAAATGTATAAATTCAGGTGGCAGCTACATTGAGAAGAAATAAGCACTGTTCCAAATTTGAACTTTCTCCTCCTACTCCTTCATTGTCAGGGTGAAGACTTATGACAAGCCCCGTGCATGTACAAATGTTAGGATCAAATCTTATACTTGGGATCAAGATGAGCTGCAGCGGTCAGCGACCTAAAGCTGACAGCTAGTGTCAGGGCCAGCAAACCAGAGCTGCCAAGACCCTTCTACGCCTTCACGCGGTGATCCTGGATAACAGGCTGCAACAGGGCAGACTGGCTAAGGAGAAGGGATCGAAGAGGGAAAGCTAACCAGGTTCTCAAAGATTCCTGCTGAAGTCGTATGTGTCGGGCCAAAAGATGCAAATATCGCAGTCAATCTGTTATCTACAACACAACGCATTCTGTTTCTCCGACAACACCTTGCTACTTGCAAAGCCCTTTTCATGACTTTGTATAGGGAGATCAAAAATGAACGAAGAAGAAAAAGAAGAAATCTTGTACTTGAAAATTCAAACACTTCCCTATCAGCTAGAGAGCTGAAACTGTCAGGTCTGGTACAAACCCGATCCGGTAGTGAGACGTGATAATAATTTTAGGGTAAGCTGAGTCATGAACATAGCTTGTGCTAAATGAAGTAGTTGAAACCCATGCTGTTAACGTATTTCTGCACAGTTGTCTACGTTTTCTTGCAAATCAGTTCTAAACGTCTTTGTTTCATTTCTAAAAATAGTATATATTACATTCTCCTTTAATACATGATCCATCACAAAACTAAACAAAATTGCACTGAAATGACATTTGAAACACATTTTGAGAGCTTGGAATGTAACACTCTTCATCAGGGAAGACGGGCCTAATTTGTGGCTAGTTGGCTGTGACGAAAAAGTAGCGCCGTAATGACCGTCTCCTAGATACCAATTGACCTGATTCCCACACTGTGTTAGACCTGGATGCAATCAGCTTACCTTTCCAATAGTAACTTATAGATCCATTTGACTGCTTTGGGCGTTTGATAACATGTCACTACATTTAAACAAAAACAACCATTACAATGTTTATATATTTCACATCTGTTTTATACAAATGGATGTCTTCTCTAATTCTTTGAAACCGTTTGGGATAGCTCGGCCTATTCTGTCTATTCTAACGCTTGACTACTACTGATGACAATATACATTAATGGTATTTTTGAGACAATATTTAGAAAATGTTGGAACAATTTGTTAAAATTAAAGACTTTAAAAATTATCCACGGCAGCGCCTCATATCGTAGTATACTTATGATATCGTTTGATTCGATTACAATGTAAGAAGGTTACAATGGATACAAAAAGAACACTATACAACACAACGTTCTTACCCGCATCGTGCTATCAGTGTCAGAATTGGACATTAATGAACAAAGACAAAAGAGATATAGGAACAACAGAGATAAAATGCTTGAGCAGATTGCTTAGAGTAACAAGAATCGATAGAATCAGAAATAACCATAATAGAAGACAAGTAGGTACAATACCAGTGCTAGATCTCATCAAGAGACAGCAAACCAAATGGTTCGGTCATGGTGAGTGAGCAAGTTAAGGTTGCAGTGAAAAAGGCAAATGCAATGTTAGGTATGATAAAAAGAAATATTAAACATAGGAGCATGGAAGTGATCATCAAACTGTATAAAGCTTTAGTTAGACCTAGATTGGAGTACTGTGTACAGGTGTGGTCCTTATCATAGAGGGGACATAAACATGCTAGAAAGAATACAAAAAAGAGCGACAAAGATGATAGTGGGATTCCAGAATTACAGTTATGAGGAACGACTCAGAAAAACCGGCCTACAGTGTCTCGAAGAAAGAAGAATTCGTGGTGACTTAATACAGGTTTATAAGATGATCAGAGGAATCGATAAATTAGACTATAACAAGTTTTTTAAAATACAGCGACCTACAATAACACGAGGGCATAGCTACAAGCTGACTAAAGAGAGGTCCAGGTTAGATATTAGGAAATATTTTTTTAGTCAGAGAGTGGTGTCTGCTTGGAATGCATTGCCAGGGGAGGTAGTAGAGGCAGGGACAGTTAATGCATTTAAGAATAAACTGGATGCGCATAGCTTTTAGAGCAAGGTGATGTAAATGTGACTGGTTGTATACAGACTCTGCAGGGTCTTCTAAACCAGTATAAAGACGTTAAGTTAAGTGACCCCCCAAACACCAAATAATATCCATCATAAAGCCATGCCATACAAATACAATGGACACAGAGCCAACAGCTGATCATGATAAAGATGTTGTTTAATGCCCACAATGTGTCAGTTTACTCTTTTGTGCGTTCTGAAAATGGCGTTAAGTGACGAATTGAAGTAGTTTTCCTCACATTCCGAGCGTGCTGAAGAAGATGAACCGCGGCACTCCAGGCGGTTGTGCTATGCTTGGCTTCATCTGCGTGATGCTCACTACTACGGCGATCATGTCGATCTACATCTCGTCAGCCAAACTGCCTTGAAAACAGCCTGTTTCCAGGGAACGCTACATGGAAAAGAGCTAGTGGTCTTGGTCAGTATATTGTGCCTGACACGACGTCCTGGTCAGTATGCTGTGTCTGACCCTGACACGACGTCCTGGTCAGTATGTTGTGTATGACCCTAACACGACGTCCTGGTCAGTATGTTGTGGCTGACCCTGACACGACGTCCTGGTCAATATGTTGTATCTGACCCTAACACGACGTCCGGGTCAGTATGTTGTGTTTGACCGAACTAGCATTTAAGTTCCGCATTCAAAAAATGGATAGCATAAATAACAGAGGCAGTAAAGATCCACTTGTACCATGCACATAATAGTGCCAGGTGAAGAATCCTATTCATAACATGTGACTGAAAGACACATGCAGGACAGCAAGCGAAAAAAAAATAAGAAGAAAGAAGTGATTCGATCAGCCAATCAAATCCAGCATATTAAAGACTCAAATTATTACGTCAGCGCATCGAGTATACGCGTATCGTAACTAACTTATGATATCACGTGATATAATTAGCCAATGAAATCCAAGCAGAAAAGCTTTGTTTTTTTTTAAAAAGTGTTTCTAACTTCCTCTCTTAACTCAATCACTCTTAAATATTTTGGCTTCTGGACATATTTCTTTTTGAAATGTAAAACTCAGTGCTGAAAATATTGGTACGTTAATAAATTCAGTAAACGTTTATTGAGAAATGTTTAAATGAAATAATAATAATAATAATAATAAAGTTGGCTGAGGCGTCTTATGCTTGTTGCGTCGGTCGGTCACATCCATGGCCCACTACTATGGCGTGGTTCCAGACCTCGACCAGGGCGGAGGTGAAGGTCGATATCTGCTGGAGCCACAATGTACGGCGTTGTCCTCTTCTGCGCCTCCATCCGGTCGGGGGGGGGGGGGGGAGGGTGGGAGGGGGGGGGGGAGACTTTTGACTTTTTAGATGAAAAGGTTGGTTAATACGATTAGTTCAAGCTAACGTATCGGCTCTGTTAGAAAGTCAATTTACCGCCTCTTCGTAGTAAACCTAAATACATACGGGTAGTGTAATCTTTGATCATAAATGTGTTTTATTTTCAAAAAAGATATTAGGTTTTTTTCGTCTAAAAGTCTTTGTAGTCTGTGACATTTTAATTAGATTCGAGATGTGTCCCGTACTGTAATCCCATGCGTGTTTCAGTGTTGTTAAAATAGTTCGATTTTGTTCCCATTGCTTGGGTAGTCGAGGTGTTTTTAAGCTAGGGACTAAAGGTTGCTTCGTCATGTCGTGTGCTGGTATGTTTGCCTATTTCACACCCAACAGAGAAAACCAGGTATATCTTATCGGGGATTCGATAATTTACCCTTTTTGTCTAGAGACTGTCATTGAAACCATTCGACCACGCACTTCCTCAGAATGCTGCCCTTTTGAAGCAAAGTTCTCTACCAATCGGTCATTCTCTTTTGGATCGTCAGCAAGTTGACTGTTGAATGTATTTACAACATTACTGACAGTATATGAATCTAGCTGTCAAAAGTATTCAGGAAACTGCTTTTTAAATTTGCTCAAATGCCAAGTAACTGATTCCATGATATCACAAAGACTGAGATCTTAATAATCTTTCAAAAACTCTGCTAGTGTCTTTCTTGTCACACAGCTGCAGGCATGGCGAATTCATCATTAGCGTTATGTTGTTTCTTGTTTTTGGTAATCAACCAGGCAGCTTTCTAGCTAACTCTTGATGGTGAACTTGGATGAAGTGTATCCATCAAGTTGCTTTCCAATCTCTGTTTTTGATCCTTTTTCTAAACTCTCAAAAATTATCCCGCGGTTTTCACGGCAGATGCAAGTGCAAATTTTTCCAAATGTTTCTCGTCTCAGCAGTAATTTGTTTTCAAACAGACGATACATTATGGCTTCATTTGTCCTTTGTTATCTATTTCTGTGAAATTACAATTAAAGCTATTGAGTCTCTGTGGTCAAGCCGTTTGCCTTGTGTTGAGACGGTCGGCGTTCGTATTCTTCTTCTTCTTCTTCTTCGTACGCAGTCAGACAGTAACCATTATTTTTTCGAAAAAAGCGGTGGTCATCCTGAGGCTCTAGCCACTGCCATAGAGCTTGTCTTGCAGTTCCACTGGTAATGGCCACATCTGCTCTCTCTGATCCTCGTATGTCGGGCAGTTCTGCAGCAGATGTTCAGCGGTCATTTTACCAGTACCGCACGGGCATTCGTCGGTACACCCTATCTTCAATTTGTTGAATAGGTGGTACCTCAGTCTATTGTGGCCAGTGCGAAGTCTGAAGACAACGACCTGCTCTCTTCGGTTCAACTGGTAATAGGCATCGTTTTTGGTGTAGCCAGTATGTTCGGTTTCCCATTTGGTCATGTATCTGGCTTTGATAAGCCGTTTTGACTCTTCGTACGTCGGCGTTCGTATTCGAACTACGACGGTCGGTTAATGATGGCAATTTTTTTCGGAGATTCCTTGGTTCAGCGCTGGAGCTACGGAGTTCGTGCCTTGTACGGAACCAAATGGGGAAACCCGCGGTGATAAAGTCGGAGGGTACTGCAAAGGATAGTGCAGAGGGTAGGGCCGCACAAAGCATTTGTCCGTTGTCTCAAAAATTTTAATTTTTGGACCACAGTTGGATAATTTAACAGAGACGTGCCTAGACATGTAGATTTTCCAGTCAGTTGCACATCGCAAGCCATGATGACGACATCAGCAGGTAATTTGTCTTGATGATGCAACTTGCGCTGTAATTCAATTATACTGCGCTGGTCATCAACCTCACTCTCTGGTCCCGAACTGCCTTGAACCAGTTGCAAGATATAAGCCAAGGCGACTTGAGGTATATCAGGATGCAGGCACTCCGGCCCCACCTCCCTTGAGACCAGGAGTCGCTTGAAAACTTGCAGGATTCGATCGCCTACCATTTCTGTTCATCACTTTGAAAGGCGAGTGCCTGACCTCTCGATCACAGCCATCTCCAGAAGACTCTTCAGAGTCAGTAGACAAAAGTTTCTTATTTCAAGGGTGTAGTTTCGTCACAACGTGACCAACAGACGATTGGAATGTTCACGTGCCCCTAACCTATGCAGTCTCCCCCATACAGTCATGCTAACGATGAAGCGGTCTGGGCTGATGGATCTGGGGTTGTCATTGGCCATATCTTTACTGATCAAAGAGCCAGTACTGTTCAGGGTCGTTTGTTTCACTAGTTCTGTCCGGCTGCAGCACATCTCCCTCTGCTCCCACTTCCGGTTGCTTAATCCTAAACTGGCTGCCGCTTGCGAATTGCACTAACGAAGATGCTGGAAAGTAGTTTTCACAGATTATCTGCATGAAATCTTAATGAGAGCGGGCTGTGTATAGGTTTTAGACTGCAATCAATTATTGCTGTAGACTCAGTTATTGTGCAATAGGAACTAAGAAACTGGAACTGTAAAATTAGGTACGTTTATCCCGTGACCTTTTGAGTTCATTGGGGCACCCTTGCTGTCACAACCCCACTCCTGCACCACCCCTCTCTGTCTACGATTGCTTTTGTGCCACCTCGGGTCGTAGATTAGTCCATTCATGTACGTCTTTTCTTGTTCTGTACCGTGCCCTATATTTGCAAGTCCATTGGACCTTAAGACGTGGCCATACCACGTCAGCTTTCACCTTTTGATCGTATTTAGGAGGTTATCGCACAGTCCACTTGCATTCTCGATTCTGCCTCGTACTTCATCATTTGTGATATGGTCTTTGTAGGTGATATTTAGGAGTCTTCCAAAACATCTCATCTCCATGATCTGGATTCTTCTCTGGAGGTCTGCTGTAAAAGTCCATGTTTCGCAGGCGTATAGGAATATCGAAAGAACCAATGAGCGCATTATTCTGACCTTTATGGTGAGGGAGAATCGTTTATCTTTCCATATATGTTTCAGTCGTACAAGCGCTGCTGTTGATTGTGATATTCTGGCCAGGACATGTGATTTTTATCCCATTGTAAAATACAAATGTTAAAATAATTTGCCTTGAAGCTAATGGGAAGGTAGTCTCATAGACAGGCGATACGGGGGGTAACACTTGGGGGTCACAACTTCATCGTGTACAGATTACAAAAACAAAACAAATAAAGAAAAAAAACATTGCCATAATAACCGGCCACTGCAGAAGCTCGAATACAGGCACACTGTAACAGGATAATATGGAGTTAAAACTTATGCTTTACATTGGAGCGAAAAAGGGAATAATTTCAAACCTCAGTAGCCTAAGATCAGTGCTCTGTTAACTATTCCAGCAGTCCAAACGCAGAACAGTCGTAGTACAATTGGTCCCATCCCACTGCAATATTCAAGGAAACGAGGACGCAGACAGACTGGCGAAGGAAGGTGGAAGATTACCGCAAATGGATTCTAGCGTGACTAATGAAGAGTCCGCAAGGTTTATTAGGGATAGATACATGTAAACATGGAAAACAGAGCGTACTGGCTACACAAGAAATGTTGCTCATTACCACATTGCCAGTTGAACAGAAGAGAGCAGGTCGTGGTCTTCAGACTCCGCACAGGACACAAGGGACTGAAGTACCATCTATTCATATGGTGCTACTTACGAATGCACCTGTGGGTGGTACTGTGAAAATGACCCCTAAACATCTGCTGCAAACGGTTGCCCACATACAATGAGCAGAGAAATCACTTGTGGCCATCGCCAAGGTCAACACTAGAGAAACTCTATGACAGTGTCGACAGCCTCAAGATGACCGCTGCTACTTTGAATAAATTCAAGTCGACGTCTGACAGCATACAAAAATGGAGAAGAAGAAGAAGAAAAAGAAGAAGAAGAAGAAGAAAAATAATAAGAAGAAGAAGAGGAAAAAGAAGAAGAAGAAGAACAAGATGCAGAAGAATAAGAACAACAATAATAATAAGAAGAAGAAGAAGAAAAAGAAGAAGAACAACAACAACAACAATAATAAGAAGAAGAAGAGGAAGAAGAAGAAGAACAAGAACAAGATGCAGAATAATAATAAAATAATAATAATAATAAGAAGAAGAAGAAGAAGACGACGACGAATGATTGCAAATTCTTGGAAACATGACTCCTTTAAAATAGACCAACTGCAGTAATGGCATATACTTCACATTGGAGCGAAAAAGTGAATAAATGAATAATAGGAAAGCGTGGATACTGAATTATTGATCATATATGGACATTGGGTTATATTTCTACTGAAGGTCTCCAATGTACGCATATTTATGTCATCTTTCTATTGGTGGATCCTTCGGATTGTTTATTTCATTGACACTGAACTGTCATTCCTGCGGGTGCTACACAATTTCCAGAGCGAAACAAATCAAGTACAGTAATGTTATCCATTCAGGTTATAACAACGATTTTGCATTAGCACAACACTTAAATCAATCAATTAATCAATAAATCAAAGCCCATCGCTCATCTCGGTGCATAGACCATTGACAACATCCCGCCAGCATACATGTTCCTGGCTCCATGCTCTTTCTGCCGCTTTCCAGGTGTAATCACTTAATCTTTGTTCCTTCTCACATTCTCATCCGTGTATTTTGGGTCTACCTCTCACTTATTTCCCTCTAGGATTCCATGTAAGAGCCTGTCTGGTTATGTTGTAAGGTGCCTCCCGTAGCGTATGTCATATCCAGCCCCATTTTCTTCGCTTTATTTGTTGTTCCAATGGCTGTTGTTGGCTCTTTTCCCATATGTCCATTCCTCACCATGTCCTGCCACTTTATGCCCATTTTCCTTCGTAGGCATCTGCTAACGAAGGACTGGAGTCTTTGTTGTATGACCTTGGTCGGTCTCCATGTCTCCGCTTAGATACAGCAGCATCGACTTGACACTGAATATTTTAACTTTGCTGTGATTCTTTATTTTTTAAAATTCCCATATGTTGTTTATTGCCAGGAAAGCTCCTCTTGTCTTTCCAATTCTGATCCTTACATCTGCATCTGGTACAGATGATAGTCCTGATGTGCCTATTGCGCTGCCCAAATCGGTAAGCGTATCACTTCTTCCAGCGTGATTTGTTTTTTGCTAATAGTGTTGAGTTTAAGAAGCTTGGTCTTCTTCATGTTGATATTCAGTCACAATTTGGCTGGTTGTTCTTTCACCCTATCACGTTTCTTTTGCATTTGGCTATGACTGTGTGGCAAAAGTACCAGATGGAACATAACCCTTGGCAGTAATTGAAATTAAATACATTAATCACAAGACAGTGTCAAACACAACGATTATCTGTATTATTTTCAGAAGAACGTGCGGATTTCACACAGCAAATGTCACTAGTAAACTCGATCCAAAGTCGCTAGTAAACTCGATCCCAAGCCACTAGTAAATTCGATCCAAAGCCACTAGTAAACTCGATCCAAAGCCACTAGTAAACTTGCAGAGTCCATTGTGGATCGTGCTTTTGCAAGAAGAGATCACGTATGTGGCGTATAAGGTTACCCTTTTGTGATAACCAATTTCCACCTGATCAGAATCAGTGGGTATGGAAGATTTGCTTTTTTTCGATTTAAGTAATGCATCTTTCTAATGCAGGAGACAATTTGTAGAAGTTGATTCAAACAATGGTTACACATGATAAGTGTGCAAGTCATATACACGACCCTCTTTAAACGCTATTAACGAATGCTTGGATGCTTACAGTAGTTTTCTCTTAACCCAGGCGCCACTTGCATATAGGTGTATCGAGCTGAACCGAACACGGCAGGATTCGAACCTGGTTCGCTGGGAATGTGAAGGTGACGTTTTGCCCTTAGACCTTATATATATATATATATATATATATATATATATATATATATATATATATATATATATTTATATATATTTATACTCTCAGACATACATATATATATATAACTATATATATATATATATATATATACACACTCTCAGACAGACACACACACACACACTACCACACAGAGAGAAAAGAGAGAGAGAGAGAGAGAGAGAGAGAGATGTTAACACACTTATTTGGCATAACAATGTTTTATAGGGTCTGCTGTTGTTCGTCATCGTTGTCAAAACACTTCCGGAACCCTTCCTACGTGACTTGCAGAGCCCGGATGCACATTTCTCGGTGTACGGTTGCCATGACATCTGCAATTCTCTCTCGGTAATCTTGAATATATCGTGGCTTAGTAGCATAAACACGTTCTTTTGCCATATAAGTGTTAACATTATTTTGAATCACACTGCATATATATATATATCATCATCATCATCATCAGTCCCGTAACCTGAAAGGTCATTGGGGCACCAATACTACAGATTGTTGGACTAGTTCCGTTGGGGCACCAATACTACAGATTGTTGGACTAGTTCCGTTGGGGCACCAATTCTACAGATTGTTGGACTAGTTCTGTTGGGGAACCAATACTACTGATTGTTGGACTAGTTCCGTTGGGGGCACAAATACTACAGATTGTTGGACTAGTTCCATTGGGGCACCAATACTACAGATTGTTGGACTAGTTCCGTTGGGGCACCAATACTACAGATTGTTGGACTAGTTCCGTTGGGGCACCAATACTACAGATTGTTGGACTAGTTCCGTTGGGGCACCAATACTACAGATTGTTGGACTAGTTCCGTTGGGGCACCAATACTACAGATTGTTGGACTAGTTCCGTTGGGGCACCAATACTACAGATTGTTGGACTAGTTCCGTTGGGGCACCAATACTACAGATTGTTGGACTAGTTCCGTTGGGGCACCAATACTACAGATTGTTGGACTAGTTCTGTTGGGGCACCAATACTACAGATTGTTGAACCAGTTCTGTTAGCGCACCAATACTACAGATTGTTGTACTAGTTCCGTTGGGGCACCAATACTACAGATTGTTGGACTAGTTCCGTTGGGGCACCAATACTACAGATTGTTGGACTAGTTCCGTTGGGGCACCAATACTACAGATTGTTGAACCAGTTCCGTTAGGGCACCAATACTACAGATTGTTGGACTAGTTCCGTTGGGGCACCAATACTACAGATTGTTGGACTAGTTCCGTTGGGGCACCAATACTACAGATTGTTGAACCAGTTCCGTTGGGGCACCAATACTACAGATTGTTGGACCAGTTCTGTTGGGGCACCAATACTACAGATTGTTGGACTAGTTCCGTTGGGGCACCAATACTACAGATTGTTGGACCAGTTCCGTTGGGGCACCAATACTACAGATTGTTGGACTAGTTCCGTTGGGGCACCAATACTACAGATTGTTGGACTAGTTCCTACCCCTCCACTCGATTTTCTGCCAGGAGCCAGGAAATTTGTTGTGGGTATGGACCTTCCTGTCCACTCTCTTATGTTCTCTTTCCATCTATTTTTCTGCCTCCTTGTCTTACGCATCCCAGACACAGTACCTTACAGGACCGTCTTGTTTAACCCAGAAGATCTTGAAACACGCCCATACCATGTGCGTTTGCGTTCTTTTACCATAGCCAATAAGTCTTTATATTGACCGACCTCTCTCTTAATGATGTTCCGAACTGCCTTATTTGTGACATGGTCTAGATACGAGACGCCGAGGATTCGACGCAGACATTTCACCTCCATTGCACAAATCCTTCGCTCTAGAACCGCTGTCAGAGTCCAAGTTTCGCACGTGTATATGTACACGGAAGGGACAAGTGTATACATTAAACTCAACTTGGATTTCAGGTTTATGCTATTGTCTCTCCATATCAGCTTCATTTTGGGAGAAAGGCCATAGTTATCGCTGTTAGTGACTAGAGACTTAAAGCGAACTAAAAAAAAATAAAAAAAATATGAAGGCGTCACCGGGCTTGCCTGGAAATTGGTGTGAACTATAGTCCTTCTCTATGTATTCACGCTGTAAGGTAATACACTTCTCCCGTCTATTTTTCCCTTTTTGAAGCCCTGATTCTAGAACTCTACCGAGTGGACATGGAACCACGTCTCTAGTTTAGCAATCAAGTCCTCGATGCCGTAAAAACGCGAGAGTATGAGATCGTGTCCCATCCGCCATTCTCACCAGACTTGACATCTAGTGACTACTGCCTGTTCCCAAACATAAAGAATTTGCTATGTGGACGTCATTTTTCTGACGTCCAGGATTTGATTGTTGTACTGCGGACGTGGATCCGGGCCCAGGTGAAGGTGTTCTTCAATCAGGATATCAATAACGCGAAGAAAAGATGGGAGAAGCGTATTGCCTTACAGTGTTATTATATAGAGAAAGGCCAAAGTTCAAACCAATTTCCAGGTGTTTCCTGACTCATTCATACTAAAGTGCTAAACTTTTAGAATATCCCTGGTAAATGTGTGTATGTGGGTGGCGGTGGTATGTGGGTGTGTGGGGTTCGTATGTGGGTGTGGTGGTGATCGTATGTGGGTGTGTGTTTGGTTATGACTATTTGTGGGCGAAGATGTGTGTCTTGTGTATATGTATTTATGTGCATGTAGATGTGTGTACGAGTGTGTGAGGGTGTATGTGTGTGTGTGGGTATTTGTATATATGTATGTATGTGCGTGCGTGCGTATGTATGTATGTATGTGTGTGTGTGTGTGTGTATACGTACGTACGTACGTACGTGTGTGTATGTATGTATGTATGTACGTGTGTTTGAAATGAAAGCGTGGGACGCTGACAAGTATTCTGAAATATTTAGTTGTGTATAATCATTCAGTGGCCCACGCTTTTATTGTGTGAAAGTGATATAACATCATGACTAATTGACGCAAAAACGTTACAAACTAAAGCTAACTACGTAAAAGTAAAGCTATTAAAGTTAATATAACTAAATTATTGTGTACCTTTTAGCGCATTTTAAAATTAAAAAGTTAAAAAAAAATTAACATCTGTGTTTATTTTATTTGAATGTCATTGCGTATTCGTGTAATATAAATTTACACACAACGCTTTCTTAGATGTGATTGCTTATACATGCTCAAGTTTCACAACTTTATATTTACTTCTAAAGTTATTTACTGCGCAGTAGTAAAATCTCGCATCTGCTACATCTCAGTTTAATTAGAGTTTCGATGAATAGTGCGTTGCAGAACAGAATAGAAATCCTTCATTTTACGATGCATTGTGTAATACACTGACAAATCCATCTTAATCCTTTACAGTCCCGCCTAATTTATTAGATTCGAGTCTTAGAACACTAACATCTGGAAGTGTGTATAAATGAATATGCATGTGTGTGTATAAACAAATAGGTATGCGGGTATAAGTGAATATGTATGTATGGATACATGTGTAAGCATATTGCCTTTGCCAATATCTCAAAGAAAACCCCCAAAAATGTACATCATTAACTTCTTGAAAATTTAAATCATTTAAAATTGATGTCACCACTCACTTCACAAAATGTAACTCCCACCATCTCATGTTTCATCTCATGGGAAATTATCACTTCATTTCACCTCATATCATGTACAAATTTTATTTGAAATTTGTTGTTCAAATTTGAAAATTGTAATAATTTATTATGTGCAATAAAGAATTTTCAAAACAAAAAAAATTTACTAAAGATTTAAGCTCTAATAGAAGGGTAAATCCACCTCTTCATGTTTATAATATCAATTGATATCTCCTGGTTCCCCTTTTATATTAACCACCATCTCCCATATTTCTCCTGACTTTAGACTTTTGCATTTAAAACCTGTATTATCATGACTGTATGCAGGTATGTGTATATGTACTGGGTGTGTACTTATATACATGGGTGTGAAATTTTTATATGTACATGCATGTGCGTGTGTTTTTTTTCTTTTCTACGTATGTGAATACATGAATATATGCTTGTGTGTGTATAAATGAATATGTGTGTATAAAGAAACATCTGGAAGTGTGTATAAATGAATATGCATGTGTGTGTATAAACAAATAGGTATGCGGGTATAAGTGAATATGTATGTATGGATACATGTGTAAGCATATTGCCTTTGCCAATATCTCAAAGAAAACCCCCAAAAATGTACATCATTAACTTCTTGAAAATTTAAATCATTTAAAATTGATGTCACCACTCACTTCACAAAATGTAACTCCCACCATCTCATGTTTCATCTCATGGGAAATTATCACTTCATTTCACCTCATATCATGTACAAATTTTATTTGAAATTTGTTGTTCAAATTTGAAAATTGTAATAATTTATTATGTGCAATAAAGAATTTTCAAAACAAAAAAAAACAAACTAATCTGGTAAATTAGTTTGAAATGTAAACGGTTACGACACAAATATATTCAATTAGACCAGAGTGTTATCTATGTTCGTTGCGCGCCAAATACCGGGCATAAGGCAGAAGCAAATGATCATACATTTATAACTATTTATCGGGAAGGGGGAGGGAACTGTTACCAGGACAGACATACATTTATAACTATGTATCGGGAGGGGGGGGGGGAACTGTTACCAGGACAGACATACATTTATAACTATGTATTAGGGGTAGCTGTTACCAGGACAGACACACATTTATAACAATGTATGAAAGGGGGCTGTTACCAGGACAGACACACATTTATAACTATGTATGGAAGGGCGTTGTTACCAGGACAGACACACATTTATAACTATGTATGGAAGGGCGCTGTTACCAGGACAGACACACATTTATAACTATGTATGGAAGGGCGCTGTTACCAGGACAGATACACATTTAGAACTATGTATGGGGGGGGGGGGGGGAGCTGTTACCAGGACAGACATACATTTATAACTGTATTGGACAGTGAAGGGGGGGGGGGGGGAGCTGTTACCAGGACTGACACACATTTATAGCTATGTATGGAAGGGCGCTGCTTCCAGGACAGACACACATTTATAACTATATATGGAAGGGAGCTGTTACCAGGACAGACACACATTTTAACTATGTATGGAAGGGCGCTGTTACCAGGACAGACACACATTTATAATTATGTAAGGAAGGGAACTGTTACCAGGACAAACACACATTTATAACTATGTATGGAAGGGCGCTGTTACCAGGACAGACACACATTTATAACTATGTATGGAAGGGAGCTGTTACCAGGACAGACACACATTTATAACTATGTATGGAAGGGCGCTGTTACCAGGACAGACACACATTTATAACTATGTATGGAAGGGAGCTGTTACCAGGACAGACACACATTTATAACTATGTATGGAAGGGAGCTGTTACCAGGACAGACACACATTTATAACTATGTATGGAAGGGAGCTGTTACCAGGACAGACACACATTTATAACTATGTATGGGGGGGGGAGCTGTTACCAGGACAGACACACATTTATAACTATGTATGGGGGCGGGGAGGGGGCTGTTACCAGGACAGACACACATTTAGATCTATGTATGGAAGGGCGCTGTTACCAGGACAGACACACATTTATAACTATGTATGATACATTTATAAATTTTTACAAATATTCACGAGACACTCATTTCCGCCATGTTACATGCAATATGGTACAAGATATTGAGAGAAAACAAATTGAACGAACACTTAAAATGAATTTGGAAGAAGTACTTCTTTGTTTTGAAGGAAAAAAACCAAAGCTGTCTGTAATTATCATCCTATCCACCTGACACTGTGGTTTATTGTTTTTTTTTATACTTCTATGTCGTTATGCTGATAGTTTAGTTTGTCCATCACAAGTGATGAAGACCACTCTCTTTGTTCAGCCGTATGGACAGTCGTATCTCTCGCTGTCTCCGCTGAAATGGGTGACTTGCGCGGAGATTTGGATTAAAGTGAGGAAGAAACTGCACCTTTTGTCAGCCTCACTCACAGAGCCTAAGCTATTTTATATAACACCAGCAGGCAAGACAATCCACTGACAAAATTCACAACAGTATGCTGGGAAACTGGTGGAGACTAAATCGATTAACTACTATATTGAAGCGCAGAAAATAAAGTGGTTGGACATTTGACATGCATGAAGTTTGATCAACTTGCAGCAATGCCAAGGAGGTTACAGGTCCGAGCAAGAGGTCCTCCCCAGCGACGAACTATAAAGGGATAAAAGAAACCTGTAAAAGTTCAACAGGCTGGCAGCACAAGCCTCTATATAGATGGTGCCTAACTGGCTGCGGATCTACTTAGCTCTAGTGTTTGAGTCTATTAAGATGAACTCGCCTATCAGTTAACCACCCTCCAAGAAACTGGTTGTATACAGACTCTGCAGAGTAATTTAAGTTAAGACTGTTATAAGCCAAGCCCATTGTGTACTGTGCACTGTTCCATAGAGACGAATCTCCACATAAATCTTGTTTTCAAACCTTGAAGAACTCTCCACTACAGGAACCATTTTTTCAGAGAACTGGACTTCACATATGAACCCAATTGAAAAACAAAATGTGCCGACCATGAAGAAGAAGATTAATGTATAAATAGACAATAAAGACATTAATAAAAAGACAATTTTTTCAGTCAAGATTGAATATTTTGACTAGATTGCTTGAAATGAGTCTGCAGCTAGTCGGTCACATTCAATCTGAGTGGTTTGCCTTGGAGCTTTGTGTATAACAAGGACAAGAATAACACTACTGCCCTACAGAGAGCATATTGAAATAGGCAACTAAATGTGTGACATGGCATAACACCGGCCATGGTTAGGTGGTTTGTTAAGATCAGTACAGATGGCACCTAACAGGCTGCGGGTCTACTTAGCTCTAGTGTTTGAGTCTGTTAAGATGGGCTCACACATTGGTAAACCCCCCTCCACGGCACTTGTCCCACCGTAGCGGAGTAATAAGCTGCTCGAGCCTTACCAGCTAAGCAGGAAATCCTCCTCCCTGCTACATCCAGTTCACACCAGAGCTGGGACTTGCACAAGGGCATCCGTCTCTGTAGAAGTACAGCCTTATAGAATATATGTATTTTGTGTTTAACAAAATTCACTCATTTGCAGGTGCGTTCCTCATTCCATACACCTTGTTTCTACTGATATGTGGCCTTCCGTTGTTCTTCCTCGAGGTGTCATATGGCCAGTTTTCAAGTCTTAGTCCTGTAGCCATATGGAAAGTGGCTCCGCTATTTAAAGGTATTGTCTTTTTCATTAGAAATTAATTTGTCTCGTTAAGATTTATTTCTAACATCTTCATCGAAAGCTGTGTTTGTTTCAAGGGTAGCCACTTTAAGCCTCGACCCGAGTGGTACCAGGATGAAAAGATTAGGGCCTCTGTCATTTTCCAAACATGTCATGTTGTTGTTTGTGAATGCCAACAATGAGTAGTTTACTCTTTTGTGCGCCCTGAAAAGGACGTTAAGTGGCAGGTTGCAGTAGCTTTCCTCACATCCCGAGCGTGTTGATGAAGGTGGACCTGGGTCCTCCAGGCGGTTGTGCTATGCATGGCTTCATCTGTGTGTCACTCACTTCTACAGTGGTCACGTCAATCCCTCACCTCGTTAGCCAGGCTGCCATGAAAACAGCCCATTTCCAGTGAGGGCTACTAGAAAGTCGAGGTGAGGGTCTTGGCTAGTATGTTTTGCCTGACCCTGATCAACATGTCTGATCAGCATATTTTGCCTGACCACATGTTAGTCTTCCTTCCCCCAAGCATGTAATAAAAGGTTAGTAAAGAGGGTTGTGCTTGGAGCTTGCAACCTCATCATGTAAAAAAAATTATAATTTTAATCAGTCACTCCAACAGCTTGGATACAGACACTGTAAAGAGACAAGTTGCAGTAAAAACCTATGCTCACATTAGAGTGAACAGGTAAATGATTGTAAGTGCTTGGAATGAGACTTCTTTTAAAAGGGGCCAGCTGATTCACAATGGAGTACAACAATGAATGAACTTTAAGCATCGGAGTGGTTAGAGAGCTTGCCATGTGTCAAAATATTGTGAAGTTCATAAGTGACTGTCTTATGGATGATAACACTAATATTTGAACTAACGATCAGCAGGGCAGACTGGCTAAGGAGAAGGGATCGGAGAGGGAATGCTAACCCGGTACTCAAAAAATGCTTGCTGAAGTCGGATGTGTTGGACCGAAAGGTGCAAATATTACAGCCAAGTTGTAAACTACAACACAAGGCATTCCGTTCTCTGGAGTACATTCTGCTATTTACCCTTTCAGGGTTTGGTAGTGGGAGATTGAGAACGAACGAAGAAGAAGAAGAAGAAGAACTAACGATCCAAACATTGATGAACTTCAATCCACAGATTGATGAATATGCAATCCACAGTTTGGTGAACGAGGAATGCACAGGTTTATGAACCAGCAATTCCCAGATTTATGAATCAGCAATTCACAGTTTGGTGAACAAGCAATCCACAGATTGATGAACCAGCAATCCACAGATTGGTGAACCACCAATTCACAGTTTGGTGAACGAGCAATCCACAGATTGATGAACCAGCAATTCATAGATTTATGAACCAGCAATTCACAGATTGGTTAACCAACAATTCACAGATTGGTGAACCAACAATTCACAGATTGATGAACCAACAATTCACAGATTGGTGAACCAACAATCCACAGATTTCTGTATAAACGATCCACAGATTGATAAATGACAATCCACAGATTAATGAACCACACTCCACTAATCGATGAACCGCATTCAGCAGATAAATGAATCATAATCTGCAGATCGATAAACCACTGCATTTTTTTACCATGAAAGGCTTTTCTTGATGGACTTTAAACAACCAGGCATGAACATCAATGTCAATTGCTACAAAGACAGACTAGACACACAAGCTGCAAGAAATCATCAAGATTAAGTGACCCAATATGCTTTCACAAGGTGGGATTTTGTTCCATGACAATGATCTTTCACATGTTGCGAAGATTGTGCAGGAAAAGATGGGAAGTTTTACGACACCCAACCCACAACTTCAGTCTGTCACCACGTGACTTTAATTTGCTTGGACCCTTACAAAATCTCTAAAGGGACAATTCCTCGCTGATGTAGACATAACAGCAGTTCAGTTTCTCAATGAGCATTTGGCGAGGGTTGCTCGGAAAGAAATGACTTGCATTTTTTTTCTCATCTCAGAATAAATATAGAAAAAGAAAAATGTAGAGTCTTCAGCTTTGGTGTTTCCTTTCTGTTATATGTGTGCAAAACTTCCAACAGATATCACTGCATTAGTAGTTCATTAAAATAGCGTTTGTGTGGTTAGTGTATTACAAACAGTGAGTTGTAATTGAATTCTTGGTAGGAGAGAAAGAAAGTGTATAGGAATTCACAAACATTTGTATGGAAGTTGTAGAAGCAATGCTGGATGCTGATTTCAGAGAGCTAAAGCTTCAAGAAGTGGAGAGACAGAGTTGCATGTTCGGCCACGGACTGGGCTTTATTCTACAGCCACCAGTCCAGACATTTTGCATAGCGCCATTGTCATTATTCATGAGGATCATCACATCACAAGTTGACAATTGATCCTACAGCTTTCAGTCAGCAATGGAAGTGTGTTGACAATTGATCCTACAGCTTTCAGTCAGCAATGGAAGTGTGTTGACAATTGATCCTACAGCTTTCAGTCAGCAATGGAAGTGTGTTGACAATTGATCCTACAGCTTTCAGTCAGCAATGGAAGTGTGTTGACAATTGATCCTACAGCTTTCAGTCAGCAATGGAAGTGTGTTGACAATTGATCCTACAGCTTTCAGTCAGCAATGGAAGTGTGTTGACAATTGATCCTACAGCTTTCAGTCAGCAATGGAAGTGTGTTGACAATTGATCCTACAGCTTTCAGTCAGCAATGGAAGTGTGTTGACAATTGATCCTACAGCTTTCAGTCAGCAATGGAAGTGTGTTGACAATTGATCTTACAGCTTTCAGTCAGCAATGGAAGTGTGTTGACAATTGATCTTACAGCTTTCAGTCAGCAATGGAAGTGTGTTAACAATTGATCTTACAGCTTTCAGTCAGCAATGGAAGTGTGTTGACAATTGATCTTACAGCTTTCAGTCAGCAATGGAAGTGTGTTGACAATTGATCCTACAGCTTTCAGTCAGCAATGGAAGTGTGTTGACAATTGATCCTACAGCTTTCAGTCAGCAATGGAAGTGTGTTGACAATTGATCCTACAGCTTTCAGTCAGCAATGGAAGTGTGTTGACAATTGATCCTACAGCTTTCAGTCAGCAATGGAAGTGTGTTGACAATTGATCCTACAGCTTTCAGTCAGCAATGGAAGTGTGTTGACAATTGATCCTACAGCTTTCAGTCAGCAATGGAAGTGTGTTGACAATTGATCTTACAGCTTTCAGTCAGCAACGGAAGTGTGTTGACAATTAATCCTACAGCTTTCAGTCAGCAATGGAAGTGTGTTGACAATTGATCTTACAGCTTTCAGTCAGCAATGGAAGTGTGTTGACAATTGATCTTACAGCTTTCAGTCAGCAATGGAAGTGTGTTAACAATTGATCTTACAGCTTTCAGTCAGCAATGGAAGTGTGTTGACAATTGATCTTACAGCTTTCAGTCAGCAATGGAAGTGTGTTGACAATTGATCTTACAGCTTTCAGTCAGCAATGGAAGTGTGTTGACAATTGATCTTACAGCTTTCAGTCAGCAATGGAAGTGTGTTGACAATTGATCTTACAGCTTTCAGTCAGCAATGGAAGTGTGTTGACAATTGATCATACAGCTTTCAGTCAGCAATGGAAGTGTGTTGACAATTGATCCTACAGCTTTCAGTCAGCAATGGAAGTGTGTTGACAATTGATCCTACAGCTTTCAGTCAGCAATGGAAGTGTGTTGACAATTGATCCTACAGCTTTCAGTCAGCAATGGAAGTGTGTTGACAATTGATCTTACAGCTTTCAGTCAGCAATGGAAGTGTGTTGACAATTGATCTTACAGCTTTCAGTCAGCAATGGAAGTGTGTTAACAATTGATCTTACAGCTTTCAGTCAGCAATGGAAGTGTGTTGACAATTGATCTTACAGCTTTCAGTCAGCAATGGAAGTGTGTTGACAATTGATCTTACAGCTTTCAGTCAGCAATGGAAGTGTGTTGACAATTGATCTTACAGCTTTCAGTCAGCAATGGAAGTGTGTTGACAATTGATCTTACAGCTTTCAGTCAGCAATGGAAGTGTGTTGACAATTGATCCTACAGCTTTCAGTCAGCAATGGAAGTGTGTTGACAATTGATCCTACAGCTTTCAGTCAGCAATGGAAGTGTGTTGACAATTGATCCTACAGCTTTCAGTCAGCAATGGAAGTGTGTTGACAATTGATCCTACAGCTTTCAGTCAGCAATGGAAGTGTGTTGACAATTGATCCTACAGCTTTCAGTCAGCAATGGAAGTGTGTTGACAATTGATCCTACAGCTTTCAGTCAGCAATGGAAGTGTGTTGACAATTGATCCTACAGCTTTCAGTCAGCAATGGAAGTGTGTTGACAATTGATCCTACAGCTTTCAGTCAGCAATGGAAGTGTGTTGACAATTGATCCTACAGCTTTCAGTCAGCAATGGAAGTGTGTTGACAATTGATCTTACAGCTTTCAGTCAGCAATGGAAGTGTGTTGACAATTGATCTTACAGCTTTCAGTCAGCAATGGAAGTGTGTTAACAATTGATCTTACAGCTTTCAGTCAGCAATGGAAGTGTGTTGACAATTGATCTTACAGCTTTCAGTCAGCAATGGAAGTGTGTTGACAATTGATCCTACAGCTTTCAGTCAGCAATGGAAGTGTGTTGACAATTGATCCTACAGCTTTCAGTCAGCAATGGAAGTGTGTTGACAATTGATCCTACAGCTTTCAGTCAGCAATGGAAGTGTGTTGACAATTGATCCTACAGCTTTCAGTCAGCAATGGAAGTGTGTTGACAATTGATCCTACAGCTTTCAGTCAGCAATGGAAGTGTGTTGACAATTGATCCTACAGCTTTCAGTCAGCAATGGAAGTGTGTTGACAATTGATCCTACAGCTTTCAGTCAGCAATGGAAGTGTGTTGACAATTGATCCTACAGCTTTCAGTCAGCAATGGAAGTGTGTTGACAATTGATCTTACAGCTTTCAGTCAGCAATGGAAGTGTGTTGACAATTGATCTTACAGCTTTCAGTCAGCAATGGAAGTGTGTTAACAATTGATCTTACAGCTTTCAGTCAGCAATGGAAGTGTGTTGACAATTGATCTTACAGCTTTCAGTCAGCAATGGAAGTGTGTTGACAATTGATCTTACAGCTTTCAGTCAGCAATGGAAGTGTGTTGACATTTGATCTTACAGCTTTCAGTCAGCAATGGAAGTGTGTTGACAATTGATCTTACAGCTTTCAGTCAGCAATGGAAGTGTGTTGACAATTGATCATACAGCTTTCAGTCAGCAATGGAAGTGTGTTGACAATTGATCCTACAGCTTTCAGTCAGCAATGGAAGTGTGTTGACAATTGATCCTACAGCTTTCAGTCAGCAATGGAAGTGTGTTGACAATTGATCCTACAGCTTTCAGTCAGCAATGGAAGTGTGTTGACAATTGATCCTACAGCTTTCAGTCAGCAATGGAAGTGTGTTGACAATTGATCTTACAGCTTTCAGTCAGCAATGGAAGTGTGTTGACAATTGATCTTACAGCTTTCAGTCAGCAATGGAAGTGTGTTAACAATTGATCTTACAGCTTTCAGTCAGCAATGGAAGTGTGTTGACAATTGATCTTACAGCTTTCAGTCAGCAATGGAAGTGTGTTGACAATTGATCTTACAGCTTTCAGTCAGCAATGGAAGTGTGTTGACAATTGATCTTACAGCTTTCAGTCAGCAATGGAAGTGTGTTGACAATTGATCTTACAGCTTTCAGTCAGCAATGGAAGTGTGTTGACAATTGATCCTACAGCTTTCAGTCAGCAATGGAAGTGTGTTGACAATTGATCCTACAGCTTTCAGTCAGCAATGGAAGTGTGTTGACAATTGATCCTACAGCTTTCAGTCAGCAATGGAAGTGTGTTGACAATTGATCCTACAGCTTTCAGTCAGCAATGGAAGTGTGTTGACAATTGATCCTACAGATTTCAGTCAGCAATGGAAGTGTGTTGACAATTGATCCTACAGCTTTCAGTCAGCAATGGAAGTGTGTTGACAATTTGTTACGATCTTGAATTTTCAAAGATATGTATAAGATGGGTTTCTCAAAGGTGTCAAAGTAACATGGTTGTGTAGACAGGAATCAAGCTGGTACAGAAAGGACTTGCGTGCCCTTGTTTTGCAGTGACATACACATTGCTGTTGTTGTTGAATGCCCACAATGAGTAAAATGACTCTTCTGTACATTTTAAAAAGGACGTTGAGTGGCGGGTTCTCATAGCTTTTCCCACATACCAAGCATGCTGATGAAGGTGGACTGGAGGGTTATGCGATACTTGGCTTCATCTGCATGTCGCTCACTACTACAGGGATCACGTTGATTCCTCATTTTGTTAGCCAGACTGCCATGAAAACAGTTCGTTTCCAGGAAGGGCTGCGAGGAAGCCAAGGTGAGGGTCTTGTCCAGTACGTTTTGCCTGAAACTGACTAACATATATATCAGTATATTTTTCTTGACCAGACGTTGGTCTTCTTTTGCACATACAGACATAGAATTAGATGAAGATCATGTAGAAAAATAGCATATGTAAAGAAAACATTAGTTTACATCGTGCGTGAATTTTATACATTGTGAATAAATAGTTTCGTAGATACAACGTTTTCCGCAGGCCCAAGTTAGCCAATATGTGATTGAGACTGGTTTCTCTCATTTTCAGGTGTTGGTGTTGGAATGATAATCTGCTCAGCGATCGTCTGCGTCTACTACAACGTGATTGTGGCCTGGACTCTCTACTACTTGTTCATGTCATTCCGTTCAGTTCTTCCCTGGTCCAACTGCAACAACGACTGGAACACAGACAATTGTGTTGATGAGACAGTGAAAAACATTTCTGTGACTGCAACTGCCACTCCCAGCAACATAACGAAAGATCTGGTGTCCACAAACACCAGTGTAGATTCTTTACTATCTTTTGTAGATAACATCACACAAACAGTCTACGTGAAGAACAACAAGAGTATGTCTGCTAGTGAGGAATTCTGGGAGTGAGTACAATTATTCTCATAGTTTGTATCTAACACTTACATTTTGTGCTATCACCATACAAAACTGTTACAATTATCTCATCTTATCTCACCAGAAGGATCACTGAGCTCTTCTGTCACATGTGGGCTGAAGGAAAAATTCCGCAGGAGCTAAAGGACGCCTCAATCGTTCACCTGTTCAAAAGAAATGTTCAGGAATGCGAAAATCATCGTGAAATATCGCTACTCTCCGTGGCAGGCAAGATCCTAGCTCGCTTACTGCTAAACAGGCTCAACAAACACCTTGAACAAAGCCACCACCTCCCAGAAAGCCAATATGGATTCAGAGCCGGAAGAGGAACAGTGGACATGATTTTTGCCGCTTGCCCAGTACAAGAGAAGTGTTGGGAACAAAATTAGGCCTATACACCAAATTTATTGATTTGACAAAGGCATTTGATACAGTAAACAGAGGAGGGCTGTGGGTGATAATGTCTAAGTTAAGCTGCCCCAACAAGTTCATATCCATGTAGAAACAGCTACACGAAGGCATGTGTGCTCGTGTACTGGACAGCGGAGCAATCTCTAAAACGTTTCTAGTATCAAACGGAGTAAAACAAGGATGTGTACTCGTCCTGACTTTGTTCAGCATGATGTTCGCGGCCACGATAACAGATGCCTTCAGATCACTGGTGCTTGGAATACCCATAAAGTACCGCACAGATGGCAAGTTACTCACTCCCAGCAGAATGAAGGCCAAAACCAAAGTGGCTGGCGACATAATCAGGGAACTTGTTTTTGCTGACAACTACGCTCTAATGAGCAACTCAGAACTGAACATGCAGGTTGGAATGGACCTCCCACACCCAACAGGGAAATCTGTGACAAGGATGATGTCGGCGGTCCTCATCAACAATGATGGACAGCTATTATTATTATTATTATTATCTCATCTGTACACTTATTTTGTCAGACAAAGATGTGAGTGAAATTAAATTTTTGCTCCTGTGTTATCTGTATGGGTGTTATTGTTGTTAATCTGTGCCATTATAGTGTTTCTTAAACATCGTTTATCTATTTCTTGTTTTGCTCTGACACCTTGCTGTCTGGTGTTATAGGTTTGTGCAGCTGGTAGGTTTCAGGGCATTCTTGTCCAAAACATTTTATTTTATTTTTGTCATAATACAATCCACTTTCTATCAAACTTCTTAATTTCTCACTCACATCTAGTACGCTTTTTGCAATCATCAAAACACTTTAGATGATGTCAAAATTGAACCCTACATTCTAGTCATGAGATATAAAAACACAAAAATAAAAGCTTGTTGAGGTGGATAAAGGGACTTTATGCCACGTGGCAGCTATGATAGCCATGAAGGCCAACTTGCATCACCCTGAAAAGCGGGTGAATGGAAGACTGGCAAAAAAAATGACTAACCTAACAAAACACAAGTGCAATTTCAAATTATTTATAAGCTAGGTATTTCTGCATATGAAATTATGCCCCACCAATGATGCTAGGCATTACTCGCCGATGATTTACACACCTCATGGGGAATTTCAAACTAGCAGACATATTCATGAAAGTGTAGTGAACCTGCTGGAATGGAATCAAGTCATCAACACTACCACCAATAGATACTGCCAAAACCAATTTTCAACTGTGGAACATCATCCATTGTTTTGCCCAGCAGTTCAGGGGATGAGACAACTCCTCCTGCATTAGAACCCAACCTTTGTTAGAAACACCTTGTATTGTAGACCTGAACAACTGCAGAACAGAGTGGTCTGCCGGGATATTTGTGTATGACAAAGACAATAATAGCACTACTGCCCCACAGTGAGCATGTTGTAATAAAAGACATGTCATAACATTGGCCATGGTTAGGTGGTTTGTTAAGATCAGCATAGATGGCATCTAACAGGCTGCGGGTCTACTTTGCTCTAGTATTTGAATCTACTAAGATGGACTCACACATTGGTTAACCTGGTTGTATACAGACTCTGTAGAGTCTTCTGAACAAGTAAAAAGGCATTTTAATTAAGCAGGTTAAGTTCAGTATAGCTTCTAAAATAATGTGTTTTTTTTTGTTTTGTTTTTTGCGTTTATTTCTCAAATCCCCAATGCGGTGTGCGTTGCACTGTGGTTTGTATTTTGCGCCTGTTGGTCCAATGCATCTGACTTCAGCATACATTTTATGTAAGGGTCTGCTTTCTCCTGCATTTTTTAAAGGTTTACTTCCCCGGGGTAACGGCCGGTGCTGTGATGGGGATTGAACCTAACACCTTCGGTTTGTGAGCCGTGCCACTTAACCACTAGGCCAAGTTCCAAAATAAATTAAAAAGGTCTATTTAGGTAAAACATCTGTATGCATCTGTTATTGTTTTCAAGGAAAGCTACACTTGATTCCTTGCTATTTTTCAGTCACCATTGGTATTTATTGTTATTGTAGAACAACACATACAGAGCTCTCATAAAAAATCTGTTTTATATCTACAGACGGCACGTCCTTGACCTGACTGATGGAATCAACAATCCTGGGGCAATCAGGTGGCAGTTGTTGATTTGCCTAGTTGTTGCATGGTTATGTGTCTTCTTCTGCTTGTTTAAAGGAGTGAAAGTTCTAGGAAAGGTTTGCTATATTATAATTTAATTAGAAAAAAATGTTTCCTTTTTATTTTCTAAGTCACTCCTCTTCTACCATTTTGGAATATAGACATTTTGCATATATTTGCAATCAAATATATGGGAAAGAATGGGAAGAATGGGAGAGAACAATATTATAAAGATAGATAAAGAAAGGGACTTAGGGGTTATAATAGATCATACATGTAAGGTGAGAGAGCAAGTTCAGGTAGCAGTAAAAAAGGCAAATGCAATGTTAGCGATGATAAAAAGAAATATTAAACATAGGAGCAAGGAAGTGATAGTCAAACTGTATAAAGCATTAGTTAGACCTAGATTGGAGTACTGTGTACAGGTGTGGAGTCCTTATCAGAGAGGGGATATAGACATGCTGGAGAGAATACAAAAAAGAGCGACAAAGCTGATAGTGGGATTCCAGAATTACAGTTATGAAGAAAGATTAAAAAGAACTGGCCTTCAGTGTCTAGAAGAGAGAAGAATTCGTGGTGCCTTAATACAGGTGTATAAGATGATCAGAGGAATAGATAAAGTGGACTATAACAAGTTTTTTAAAGTACAACCACCAACAAGGACAAGAGGGCACAGCTACAAGTTGACTAAGGAGAGGTCCAGATTAGATATTAGGAAGTATTTCTTTAGCCAGAGAGTAGTGAATGCTTGGAATGCATTGCCAAGTGAGGTGGTGGAGGCTGGGACGGTCAATGCATTTAAGAACAGATTGGATGCGTACAGGTTCTAGAGGAAGATGATGTAAATGGAACTGGTTGTATACAGACTCTGCAGAGTCTTCTAAACCAGTATAAAGACGTTAAGTTAAGTTAAGTTAAGTTAAATGTAAACAAGTAGTTGACCTTTTGTGTTAACAAATTTGTTAAATACTCGTAATAAAATTAATGTTATGCCACACCAAAAAATGTCAAAAGATGGGCCAAGGAGGCTTGGACATGAAGACTACCTGATCCTTAGAAGCTAGAGAACATAAAAGCTTGATTTGAGCTCATCATCATCATCATGTAGAATGCCTTTTATAGCACCTTGCTTCCATCACAGTCTGTCTGTCTGAAAGAAGATCTTTCCCTTGCCAAAACTTCAGCCTCTGCCACAGTCATACCAAGAGATTCCTAGATATCTTGGTACCATCATCTTCTTGGTCTACCTCTGTCTCTTTTGCCTGGTACCATACCTTTTATCACAGTTATCTCAAGTTGTCTCTTGATGTGACCAAAGTATTTAAATTTTCTGTCCAAAATGGAATTGATAAACCATTTCTCCTCTATGTTCAACTCTTTCATTTGAGGTGAATAAGTCAATTGACTTAAGAAAATAAAAATATCTCGTAGAAGCTATAGGACACAAAAACTTCATTTGAGGTAAATAAGTCAAATGACTTTAAAAAAATAAATAATATCCTGTAAAAGCTATAAGCAACAAAAACTTTATCTGTGAACAAGTCAAATGACTTAAAAAAATAAAAATATATCCCAGCCAAAACCCTCAAGCATGAGAAAAAGTACAGCCACTGCAAGATTTCTATGTAAAGGGTGACTAAAGAGGGTTGTGCATGAGACTAATAGCCTCTTCACATTGCTATTGAAACACCCAATACAAAAGCACATACATGATTGTTAACAGATTTTCTTCAAGTGGATCAGTTGTGGGGATAGCCCTATGCTTATAAGGGAGGGAAACAGGAATGATGATCATGGTGATAACGAAAGCAAATAACACCATCATGAGGAATATTGCCTTTGTCTTTCAGTAATTTAAATTGACTTTATTCCTTTATACATAATATCAATCAATCTGTCAGTCAAAGTAAATTGACTTTATTCCTTTGTACATAATATCAATCAATCTGTCAGTCAAAGTAAATTGACTTTATTCCTTTGTACATAATATCAATCAATCTGTCAGTCAAAGTGAATTGACTTTATTCCTTTGTACATAATATCAATCAATCTGTCAGTCAAAGTAAATTGACTTTATTCCTTTGTACATAATATCAATCAATCTGTCAGTCAAAGTAAATTAACTTTATTCCTTTATACATAATATCAATCAATCTGTCAGTCAAAGTAAATTGATTTTATTCCTCTGTACATAATATCTATCAATCTGTCAGTCAAAGTAAATTGACTTTATTCCTCTGTACATAATATCAATCAATCTGTCAGTCAAAGTCTTTCAGCTCACTAGGGAGGAGTTCAGGCAAGGCCAGAATTATATTTGGACTGAGTGAACTGCAGCTCAGGGCCCCATAATTTATAAGGCCTCAACCTTTTGTAAAACATTTTAAACAAATGTATTATTAATAATAAATGTAGTGAGAGTTGCAGCTGGGTCAACGTAAGCATGATAGTTGTGGGTTGTGTGCTGTGGAAGGAAGTGCTATATCACTACACTAATATGACATGCTCATTGAGAATAATTATTTTATTTTGATTGCGATTATTCGCCGGAGGAGTTCAGATCATAAATTTGTTTTGTCAAGTTTCATTGAATGCTATGAAGGATGCACCACCATTATTTGTCTATTCACTCAACCCATCACCATTGCAACTGAGAAGGGAGTACAGCAAGGAGACCCTATCTTGCCAAACCTATTCTTTGCTTGCCTGGAGTCGATGATGAGGCACTGCGACTGAGACTACAGCATGAAAATCGATGGAAGACGACTAAACTACCTCAGATTTGCAGATGACATCTTCCTCATCACAGAGACTACCCTAGAAGCAGCAGAGGTGCTACAGTCACTAGACACAGAAGGGAGGAAAGCAGGTCTAGCTATATACCTAGGGAAAACCAGAGCTATGCGCAACCGTTTCACAGAGCCAGCCCCGTACTCTTGAGTGAAATACCCCATAGAGGAAAACCTGAGATCGTCAGACGGGCTGGGCAACCTTCAACTCCATTATGACAGCAAGAGACGCCACAAAAGACACCAGACTACGTGCTGACATATTCGACTTGGTAGTCCTACCAGCGCTCTACAATGGTAACGAAACCTGATATCTAAAAAAAGCGGCATAGAACCAACTTGAACGCTGCGGTGATGACAAGAGACATGGTTGAGTTGATAAGGGCAGTCATAGACAGTCTAAAGAATGATGAAGAGACAGATGGTCGCAAAAATGCATATGTGCAGAGGATAATAGATTTGGGAGTGACTAGGGGAGAGGGGAGAAAGTGTGTTCTGTCTGGAAAGACTCTGCGTATATATACGTTTGGCTGGCTGCTTGGAGGTAGAATGGAGCACTTATGGGAATGTCCCCTGTGTGATGATATTGGTTCCTAGAACCAAGGATCAAGAACCAACTGAGAATAGCACATACATATCTTGAAAGACGTTTGGTGGGCATAACTCTCAGACAACATCGGCAAAATCTACTACACAATACTGACATCCAGGGAATGTCACACATCAAGGATGTCCTACAGCACGTCAACCATTCAAAACACTGCTGGGCAGGTCATGTACCCAGAAGACAAGACGAAAGATGTAACATAACCACCATGTGGTACCTGCACGACAAAAAGAGACCTCGGGTACGGCCCCAACTTGCTGGCAAGATTCACTAGACAAGCACAACACACACGACCCCAGAACAGACTACTATCCGACTAAAACGACTGGATCCTGAGTTGGGACCTACTCAAGGTTGACCACCCCTTGGCAAAGAACGGGTTGAACTGAGAACTAAGAACTAAAAACTAAGTTTCATTGAATTACAATTTTGTTGGCTGATGTTATTGTCTTCTGTATATCATTCACGAACCCTTTAAATACTCTCCTTATCTTTAGCCCTGGTAGCAGATACTAAACATAAGATTATTACTTACTATAATTGCAAACAATTTTAACATAAAAATAAATATATGAGGTCTGATCAAAATATATCGGACCTTTGGCCAAGAAAAATATGGTTACTCACCCGGAAGTCTGAAACCCTAATCCCCTTCAAAGAACTCTCCTCTGCTGAAGTTGGATGTGTCGGACTGAAACGTTCAAATATCACAGTCAATCTGTAAACTACAACACAGTGCATTCTGTTCTATGAACTACGTTCTTCTGCTTGCAAAGCCCTTAGGGCTTCATAGCGGGAGCTTGAGAACAAAGAAGAAGAGGAAGAAGAAGACGAAGAAAGTACTCTCAAGGGGCTTCAAGCACTTCTGCCAGCGACCTAACCATTGCTGGAAGCCTTTCAGGAAGGCCTCTTTGAGAATGAAATACAGCTAGGTCATTGTGTTCCACATAATGTCTTCTCGTGACTCAAATCAGGGCTCTTTTAGTGGCATTTTCAACTTGGGGAACAGTTAAAAATCAGACGTATCCATGTTTGGAGAGGAGCCTGATGAAATAGAGAATACTGTGTTTGGCTGTCATAAGTCTGTGTGGCACGAATGACCAGAACTGTGGTCAATGGGAACTTGACAGCTCTGTCATGACAATGCACCCACTCATTTTTCACATCTAATTCCGACTTCCTTGGCCAAACACAACATTCCTCTGGTTCTCAGGCTCCAAACTCTCTCGATACAGCTTCTTACAACTTTCCCATGCTGAAAATGCAGCTGAAAGAGACCTGATTTGAATCATGAGAAGACATTATGCGAAACACAATGGCCCAGATGTACTTCATTCCCAAAGACGCCTTCCTAAAATGCTTTCAACATAGACTGGACCCATGGGAGAAGTGTGTGAAATCCCAAGGAGTGTGTGTACTTTGAAGGAGATTAGGATTTCAGATCTACAGGTGAGTAATTGTATTTTTCCAGGGTAAATGTTCAATACATTTTGAACAGACTTTATACATAAGGTAACATTTCTTCAACAGGTGATGCATTTTGCGGCACCATTTCCCTACCTGATTCTTCTGATCCTGCTTGTCCGAGGCTGCACGCTGCCTGGTGCTACAGAGGGAATATTGTTCTATGTTATTCCTAGATGGGAAAAGCTGTTTGAATTTAATGTGAGTTGTAATTTTTGTTCATTGTGAGCTACAATAAGTTAAGCTTCTCTGAGTATTACTGTGTACGTTGTTGTTGTTGTTTAATGTCTACAATGAGTAAGTTTACCATTTTGTGTGCCCTGAAATGGACGTTAAGTGGTAGGTTGTAGCAGCTTTCATTACATCCCAAGCATGCTGATGAAGGTGGACAGGGATCGTCCAGGTGGTTGTGCTATGCTTAGCTTCATCTGCATGGTGCTCACTACTACGGCGATCACATCAATCCACATCCAGGGAATGCTTATGGAAGAGAAATTGTGGTCTTGTTCAGTGTATTGTGCCTGACCCTGACATGACATCCTGGTCAGTATGTTGTGCCTGACTGGACAATTGTCTCAGTTCCCCTATTGTGTAAGATACATGGATATTAAATACTGAATTATTACCAAAAAATACACGCAATAGAGATGAGATGTCTCAGACGGAATAAAATACAAGGCTCAAATGTCAACTTATGAAATACAATCCATCACAATATCAGATTATATAAAGACCTACTGACAGATGTAAGATACAACTCCAATGATGTGACCATGTGCCAATAGCAATTGGTATGACTAACGCAATACTTACTGAAACAGATCCGGGAATTAGAAAGAGAGGAAGACCGAAGATCCAAGCTGGGCAGGTAATGTTTAGAAATGTACTAGGAAAAATCTAGAGAAACAGCAAGCAGTCAGCTATGAGTCACTGGCTACTATCAGCTCATTCACTGTATGGATCTGAGACTTGGATTCTACTTAAACATGACATATAAAAACGCTATGCCTTTCACATGCACATCCTCGGTATCCGGTGGTTTAGATCCTGTCCGCAATCTCAAGATCTTTGCAATGACGAGTCTTCCTTTCATCTCAGACACTTTAGTCTGCCGCCACCTGTCTGTGTTCAGACGTGGGGTTTGACTGGATCAGGAAGTTTAGGCTCACCAGTTCATGCTTAAATCAGTTACGTATAACAACGGTCTCCCACCGACCGGCTGGAGGTGTGAGATGGGCCACCCTCGTTCTACATGGCTCAGGCAGATAGCAGTCTCTCCTTCAACATTGAACGAGGTATGGATATATTGCTCAGCAGCTGGACTTGGTAGCAGTTGACCGACACAATGGACCTTAGATGCCTAGGTGAACATTTTTTTAATTATGCTGCATTTTCAGCCCTCTTCGGTGTCTAAAACATTGCAGTTATGGTGATGATATCGGGATCTCTTCTGAGAGCATAGCTGATCACCATAACACACATAGTCCTTCCACTTTGTCTATATTGCTGGCAAGATATATGAATGAATCTACATCTTGCAGTACAATCTGATTGATTTTAAGAGCTTTATTCTCTTTGTCTTAGTTTTTTTTGTGTGCCTCAGTGGAACATCAGGCTGGGGCTCCTCTGCTAGAGTGAGAGGACAGGTCGGTGTGAAGCATAGTGGGGCATACATGTCAACAACCTCCAGTTTGAGAATGGAGATGGAAGCAGTGACCTCAGCGCCAAGATAGATATCTCAGACTTCTTTAACAAGGGCAGTCATCATGACAGACGCCCAAGCCGTACTTCAGAAGGTACAGAAGGGATGTCTTAGGTACAAGTGGATAGCAGCTGTTAACTCCTCAAACCTCTAGGGGTTGACATGGATCTACTGTCCTGCTCATGCTGATGTTCAAAGCAATGAAAGAGCTGACATCATGTCTTCACAAGCTCCCATCATGGCACATTAGTGACGGATAGAAGTGACATTTTAAAATCAATCAATGACCACGTGTTAGATGAGGACACCAAAATAGATGAAGCAGCAATCCATAGACTGCAAAGTTTTGATATCTAACAAGAGTTTTGAGCAAAGTAGGAAGCATGAAAAGACAGAGCAGGAGATTGTACAACCACCTAGTTACAGGGACCATCATCATCTAGACCAGCACCATTTGCATAGAGAGAGACTGAGCACCTATGGGTGTGCCCGAAGTGCAATACCGTCAAGATTTAGAAACAGAAACAGTATAACAGTATACTAAAGAGTGAGACCAGTTCTCGAGTATGGCATTGTGGCATGGACAACAGCAGCAAAGGCGAACTTCGATAAAATTAGCAAACTCCAAAACCAAGCCATGAGAGTTATAACAGGAGGCATGAAGTCAACGCCAATTGTAGAACTTGAAAAGATTACAAAACTGCAATCCATGACCGACAGAAGAGACTGCAGAGCCCAGCAGCAAGCAGAGAAACTCAGAAGACTGACTGACCATCCAATGCACCAGAGACTAAACAATCTCGGAAATGGGAAACTAAAGCGGAGAAACTTTGCAGAAATAGCCAAAGCAAAGATGCACGAAAACCCCATGAACGCACTAACAACACCAAAGCCCATCCCTACTGTACGAAAACCTACCTGGAGGCAGCATATATTTCCAGAGGTGGTAGAAAATATACCAGGTATTGGAAACAAAAACTGCCAGACTGAAAAAGAAAGAAGAGATACTACCCTGAGCCATATAACGGAAAACTACCCAAGCATGGACTGGACCCATGCATACACCGACGGTTCTGTAACAAACACAACACAGAACGGAGGGGCAGGAGCATTTCTGAACCTACCAAATGGCAGAAAAATAACACTGTCATTCGCAACTGGAAAATACACAAGCAATTTCAGAGCAGAGGCAGAGGCACTGAGGGCAGCAGTGGAAGAAATGGTGACAGGTAAAAGGAATGAGAGCCATATAGTCCTGCTTACCGATGCCTTGGCCGTAGTCACAGCACTAAAAAGCCAGAAAAATACTGAACTTAATGATTTAAGAGCAGTACTCTGTCAACTATGCCAGCAGTCCACACCAAAAAGGGTAGTGGTGCAGTGGGTTCCATCCCACTGCAACATCCAAGGCAATGAGGAGGCAGACAGACTGGCAAAAGAAGGTGCAAGACTACCACAACCAGATAGTAGTATGACATACGAAGAGTCAAAACGGCTTATTAGATATGATACATGACCAAATGGGAAACCGAACATACTGGATACACAAAAAACGATGCCTGTTACCAGTTGAACAGAAGAGAGCAGGGCGTGGTCTTCAGCCTTCGCACTGGCCACAATAGACTGAGGTACCACCTATTCAACAAATTGAAGATAGGTGACACTGACGAATGCATGTGGGGTACCGGGAAAATGAATGCTGAGCATCTGCTGCAAAACTGCCCGACATACGAGGATCAGAGAAAGCAGATGTGGCCATCACCAGTGGCAACACTAGAAAAGCTCTATGGCAGTGTCGACAGCCTCGGGATGACTGCTTCTTTTTTCAAAAAAATTAAGGTTGATGTCTGACTGTGTACGAAGAAGAAGAAGAAGAAACAGAAACAGTGCCCTCAGACCTAATTTCAGGGATTTTTCAATAAGGCCATTTATTTCAGAAGCATATAAATGTTTTGGTGCAAGCCTTGTTCATGAAAGCCAACTACAGCTTTGACCCCATGCTCCAAATGAAGGGAAAAATACTTATTTTTATTATTTCAGGTATGGGGAGATGCTGCACTTCAAATATTCTACTCTGTTGGTATGGCCTGGGGAGGAATTATAACAATGGCGTCCTACAACAGGTTTAATAATAACGTGTACAGGTGAGGCTAAATTTGTTGTGACTTCAACTATTTTTTACAATGTCATAAATAATTGAAGCTTTACAGTTGTTAGACATTAGGTTTGTTCTATAGTAGTTACACTACTGTCGGGCAATCAAGTTGTTAGAGACTTCAGTATAATGAGCTGTCTAAGATTTTGCGGCCAGTTCCCTTCCTTGTAGTCTTTTCCTTCCTTTACAGTAAGCCAGGTGCTAATTTACATGTAGGTTGATTGGAACATCTGGTTGTGAGAATTGAACCCCATTCCTTTATAGTGTAAACCAAGTACTCTAACTACTACACTAATCAAATGCTCATCTACTATTAAGCTTGGGGAGAATGGGCTAATGTCCAGTCAAAACATACTTATCAGACAATGCTAACCAGGATCAGGTGAACATACTGATCAAGCCCCCCTTCCCCCCCCCATCTCACCCCCTCCTCCATGCAGTTCTCACTGGAAACAAGCTGTTTCATGGCAGTCTGGCTAATGAGGTGAGGATCAACATGATCCCCGTAGTAGTGTGTGACACACAAATGAAACCAATTAAAAGACAACCGCCTGGAGGATGCCAGTTCACCTTCATCAGAATGTGAGGAAAGATACTGTGACCCACCACTTAACGGCCATTTCAGGACAGACAAAAAAGTAAACTTATTCACCATGGGCATACAACAACATCTACCAGTGTATTTGTAGAGCACGGGTCTCACGTCTGCTCTGGGCTTTCACAACACGGTCGTCTTCGCCGGTAGCTACACCCAATTTGACTGCGCTTCTCCAGTCAGATCTCTTTTGCGCAAGATACTCCCAGGTGTCGATGTCTATCTGGCAACTTTTCAGTGAATCTTTCAGACCGTCTTTTAAACGTTTCTTTGGGCGCCCTCTCTCGCGCCATCCCTCTCTCAGCTCGCCGTAGAGAAGCTTCTTTGTGAGCCGCTCATCTGACATACGGACGAGGTGTCCGGCCCATCCTAGTCGTGCTTTTTCTAGCAGTACATGTATGCTGGGTATGTTAGCCCTCGAGAGAACCTCAATGTCAGTGACATGATCTTGCCATCAGATATGGAATATTCACCTCAGGCAACCTGTGTGGAAGTGGTTTAACCTCCAAGCATGTCCAGCGTATACAGTCCAGCTTTTGCAAGCGTATAGTAGGGTTGGAATGATGGTTGCATGGTAGACTTTGAGTTTGGTCTTGACGCTGATGCCATGATGTGCCCAGATCATCGAGCGCATTCTACCAAAGGCTGTGCTGGCCTTTGCTATTCTGCTTGCCACCTCATCATCTAGGCTGACAAATCTTGACAGCATGCTGCCCAGATATGTGAACCTGGTCTTGCAAGATCTTTCACTAACTCACATCCTTCTTAAAACATCATTGTCCAGTTCTTCCCTGTTGTCTTCGCCACACTTTTGTCACCATACACTACCTGCATTTTGTGATGAATGTCAACTTGTTGACATCCTTCAGCTGTTAGAAACTGAATCACTGCTCGCTGATCAATTATGGATGGATTTCGTATCACAACTGCCATGTTTTCAATGTTCTGGTGAGGAAACTATGAGTCGGAGGACAATGACATTTTGCAAACTTGACGGTTGGTATGTGCTGTTTACATCAGAAGTGACATCATCGTGCGCATCGTACGTATGTTCACTTGGTGCAGTTAGGTCCGGTTTCATTTGAACTAATAATTTCTGAAATAAATTATTTTCAAGATCAGCATGTAATTTTGAAAGTACTATCATTGTTTTCATTTGTTCTTTGTTCTTGACTAAGGCATTGTGGTCGTAACATAGGTGTAATTTTGTTTTTGTATTGGTATGATCACTGAACCATTACCTATATATGTTTTTATCTTCAGTACTACTGCAGTTTTGATCTATTTATTGATTATTTAAACAGAGATGCTATGATGGTGCCACTAATTAACGAAGGCACTAGTTTCTTTGCTGGATTTGTAATCTTCTCGGTACTTGGGTTTATGGCAAATGAGGTCGGCACAAGCGTGGACAAAATTGTTACTCAAGGTAATATGTTGCCCATGTGTTACTGAAATCTAAAGGTTAGTAGCTTTGTAATCTGCTGGGCATTTTAAGTCAACAGTGGTAACAGGGTGAAGATGCAGCTCAGCACAGTGAATGAGCTGACAGCAAGGTTCACAAACCAGACCTGAACGAGACCATTATCCGCCTCCAAGCATGGCTCTGGAAAAAACTGCACTTGTGTAGTCTGGCTAAGACAACTGGGATCACAGTAGAAAGGCAAACTTAGTACCCAAAGAAGGCCAGCTCAAACCAGATGTGACAGGCTGAAAGGAGCAGATATCGCAGCCTTGCTGTAACCCGTGACACAGAATCAGAATGTCCTTTCAGGATGGATGCAAAAAAACAGAAAAACAATTGATGCAACTTCCCCTGCATTTGCATTATTTTTCAACACATTATGCTTTACTATGGTTGTTAACTTTGAGAAACTGTAACCATTTTTATTTCTCGGTCCAAAGATATGATTTTTGTGGTGTAGAGACATAGATTAATAAATAACTTGTTGGTGCTATTGTTTTTGTTCTGTGTGTGTTAGTTTCTAAGATACAAGAAGATGAAGGTGGAAATATTGAAAAACAGCACAAACATTTAGACTCCCCTATTCTTAATGTAGGTCAGGTGTGCAGTCTATTTTTTAAATTGCCACAGAGGATGGATAGTGTTCTTTTATAAGATCGGCAAATCTTTTAGTTTCCACTACAAACATATTTATTACATCTACATAAACAAACTAAGATTTACTCTGGGAAGGTCTTTTGCAATTTGTAACAACTTAACTTCATCGTCCTCAAATATGAGCGAATCTTCCAATTCAAGTGAAAAAGATCATTTTTATCATTTCAAAATTCTTCCTAAAATTCTGCAGGTACGGTTCTTAGTTCTCAGTTCTTAGTCAACTTGTACTTCTGCAGGGGCATATGCCTCTGTGTTGGTCCCAGCTCTGGTATGAGCTCATTGTAGCCGGGAGGAGGAATTTCTGCTTAGCGGGCTAATCCTGAGCAGCTTATTCCTTGCTGTATTGGGACATGTGCTGCGGAGAGTGGTTAACCAATATGGGAGTCAAACACTAGAGCAAAAGTAGACCTGCGGCCTATTAGGCACCATCTATGCTGCTATAAGCAAACCACCTAACTATGGTCAGTGTTATGCCATGTCACACAGTTACTCGCCTCCTACAACATGCTCTCTGTGGTGCAGAGGCGCTATTTTTACCCTAGTCATACACAAAGACCGTAGCGGACCACTCGCAAGTAGTTTCCTGGTGTAAATCATTGAAGGAGGAAGTGAAAGTATTTAAATTCAAATGTCGTATGTTCAGCCATTTCTAAATGATTAATGATCAAATTCTGTACTTCTGAAATAGCAATCAGTCCATTGCTCCTCTCGATGCATAAGCCATTGACCACATCTTCGCAGCATTCATGGTCCTGGGCTACTCTTTCTGTCTCTCTCCAGGTGCAACCATTTAATATGAGTTTACTCTAACATTGCCATGCATTTTTGGTTTTGCCTCTCTTTCTCTTTCCCTGTATATTCCATGTGAGAACCTGTTGACTATGTTTATCAGTGTCTTCCTCATCGTATGTCCTGTCCAGTGCCATTTACTTCTCTTAATTTGTTGTTCAAGGGAATAAATGATATTACAAAAATATTAAAACTACACAGACTTACAATAACTCTTCTTCTTTGTTGCATTCAGGATCTTTTGGTCATGCCATATCTGCAGGCCAGTCGCCATGCATGATGAAGTCTGTGGTCTTCACCAGGTCAGAGCAGCTGCCCATATCTTTTGTCTCAGCTCCATACCCTCTGGCCAGGTCTTGTATCTTATTTCCCTATAGAGTGGACATTCCTATAGAATGTGTTCAGGATTCTGGCCCCCAGTTCCACTTGGACATTCATCATTATGCAAGATCTTTAGTCGGTATAGATGTTCTAGTAGTCTGCAGTGATCAGTTCTCAGATGAAATAAGGTAGTTTGTTGGTTTCTTTTGAGTTAGTCTTCTTCTTCTACTTCTTCTGCGTTCATTCTTAATCTTGTTTCCCCTTCTAGAGCTTTGCAAGTAGCAGGATGTAGTCCAGAGAACGGAATGCGTTGTGTTGCTAGTTTATGGCTTCACTGCAATATTTGCGCCTTTCGGTCCGATACATTTGTCTTCGGCAGATTTTGAGTTAGTGAACTGGATTTGGTGTATTGCTTATGTTTCTGTCTTCTCTCCATTGGTGTATTTACTGATTTCTGATGATGTTCTTGATCTTTCTGTATGGCATTCGATGATTAAATTGTGCCTTTTTGCTGCCATCTTTTGCTAAATTACAATAACTAAAGCAATACACTTGACACAAGAGAGTTCCTCTTGACACTTTACATCTTCTTCTTCTTCTTCATTGATCAGCTGATGCTATGCTTCTAGTCTGGTGAGGTTCATGAAGGAAACTACATTTCAGGTCTTCGTCGGTCCCCCACATCTTTTTGAGCATGGTCGCTCCCTCAGGTCAGACTGCCTCTCTTTTGTCTGCATCGATAGGGCAGTCCTGCATAATATGTTCTGGTGTTTGCTTGGGTGCTTCACAATTGCACATGCCAGTGTTTCTGATACCCATTCTGTGGAGGTGGGCCATGAGTCTACAATGTCCCATTCTGAGTCTGAAGTCTGCCCCTCTTTGCCAAGTTTGTCTAAGCTGTCATTTTCTGGCTTGTATTCTTTGTGCTAGATTCTCCATTTTGTCTTCATGGATCGCTTGATGAGGGCACTTCACAACAAAATTAAGCAAAAGGACTAAGTAAATATGTATCACAATTGGAAATAGCTATGGTGGTTTGTTAAATGAGTAGATAAATAAATTGAAGTTGAGATGAAATGATGAAAAAGCTAATTTGAGTAGAAAATATGGAGTGAAACAAAGTTTTAAGTGGGTGAGAGTTTAAGAGAGGAGAGAGTGAGAGTCAAGTGAGAAGAGGGTGAGAGTTTTAGTGGGGAAAGGGTGATAGGTCAAGTGAGAGTTCATGTGAGCATTACGTGATCGAACCATTAGAATGCAAGTGTCTTGACCAAGAAGGCACTGGTAACTGGTAAGGAATAAGTTTTTATAGCAGGTGTAAAACAAAAACTCAGCCTGCACACTCAATGACAACCTCAGGATCAAGTGGCCTTTATTCTTTAGTCTTAAAATTCAACCCCATCTAACGGGATTATGGCACATTTTAAACAATAGTTTTTATAGATAATTCAATTATTTTGACACTATCTTTCTATCTAAAAATGCTTTTATGATTGTTTCTTCTAGGACCAGGTTTGACCTTTGTGGCCTACCCAGAAGCCATTGCAAAAATGCCTGTGTCACCTCTTTGGGCTGTACTATTCTTCATTATGCTGTTTATCATTGGTTTAGACAGTCAGGTAAGCTAATAAAAAGAGGTAACTGAAAAAGCTTGCCCATAGAAGACATTGCCTTAGGGGATAAAGTGCTAGAGATTCATTCATTGTACTAGTTGCCAGTTATTTTCTGTTGTTTGGTGATGATTACCTTGTCTTTCTTAACTGTAAGTTGAATACCCATCAATAGACAAGTAGACTGGATTGTATGTAGACATAGGTTTGAACGCAGTCACTTTGTTGCAAGATGTGATTACTCTAACCATTCTGTCACTCAGATACTGAAACTATAAGTTCTGTTATTTTCATAAAAATTAACTTCACTGCACTTCAGGCATATTCATTGGTGCTCAGTCTCTCTCAACAAATCACGAAAGGGTATGGATAAAGATGGTTATTGTAGCTCACTGGTTGTACACATTACTGCTCTGTTCTGTCATGCACCCGATTCTGTTCAATTCTTTTTTTATTATAAAGTTCTGAAGTCTTGAGTTACTGATTCATCTATTGAGGTGTGATTATCCAAGAGCAAGTCATTTACAGACTTTAAAATATCATCCAAATGCTTATCCAATGTGCTTTTAATGGTGCCTGCAAAGCCAGAATGTCAGGTCTTTCATTGGCCTGAACTCCAGCCTGACCATGACAGTAGGTCCACAACCAATACATGAAGATTTTAATCCTCTATAGCTGCTATTCATTCATTCCTTAGCCAGCCATTTATCTTCTTCTTCTTTTGTCCTACTGTTCTTGCCATGCGGCGTTGCAGAGAGGCGGGATGCGCAGATCTCTTGTTTGGGCTAGGTGAGAATCTTCTGTGGTCATCAAGTGAAACCTCCCGAGTGTTTCAGACACACCTTCTATCCATCTGCGATGAGGGTGGTCTATTGCATGAGGACCTGATGCTTGCATGTGAAAGGATCTTGCTGCTGGTTGGTCTTAACGGTTTCAAACAAAATGGCCAAACCACATGATTTGTTGGGTGCAATGTAGGCATTTACTGTGTTCGTTCCTAATATCTGCCTCAACATGGTGTTTCGGATATGGTCTCGGATGGACTTGCCAACTACACTTCGCACATAGCGCATCTCACAGCTCTGAATCCTATTCTTGTGACATTCAAATAAGGACCACGAGTGCCACTGGTACACAAAGTAGGTCAAGTTGGTCATAGTTCTTATCTCGCATTAACAGAAAGCCAGTTAAATATGTAAGACCTACAGGAACCTTAAATAGTGTATAAATGACCCTATGACAGGCCCACCGAGCTGGTAAGTGATTTACAACTGTTTTTAAACAATAAAGCTCAAGTACAAGATATGTGGGAAATATTGCGTTCGATGATAGCCATTTATACCTTCTTAAATAAGTTGGAATTCGGACTTAATGACTGCCCTATTTAACCTTTACAACACCACACTAAAAATGTAAGGAATTTTCCCTGCAGCTGTATTATTTTTCAGCACCTCACATTTTTATTATGGTTGTTGACTTTGAAAGCCTGTAACCTTTTTATTTGTTGGTCTATAGATACAATTTGTTTGTGTGTTGAGACATAAATGAATAAAGTACGTGTTGGTGTTATTGTTTTTGTTGTGTGTCTGTTAGTTTCTGAGATTCAAGAAGATAAAAGTGAAAATTATGAAAAACAGCACAAACATTCAGACTCACCTATTTCAGGGATACCTGGATAATGATCTTTCACAAGATCTGCATATTTGTTATTCCACTACTTGCATATCTATTACATCAACATAAAAACTAAACAGATCTATCTAAGAAATATTTGTTGCTACACCGTAACTTCATCTCTCTGAACAATGGGATAATCTTCAATCTTGAAATCTGAGTAAACAAAGAGAATAAATAGTTTCAAAATTTCTTTTTAAAATCAAACGAGCAATTTAGATACTCTTGGTGACTTTCTTTGGTGATGGGTTACAATGACTTCTCTCACATCCTAAGGTATACTTGAAAGGTGGGCCAGGATCCTTCACGGCTTTAGTCCAATGCATGGCTCTTCAATACGCTCATGATTATAGACTGATACCCACCTCATTAGCCGGACTACCATAAAACAGCCTCTTTCCAGGGAGAACTGCTTTTTCACATGGGTCTTCTGGTCAAAATTTCCCTGATCTCTGGGTAGCGAGGTTGGACTCCCGTGTTCAGCACGTTAAAACTCCCATGACAGTTAGAAATTTAAAAGAGTAGGCCTAATGGCCGCTGCCCGGACAAAATTCAAAATTCTAGCTAAGAATCTTCCCCAAATTACTTGCACGTTCCCCCAAGTGGTTTGTTAAGAGCAGCATAGATGGCACCTAACTGGCTGCAGGTCTACTTAGCTCTAGTGTTTGAGTCTATTAAGATGGACTTGCACATCAGTTAAACCACCAACCAAGAAACTGGTTGTATACAGACTGTGCAGAGTCTCCTAAACCAGTATAAAGACGTAAATTTAAGTTCAGTATATAAAAATTGTGTTGAATTTTGTTTTTTTAACTCAGAAGTTTGTCATTTTGAAGCTATATAAAAATTTCCGTTTTTTTTATCTCACTTCTTTCTGTCAGTAGTTTGGAATGTTTGAAACTATACTAAGTAGCTTGATGGATGAATACCCTCATCTTCTACGGAGGAAGAAAACAACCATAACAGCGGTGGCATGTTTAACTGAGTTTTTTCTAGGATTGCCATGTATCACACAGGTGAGTCAGCTCTATTCTGCATGCCTGATGACTTAGTCATTCCTCTTATACCATTGAGCGATGAGATCTACTTATTATTTAATCATGGGACTTATAGATTCTAGAGGACGTGGTAGCTGGTCCCATACCCAATCATCAAATTAGTTTCAGGTTGTCCTTTGTCTGCTGTAATTTGATTGCCTGATCAAATCATGGGATTCTCACTAACGGTATGAGAAGTTCCAAGTTTCAAATCCCAAAACAGCCCAAATATTTTTTTAAATTCTCATTTTTTGTTTCTTCTTCTTGTTTGTTCTCAATCTCCCGCTACCAAGCCCTGAAAAGGACTTTGTAAGTAGCAGGATGTAGTCTGGAGAACGGAATGCGTTGTGTTTCTAGTTTACAGTTTGACTGCGATATCTACACCTTTCGGTCAGACTTTTCGGTCTTTGGCAGGATTTTTTGTTTAAAATCTGATCAATACATTCTATTCAATTATGGTATCATCATCATGTAGCATCTCCTTTATAGAAAGTCGCTCCCATCATAGTGTGTCTGAAAGAAACTCTTCCCATTGCCCAAACTCCAGCCTCCGCCACAGTCATACCCAGGCATCCCTGAATATCTTGGTGTCATCATCTTCTTAGTCTATCCCTGTCTCTTTTGCCTGGCATCATACCTTTTATTACTGTTCTCTCAAATTACAGAATAAATAGATAAATAGTTCAGATTGGGAAATAACTGCAGCGTGTTTATGTTCTGGCTGTAAGTGTCACTGAATTGACATAGTCGCAAAGTGAGCTCATTTTTTATAATCAATTAAGCAAAGTCATTTTGGAATGAAATGAAACATGTTTCTGTCTGTCTGTTTAGTCAAAACAATCCCATGCAACATACTTCCTTTGGGAAACTAAACTTTATTTTCAGATGCCATGGTGGTCTATTGGTGTTATCCTAGCCTAAGATGCTAGAGGCCTGTGGTTCCAACCCTATATGAGTCTTATGATTCTTTTTTTTTTAAGAAAAAAGCCAGTAATGGTTGGAGGTTAGGCTCTGGAAGAGGTGGACACCTTGACATAATTGGACAGTACCTTTGGTACTTCAGGGAAGGAGCACAGAGGCAGATGAAAGGACTAAAACTGGAAAGCAAAGGACATCATTCCTGTTACTGAATAATATATGAAAATTCATGGAAATAATGACTATTACTAAGTTTAAAAATTCTAAAGTCAAGCCAGTGCTCATGAACGGAGCAAATACTTGAAGAAGAACAAAGATGTTACAGAGGAAACAATGGTCAATAAATGTCTGTGGATAATTTTTTTTGTTGTTTTTGCGTTCGCCTTATTTCTCTATTACCCAAGGCGGTGTGCGTTGCACTATGTTTTTTACGCCTGTAGGTCCACTGCATCCGACTTCGGCATGCATTTAATGTAAGGGTCTGCTTCCTCCTGCATTTTCTAAGGGTTTGCTTGCCCGAGGTAAGGGCTGGTGCTGTGATTGGAGAACAAACCCAGCACCTTCAGATTGTGAGCCGTGTCACTTATCCACTAGTCCACCCTGTCTGCGGATGATAATGTGTATAAGCTGACAAGACATAGTGAGGAATTAAAACTTAAGGGAATGGAGCCAACAACATCCAGGGAAGCAACAGATTGGACATATGAAATGGGGTTGGGTAGGAAACATGCTACTGAAATCACCATTAAACGTGGACATACATATCCTGATGTGGGCTCCACATGATAAGAGCAGGAAGGTAGACATAGAAACACACGGAGAAAAGACTATGAAAAGGAACTTTGGTACATGGATCTCAGCTGGTTGGAGGCAGAAAGACCAGCTCAAGACCAAACTTGCTGAAAGAGGGTTATCAATGGTCTATGCCTGAAAGCACTGACATGCATTGGTGATGAACAAGGACCTCTATACCTCATGGTAGAAGAGGAGAATCTAAGATGATTCACCATTTTCATTTGTATTAAGAAAATATGTCTAGCACGCATTTTAAAAAACAATATCAGTTGTTGTTGTTGATGTTGTTGTTGAATTCGCACAATGAGCAGAATTGCTCTTTTGTGTGCCCTAAAAAGAATGTTAAATGGCGAGTTGTCATAGCTTTCTTCACATCCCGAGCATGCTGTTGAAGGTGAACTGGGGTCCTCAAGGCAGTTGCGCTATGATTGGCTTCATCTGCATGTTGCTCACTACTATGGGGATCACATCGATCCCTCACCTCGTTAGCCAGACTGCCATGAAAACAGCCTGTTTCCAGTAATGGTTATGAGGAAGCCAAGGTGAGGGTCTTGTTCAGAATTTTTTGTCTGATCAGACATTTGTCTTTCTTACCTATTTATAATGGTGTTCATATATCTTTGCTGTCATCCCTCCATAGTAGAAGGTTCCCTAACACTTTAACACTTTTGTTTAGCACACATTACTGAAATCAGTTAGTCTGCTGGGTATGCAAGCAAGCTCTAAAAACATTTTTCCAAATGCGATATGGGGCAGGGAAAAACAATTGTCTTCTGTGTTTGTCCTGAAAAGGACATTTGTGACAGGTTGTCAAAGTTTACAGCAAGGCTGCGATATCTGTGCCTTTCAGCTCAACACATTAAATTTCAGCAATGCATTTTTGGGACTGGATTTGCCTTCCATTTTCAATCTCTGATCTCATGACAGGTGGCATGGTTGCAGACTTTTTCCAATCCCGCCAGCTTAAGTTGAAATAGGATAATGGTCAATTATGGAGATCTGGCTGCTGTCAACCCGTTTACTGCTGCATCTTTGGCCCCGAATAAAAGATCGGAATAACTCACATTCAAAATAAGTTCAAAAGAACAAAAAATAAGATAAACATGTCTATGCAGATGTTTGTTGAAATGTCAAAAAAAATAATTTTGTTAAATTTAAATTGATTCTGTTTAACATACAAACCTCTGACTTTGTTTTCCAGGGTGGAATTTATATACTTCAGATCATGGACTGGTACTGTGCTAGCTTTTCTCTCATGCTGATTTCAATGACTGAATGCCTGGTACTTTCCTGGGCTTATGGTAGGTTATGCTGGAGCTCATGACAAAACATCCAGAGGATTTGCTAGATTATAAAAATCATATTGTTGGGTCATTATATATATATGGATAATATATATACAGATGGATCTGCATCAAACGCAACAGAGGATGGATGTGGAGGGATCGTTCTCAGTCTGAAAAACAGTAAATAAAAATACTATCAGTGGTGAATGGAAAATTTTCAAGTAACTTCAGAGCAGAGGCAGCGACCTTGAAAACTGCAACAGAAATTCTAATGACAGATGCAAACACAGATTGAATCACTACCCAAGCAATATCTGGACTCATGTATATACAGATGTATCCGCATCAAATGCAGGAGAAAATGGAAATGGAGAGATTGTTCTGAGTTTTTAAAAAACAGTACACAGAAACAGTTATTCGTGGCGATTGGAACATTTTCAAATAACTTCAGAGCACAGACTGAGACTTTGAAAACTGCAGTAGAAATTTAAATGACAGATGAAAACACAAAGAAACAAGTGTTGCTCTTCACAGATGCACTGTCAGTGGTTGCTGTATTGGGAAGCCAGAAAAATACAGACCTAAAGGAATTGAAAATGATACTCTATAAACTATATCACTGGTACAAGAGAGTTGTCAAATAGTGGATTCTACCTCATTTCAATATTTTTGACAATGAAGAGGCTAACATGCTGTCACAAAAAGGTGAAAAGCTACCACAATGTGATGCAGATATAACTTATGAAGAGGTCAAGAGGTTTATCAGGTGTAGATACAGAACAAGTGGAAAGCAGAGCACACAGGCCATCAACCAAAGAGGTGAGGAGGCAGTAATTTTTAGACTCTGCACAAGCCACACTTTATTCAATCAATAGCTTTATCACATACAATTTTTTCTGTGCCTTAATCAAACTCTAAATCGAACTTGTATTGATTATCCACATGCAATCCAGATATGTGATCACTGACCTGATCAAACTATAAATCATCTCTTGAAGTCCAAATTTCATCACACAAAAAAAACAACTTTGTCATACTTACTACATGTTTTCAGTATCGATTGATTGTTGGAAACTAGAAATGAAACGGAAGCTGTAATACACAGGAAATTACCTCATACTTGAAATGTGGAATTTGCTTATAATCCTAATGTTCTTATTTTATCCTTCCACTGATGCCATGAAGCACAGCGGAGAGCTGAAGGTCTTGTTCGTGGGTGAGATGTGTTGCTGGGATTGTTGTGAGCCCATGCTGGTGTAGGATGTCTTTGATGTTGTCTATCCATTTCTCTCATTTGGCTTGAAACCTTGATCTCCTACTGTTGTATGCTTTTATCAGCAGTCAATCTGGTTTCATTCTCATAAGATGACCAAACCACTTAACTTTCTGTCTGGTTTCATTCTCATAAGATGACCAAACCACTTAACTTTCTGTCTGGTTTCATTCTCATAAGATGAAACCACTTACCTTTCTGTCTGGTTTCATTCTCATAAGATGACCAAACCACTTAACTTTCTGTCTGGTTTCATTCTCATAAGATGACCAAACCACTTAACTTTCTGTCTGGTTTCATTCTCATAAGATGACCAAACCACTTAACTTTCTGTCTGGTTTCATTCTCATAAGATGACCAAACCACTTAACTTTCTGTCTGGTTTCATTCTCATAAGATGACCAAACCACTTAACTTTCTGTCTGGTTTCATTCTCATAAGATGACCAAACTACTTAACTTTCTGTCTGGTTTCATTCTCATAAGATGACCAAACTACTTAACTTTCTGTCTATGCATATATTCTTGAGAGAATGTTGTTTCCACAATTTTCTGATGTCTGTACTTTTCATTCTGTTTCTTTTTCTGGTTATGTTGATGACTTTTCTGAGGCATCAAGTTTCACAGATTGCAATTTTCTTTTCCTGTGCCTTGGACAGAGGACAGGTTTGGCCCTTATAGCACTGGTTCCCTAATTGCCAGCCACTTCAATGGTCCTGGGCAGGCAGCAGGGTAAGGCTGATGTTAGTGTCACAGTCTTAGTTTCTTGCTTCTCTGACGATCATCATTGATTCGCCCTTGAGAACACTTATCTCCAGCATGGGTTGCCTCCAACCACATGGCATAAATATCTTCTACACCTTTCCTTAAAATGTCATAATAGCCCCCAACTATTTATCTTCTCCCCCCCACCAGGGACTCGTGGTCTGCACTTTCTGTAGTTTTCCAATGTACCATATTAAAATCATGTTGTGCTCAGACTGGGTATATTGTGGGTTTCTCATGTTGTGACAGCTTCACCCAGTCGATCCAGATTTAAGTGGAGATGTGGAATTCGTTCTATGTTCATGACACTTTCAGGGATAAAAGGGACTGAGCGCAAATGCTACTAAAGGTGCAATGAAGTTGGTTCTATTAGCCAAAATTCCACTTAAAGTTATCCCAAAACTTGAAATGTTGTAGCTAAATAAGAGAGCAAAACAAATGTGTTAGATGTCAATTTAGATCAAATTTTGTTTTTACTGTTTTGTGCTGTTGATCTCAATTTAATGAGCCTGAATAGAATTAATTAGTGATACAGACATTGTTTGAAGAAAGAAAAACAGTTTTTTAACATTTTAATTTGTACAAAATTATTTTTGGTGGTAAAAGGTTTGCCTCTCTGTATTCTACTGGCAGAAACATGCCCCTTTTCACCCCGGAACATAGTCTTTTAGGCAATATCAGGACGTATTAACTAGTGCTTGGATGTGTATGTGCGTTTGTGTAGTTAGAGTGATCTCAGTGGTCAAACCCAACTAAAGTGGAATGGAAGGGCCTCAAACTGAAGGCACATGTTAGATCAGAGTTGTGTATGAGTGCGTGTGTGTAAGTGAAGGATATCATATGACCACTTGAGACATCTTGCAACATATTTATTTGTATTTTCCCACCAAAATATATTATATTTTATTTTGACATTTTTCAAAGGTGTTGATCGACTGTACATGGATATTGCTCTAATGATTGGCTACCAGCCTAACTGTTGCTGGAAGTATATGTGGAAATTCATCACTCCATCAGTTATATTGGTATGTGCCATTTTGTTCTAACTCAAATTATCTTAGCTTGATTCATTTTTTGTCCTTGCATATGTAAATAATGAAAATAGTAACTTAGCTTAACTTTTTTATATTGGTTTATAAGACTCTGCAGTTTCTGTATACAACCAGTTCCTTTTACTTCCAATGATATAAAAATAACTACAGGTATCCAATTTATTCTTGATTGCATTAATTGACCCTGCCTCCACTATTTCCTGTGGAAATACATTCCAAGCATTCACCGCTATGTGACTAAAAAAAATATTATCTTGTATCTAATCTGGACCGTTCTTTAATTAATTTGTAGCTGTGCCCTCTTGTTCTAGTAAGGGACTGTACTTTGAAAAGCTTGTTATAGTCTAATTTGTCCTTTCCCTTGATCATCTTATAAACCTTTATTAAGTCACCTCAAATTGTTCTGTTTTATAGATACTGTAGGCCAGCTTTTCTGAGTCTTTCCTCACAACTATAATTCCAGAATCACACTATCAGTTTTGTCACTCTTCTTTGTATCATTTCCAGCATATTTATATCCCCTCTACGATAAGAACTCCACACCTGTACACAGTACTCGAATATAGGTCTAATTTGTGCTTTTTACAGTTTGACTGTCCTTTCCTTCTTCCTATGTTTAATATTTCTATTTATCATACCTAACACTACATTTGCCTTTTAACCTTCATCATTCCACGATCTAGACTGGTTGGACAAAAATCGGAATTCCCCCAAAAATGTACTATTTAGCACGGCAACCCTACCCATAGCCATTTTTTTAATGCTGAATATCTCACCATCTACACACAATATTTTGCCAGTAGAAGTATTGTATGTTAGATTATAAATGGATTTTGAACAGTTTTTCTTCTAAAATGCTGATTGGAGTAAGCCGACTTTTTGCGAAAGTTAAAGTAGGTTGTTGGAAAAAATCTTTATCGAGTAGATCTGTTTATTTTATTTGTTTACATGAAAGAACTACATTTGAATTGAAAACTAACAGTTGTGTTGATATTGTAAACACAGTATCGATATGTTGTTATGGTTTTCATGGATTTCTATCGGAGCGACAGGGCCTAGCCGTCGAGTCTAAATTTTTTCCGACATTTCCATAAATTTTCAACTTTATCTTTTTGTATCTCAGAAACTAAGAAACACACAACAAAAACAATAACACCCACAAGTTCTTTATTTAATTATGTCTCTACACACAAGAAAATCATATTTATTGACAAACAAACAGAACAGTTACAAATTTTGAAAGTCGACTACTATAGCGAGATATAAATTTGCACATATTTTCGTTAAAAAATGATGTGGCGTCATAAAGGTCACTGCTGGACTTGCTCACTTGCTTTACCTGTATGATTTATTATAACCCCTAGGTATCTTTCCCTTTCTATCACTCTAATATTATTCTTGCTCATTCTGTAATTATGTTCCATATTGGATCTACCCATGTGGATGACTATACATTTATCTACATTAAATTCCATTTGCCAGTTCTCAGACCATTTCCAAATTTGATCTAAATCCAACATCAATATATTCACTTCTACTTTAGATGAAACAATTCTACATAGTTAAGTGTCATCCACGACTTTTGCAATTATGGATCCAATATCATTGTCCAAATCATTTATATATATTCCGGCAGGCGCTGGAAGAGCCTGGTATAGGCTAAGTGCGCATCAAGGACCCAGGCTGGTAAGCGGCCAGAACAACATTCAAAACGCGATAGCAAACTACTGAACGAAAACATGCAAAGAAACTCAAGACAGTTGATACAAACAAAACTCCTTATCCTCCAACAAGCAGGTTTTCAAAGAAACAGATCAGCCGAGATCAGGTGACATATATCTTGCAGCAGATAGAAGATGCATTTCAAGGAAAAAAAAGAACACACTGGCAATCTGGATAGAACTAGAAAAAGCCTTTGATAAAATATGGAAGAGCGGGTTAAAACTCAAACTACTGCAAAAGGGTGCAACCAATAACATGTACAAGTGGATCAGTGATTACCTAGATAACAGAACAGCAAGGGTGCAACTCCAAGGACACCTCAGCAAAAAGATGAAAATGGAACAAGGAGTTCCGCAAGGCGGAATACTTTCACCCATGCTGTTCCTCATATATACCAATGATATAATCACAGAAATTCCTAAAAGAGTATACATTGCACTATATGCAGTTAACCTGGCACTATGGACATCCGAAGTGTCTACACCTGTAGCTTGAAACCAAATGCAGGAGGCCCTAAATAAAATAGAGACCGACAAAAAAATGGCAAATCGCTATAAATGAAACCATAACCACGTACACAATCTTCTCTCCATCTCCCAAGCCCCAAGAAGTGAACATGAAAGTAAATGGCCAGACTCTCCTCTTTGTCATAAGTCTAACTTATCTGGGAATAACAATGGACCCAAGGTTGACATGGAAGAACCAGATAAAAAAAGGCAACAACAAAGCTAAGAACAGAATGGCCATAATGAGAAAGAAATCAGGCTCAACATGGGAAGCGGACATGGCACCCTAAAGAAACTGTACACAGGTTATGTGAGACCAGTGCAAGAATATGGGATAGCAACATGGTCCACAGCAACAAAGAATAACTTTCAAAAAGTAAATACAACCCAAAACCAAGGTATACGTATCATCATTGGAGCTATAAGAACAACACCAATATATGCAACGGTGGAGAACATCACACAAATCGAAAGTATGAAGATGCGTAGAGACCAAAAAACACTTCAGCAAGGAGAGAAGTTTAAACAAATGCCCGATCACCCAATATATGACAGGATAAATTGCATGGGAAGAGGGAGATTAAAGAGAAACCACTTCATATCAAAAAGAAAACAAATTGCAAGAGAAGACCAAATCATAAGCCAGGCAGTGGTTAGACATCTAAAACAAACATCCCAAATCCCACCATGGAAAAAAGCCGTCCCCTGAGATGGTAGAAACCATAGAGGGAATAGGTAAAAAGGGAACTCAGATTTAGAAAGGAAATTTATCACAGAAGAATATCTTAGTAAAGTATACCCATCAGAAACATGGATATACGTATATACAGATGGCTCATCTAACAAAGCCATATCCAATGGAAGTAAAGGGGTCTATTACAGATTAAGGAATGGAGAAGAAAAAACTAGAGTATTAACAACGGGAACATACTCCAAAAACTTCCGTGCAGAAGCAGAGGCACTGAAGGCTGCAGCTGAGCTTGAAATCCACGATCAAAGATATCCACCAAGAAAACATGGTATTCCTGACTGATTCAGCGTCAGTATTAGCAGCGCTAAAACAACACAACAATAAAGATCTCTAGCAATGTATGTTCTCCCTGACACAGCTCTCATCAGAACACCCAAGGTTCGTCATACAGTGGATCCCATCCCACTGCAATATTGAAGGCAATAAAGCTGCAGATAAACTAGCAAAGAGTGGAGGAGCATCCCCACAAACAGACCAGAGTATCACATATAATGAGACCAAGACGATAATTAAAGCTAACTTCAGGGTAAAATGGGCTGATCAACAGCCCAACTTCTGAAAAGAAGACAGGTACTTTAACGTAACTAGAGAAGAGCAAGTCAGCATCTTCAGGCTGAGAACAGGGCATAATAGACTCAAGGGTCATCTTTACAGCAAAATGAGGATTGGGACAGATGACAAGTGTCCATGTGGGGAATATATCATGACCGTGGAACACATCCTACAAAGCTGCATGCTCACACAGGAAAAGAGAGAACAATACTAGTCTCGCAAGACAACAGATATGAGACAAAAACTGTATGAAGATAAAACAGCCTTACAAACAAAGATGTCCTTTGTAAGAGAAACCGAGACTTCGACCTGAGGATGAACAAGAAGAAGAAGAAGTATGGCTCTGAGACATGGACAACATTAGGGACAAGAATGAGAAAGAAAACAGTGCATACTCTCATACTCTTGGATAATGGGGAGATTTAGATGGTAAAATGGGGTCACTAGTGTGGAACTGTTGAAGAGAGCCAGACAGATATTGGGCATGACATGGGGAGAGGACACTGGCGTTGCATGGGTCATACATTAAGGTAACCAAATGATAGTGTTGTAGAACAATCTATGTTATGGAGTCCTCTGGGTGGGAAAGGTGAATAGTAATAATAATATTTGCTTATCCATGGTCCACTACTGCCAGATGGCTCCAGACCTTGTTGGGGTGGGGAGGGGGGAAGGCTGCAGTCTGCTGAAGTCATACTGTGCAGGAACAACCTCTTCTGCACGTCTAGCCGGTCAGGGGAAGTCTTTTGGTGCTGTGAACAATTTGGGAAGTATCTTGTGGGCTGGGTTTTCCTGGTCCAGCCAAATGACATGGCCGAATAAAGAAACTTGACGGTCCCGTGTTTTCTAGATTTGGTGGGGGGTCTGTTTTATCAGAAACCTCCATGTTGTGGGTGTAGTCATTCCATCAGATGCCCAGGATACACTGCTGGTTGCACATGTGGAAAACCTCTAGTCGTGATATGTCATGTTTAAGTAATTTCCAGGTTCTGGAGCTTTAAAGTATGACTGGGACCATGCAAGACTGATTGATGCAGATTTTTGTTCTAAGGGAAATCTTGCCGTAACTAAATGCATGATGAAAGTCATGCATCGCAGATGCTGCTAGTCCAATTCATATTGATATATCGAGACCACTGCATCCATTAGAGAGGTAAAGGCAGACCAAACCACACATGGACAGGAGAGTTCAAAGAAAGCTTAAAGGAAACAGGGATTACGTTAACATAACTGTAACAGATGGCCCAAAAAACTAAACTTAACATAACGTCTTTATACTGGTTTAAAAGACTCTGCAGAGTCTGTATGCAACTAGTTTCTTGGAGCGTCGTTAACTTATATACGCATCCATCTTAATAGACTTAAACACTAGAGCAAAGTAGACTTGTAGCCTGTTAGGTGCCATCTATGCTGCTCTTAACATACCAACTAACGCTGTCCGGTGTTATGCCATGTCACACAGATAGTCGTCTCTTACGACATCAACATGCTCACTATGGGGCAGTGATGCTATTCTTGTCTTTGTCATACACAAAGACCCTGTTGGACCACTCAGGGCCACACAATGACTTTCTGGGTGTTTATTAAAGACCTGTACTTCACAAAAGCTGAAAAGTTTTGATTGATTGTTACCTAATCTGTGGCGAAGTGGTCAAGCCATTTGCCTCGTGTTCAGACGATCGGGGTTCGAATTCAAGCTGCGTTGGTCGGTTCATGATGTCAATTTTTCCAAAAATCCTTGGGTTCATCACTGGAGCTACGAAGTTCGTGCTTTGTGCGATACTCTCGGCAGGTGGGATATCCTTCTGCCGAGAGAGATGGAGCCATATGGAGAATACGAGGTGATGAAGTCGAGTCCTCGCCTTTAACCTTTAATTTGATAAATATCTTATAAACTTTGCTTTCTCTTTTCAGTTTATCTGGGTTTTTAGTGTTGCAACTCTAGGTCCTGTAACTTATGGTGACAATTACATTTACCCCACTTGGGCTGTTGCATTTGGTTGGATGTTAGCAGTGATGTCAGTTGTTCCAATTCCCGTTGTTGCTGCTGTACAGATCTTCCATGCTAAGGGAACTTTCCTAGAGGTAAGAAGATTTATCATTCTATAGGGGTTGGTTGAGTGTTGACCCCAGCTTATTAACTCATTCCCTCCTAAATATTTAGGATATCTGGATGCACTCTATTCCTATGTAAAACTCAGACACAGCATCACTTACAGTATCACTTAGTTGTGATCTATTTATCTTCAATAAAGGTTCTCTGAAATAGTACACATTATATACCAAACAAACATCCAAGGCAACGAGGAGGCAGACAGACTGGCAAAAGAAGGTGCAAGACTACCACAAACAGATACTAGTATGACGTACGAAGAGTCAAAACGGCTTATTAAAGCCAGACACACGACCAAATGGGAAACCGAACATACTGGTTACACTAAAAACGATGCCTATTACCAGTTGAACAGAAGAGAGCAGTCGTTGTCTTCAGACTTCGCACTGGCCACAATAGACTGAGGTACCACATATTCAACAAATTGAAGATAGGTGGTACCGACGAATGTCCGTGCGGTACCGGTAAAATGACCGCTGAACATCTGCTGCAGAACTGCCCGACATACGAGGATCAGAGAGAGCAGATGTGGCCATCACCAGTGGAACTGCAAGACAAGCTCTATGGCAGTGTCGACAGCCTCAGGATGACCGCCGCTTTTTTCGAAAAAATAATGGTTACTGTCTGACTGCGTACGAAGAAGAAGAAGAAGGAGATATACCAAACTGTTAATAATTAAGTCTAGAATACAGTGGAATACATTTATTTTACAAATGAAGATGCTTATTTGTGTACGACGGATTTGTATTCTTATTTTCGCTTATGCTGTATGCCTTTCAGCGTCAGGTTATGAAGAGATCTCTTGAGCAAGCCATACTGTGTGCCTCATGCACAGTGGCATTCACTACCTCAGATATCTCCGTAAGCCACTTATTTCGTGGTCAACCTTTGGCATTGAATCTGTTGTTATCTAAATAGCATTGTTTGCAGGGGGGTTGAGTGGTGGTGGGGGGGGGGGGGGGTGGTGCTGTGTGGTGGTAGCTTTGTTACATAGCCAAATCATTTTAGTTACTGTATTTTGATGTAGTCTAATACTGGTATTATTCCCACCAGTCTCCTGATATCATTGTTTCTGATCCTGTCTCTCATTGTTACAATGTCTCCAAATCATGGTAGAACTTTACTCAGTTGAGGCAAATGCGCTGATGATGGAGGCTTGTTTGTTTCCAATCAAGGTGATTCTCAGCACCATTAGACGGTCATTTATCTCCTTTGGAGCACTGGAGAGACCACTAACCAAGCTTGATTTTATAGCAAAGCCAACACCTGACTCACGCCGGTCTTCAACTTCACGTCCTTTCCAGAAAAAAGTATAGCCTGCTTGTATTTCTGCAAGTTGGCCCTCTTCTGCCCAGCGAGTCTCACTTAGAGCTGCTATATCAATTCTGTATCTGGCAAGCTCTTTGGAAATCAGAACTGTTCTTCTCTCAGGTCTTTTAGCTTTTGCCCGATCCATGAGGGTACGAATATTCCATGCACCAAATATCAAGGGCACTCTTTTTGTTCTTTTCATCTTAGACAGTTGCGTTCGTGAAAGTTCGTGACAAAGTGACTTGCGCGTGAATTTGATTATAGTGGAGAAGAGTTGCGCATGTCAGCCTCACTCTCTCGTCCTCATCTACCCATATTCAGTGGCAAGACATGGTCAAGATGCCTGAGGGCAGAAGAGGATGCAGATTTTCTTCGGGTTTTCACCTGAAGCATTTCCAACGATGAAGCATCCCACAGAGCAGTGGGGGCAGACATTGAGCCGCTGAGGTCACTGAAATCCACTCAATGGTAACATATATAGTGAAGCAAAGATATCAGCTCTTTAATTTCCCTGCCCCACCATGACCAGGACAGTAGATGCTAATGTATGTATAATACCACATTTGTTACTGCAACCTATTATTTTTTCTAAATCCAAATTTGGACAGTGTTTAGTCTTTAACTATTTGTATAATTAATATGTTTTAAGTTTGACCAAAAACCTCAGGTCAAAATTAATTATTGTCCTAAACTGTTCTGTTTGAGGAAGAATTCTGAATATCAGCAACAAAACCTCATGAGATATCAGTTGTTTTTTCACAGTAAAGTGATTTTAGAAATATAAATTATTATTATGAATAGTCAGCAAAATTTGCTCACTATGGCCCACATTATGAGAACCTAGAGATGGTCAAGTAGTATCCATCATGGGTTCTTTCCATCTTGTCAGACGATAGGAAGTTGTGCTTTGAAAAAAAAGCGATGCAACTACAGTCCATGACGATAACGAATGTGACTCGTAAGACCAATCTGAGCAGAGAAACATCTTCCATAGTGTGTGCAAGAAAAATGCAATACTATCCATGGTGTCCTTTTTCCATGATTCAAATCGATGTCTTCATTATTCATATCCTGGTGGAAAAAATCCTTGTACCAAAGTAGTGGCTGGCCCTGAGACCTTTCCCTGAACTGTAATTTTTCATAAAGAAGATCCTTTGGTATTCTGCCATCTTCCATCCTCTGAGTGTGTCCCACCCATCAGAGCCTTTGATGACTAAGCAAGAAATAGATTATGAATGTTCCTGTTCTCTTCAATATCTCTGCATTGGTTATCTTGTCCTGCCACCCAACTCCCAGAATTCTGTGCAGGCTCCTCATGTGAAAGATGTTGATCAGCCTCTCTTGGTGCATGTAGGTAGACCATATTTCACTGCTATAAGGAAGGATGCTGAGGACACATGCACTGGTAAACAAGGACTTTTTTAAAAATAGTAAACTTCTTGTTTTCTCAGACCGTTTTTGTTTTTCTTTTGTCCAGCAAGTAGTATTCCGCTGTTGGTCAAATTAAGCCTGCAGACTGCCAGATATTGACCACTGTCTGAGAGTGATTTTTGGTATGGAACGTATTGTAAATTCTCTCTATGTGAACTGTAACGTACATAGTTTTTCTTCTTTTGTTTTCCCAGCGAGTGAAACACTTGTGCAAGCCTCATGAATCTTGGGGACCTGCCCTTCCGGAGAACAGAAAACGCTACTTTGCTGAGCTGGGTCGAACAGAACTGGAAGAAATAAGTGTTCCTATCCAGCATATGGTTACGATATCAAAAACCAACGGAAGTCACGATGAAGCAACTGTTATATTTCTTCCCAAATCATAGTCAATATCTGAATTTGTTTCCTTCAAGTGTAAGTAAATTACCTATCATTTTGAAGCCTTCTCCATATTGGAGGTTGTCTGCCAACGATGCCCTTTCCTATTGTCTCTAAGTATTTATGTTGCATTGTTGACATCAAGGGTAGAATTTATAATGATGTATTTATCCCATATAATTTTATGTATTGAAAGTATTGATGGACATAGCAAATGGAAACCGAACAAGTACTTAAGTTGAATGGTTTTCCAAATATAGTGGCTGGGCTAGGACGATTTAAAATGTATACAAACATAATGTTACAGAAACTAAAATGGGAGATGTTTGATCATTTGTTGCAGCTATTTACCTTACTTTACTTTATGTCTTTATACTGGTTTAGAAGACACTGCAGAGTCTGTATACAACCAGTTTCTAGGAGGGTGGTTGACTGATGTGCTAATCCATCTTAATAGACTCAAACACTAGAGGAAAGTAGACCTGCAACCTGTTAGGCACCATTTATGCTGCTCTTAGCAAACCACCTAACCATGGCCGGTGTTATGCCATGTCACAGTCGTCTCTTACAACATGCTCTTTGTGGGGGCAGTGGTGCTATTCTTGTATATGTTATATATATATAGACCCCGGCAGACCACTCGGGGTTTTGTTTCTGAGAAACAAAGAGTTATGAATAGTCGCCTAGATAAAATATAATTTATTTCACGGAGAAATAGTTTAGTGCATTGGATTTGGACATATATGAATGTGCTGGTTTTTTTTTCTGGTGGGGGGGGGCGCGGGGGGGGGGGGGCGGGGGGGGGCGGTTCAGTACACTTACTTTTGATTATCCTGAATGTTAGAGACAACATTAATCCAGGTTATTAAATTTTAAATTAAACGCTATTTATAGCAAACACGTACAATTTAAAATCCCCATAGAAAAAAATCATAAAAAAGAAAATTGAATCAAAATAAAAAGAATGTAATTTGCCAATTTTTATTTTCATTTGCTTATTGGCAAATGGTCTGGGAAAATTTCTCAGTATTAGTTTCTCAGCAAGAATGCTATCTTCTTATGTTCTCACATAAGGCAGCAGAGCTTCTTTGTGGGTTAAAGCAGCACTGGGACTGATGTGCTGCTCTACTGTGCCCCTTGAATGCTGGCAAATTGTTTTACTTATGATGACATCAAGTTGTATTTCCGCATCAAAGATTGGCTGCAATGAACCTCCAACATCCTCTGTCTCTTGCCTTGATGGTATACTCTGACAGATTTTTGTCAGTCCATTTCTTGATATTGTCTTCTCAGTATAGTTTTTAGCAGTGTGTCGTGTCTCTTTATATATCAATAATATTTTATTTGTCTAATTTGTACCTCCTCTAGGATTTCTCTTCCCATTACAAATTTCTTCATGACCATGACACATTGTTTGGTCACTAAAATTAAACTCATTCATTAGCCTTAGTGCCGCTACATAAAATAAATTTACCCAGTTTCATCTGTGACTGCATTATTTTTTCAGCAGGTCACGTTTTACTATGGTTGTTGACTTTGAGAGCCTGTAACTTTTTTGTTTTTAGGACTATAGCTATAATTTTGTTGTGTGTAGAGAGGTGTACAGAAGTGTCTATTTTTAGTTTCAAATACACGACAATGCTCATGGATAGTTTTCTTATTGCTTGGCTAGTTTCTCCACCATCAGTGGCAAAGCAGAAATTTTGGTCAAGCTAAAAATGTTGCTAACAATGCTGTATAAGTTAGCAACTACATCATAATTCCCCTTTCACATTTAGTCATTATTTCTGCCATAAGAAGTGTTTGAATACCTGCCTCCTGCCAAAGGGAGCATACGTTCAAAATCTTGGTAAGACATATTTTTTTTTTATAGTTGGCTAAACAAAAACTTATCCTGCACACAGCAAGGAGGCTGCAGAGAAAAGCTGCATTTATTCATCAGCTGCAAACCCCAATAATCAAATAAATGCTCTGCAGAAGACGGATCTTCGCACCAAAAAGTGCAAATATTGCAGTCAAGCTGTAAACTAGTGACACAACGCAATCCGTTCTCTGGACTACATCCTGCTCCTTGCAAAGGCCTATATGGGGCTTGGTAGTGAGAAATTAAGAACGAACGCAGAAGTAAAAGAATAAATAAATGCTATTTTCTTTATTCAAGTTGCTATTTGATGTTATGAAAAACTCTTCACCCGAGGTCGCATATTAGGAAATAGATTCTCTACTAAGGATATGTCAAACTGAAAATCATGAACAATCAAGCAATGTCCCACCCAAATTCAACTTAGACAAGGTGACAGATCTATTAGCAGCACAAAAATACAAAGATCTAATCAGAGAAAAGTTATCTACTTTGATCGAAATAGACCTTGAAATTGAAACACTGACAAATAGCGTGAATGAGTCTTTGCTGGATGCAGCCAACACCATACTAGGAAAACAGTGACAAAGACCAAACCTTGGGTGACAGATGGTGTTTTAACACTGTGTGATGAAAGACTTTCACTTGAAGGACAGAAATCTACGGAGTTGGGAGCATACAAGCGCATTTACAAAAGAATTAGAACAGAGATGTGTGAAACGATATATGAATGGATCTTCCAGAAATGCAAAGAGATTGAAGAGTGCAATCATAAAAATGACACCAAGAAATCATACCAGTTAGTGAAAAAACTGACTAAACGTTTCCATGCCAAAGTCTACCATAATCAAAAGTCCTGAAAGCAATATCTTAACAGCAGAGCCCGACATCCTAAACAAGTGAACTCAGTATTGCTCAGATATGTATAAATATATATAAATAGCGGAGACACAAACATGCTTGTACGCCCTACCACAACTGAAAAAGAAAACCAAACCATATCCAGAAAGGAGGTTGAGATGGCAATCAATGCAATTAAAAATGGTAATGACTATCATATGTAACAAGAACTGGCAGACAGGCGATTGGCCATCAGCATAGACACAATCCCTCATCATCACTATTCCCAAAAAGTGCAGTCCGCATCTATGTATCAACTTTAGGACCATCAGTTTGATCAGCCACGCAAGCAAAGTGATGCTGAAGATCATTCTAAACAGACTACAACCAAAATCAGACTTGATCATAGCAAAAGAACAAGCTGGTTTTCAAGCAGTCAGAAGCACCATTGAAAAAACTTCAATTTGCGACTACTATGTGAAAAATATGATGAATACCAGAAATTCATTTACCATATTTTTGTCGATTTCACTAAGGCATTTGACAGGGTGTAACACGATGCTATGTGGGACATGTTACACCAATACAAAATGGGCGACAAACTCACAGCATCATCAAGAGTCTGTATGACAACGCCACGAGCGCAGTACTTATAAACGGCAAAAAGAGAGAGTGGTTTCCAACTACGGTTAGTGTAAGACATGGATGTTTATTGCCACCCACTCTTTTCAACTTGTTCCTGGAATGAATTGTTATAGATACTCTAGAGGGTCATCATGGAACAGTAAGAATAGGTGAGAGCACGATTACGAACCTACGTTTCGCCAGTGATGTAGATGGCCAAGCTGGAAGTGGAGAAGAGCTACATACCCTAGCTACCAGGCTTGAAATTGCATCAAGAAAATATGGTGTATAAATAAACCCTGAAAAGACACAACGAATGACCAACAACAAAAGTGGACACCTTATATATTGAGGGCAAGCAAATATACACCTTTACTCAGTTCAATTATCTGGGATCTATAATTGGAGCTGAATGGACGAAGGCCGAACTAAGAATCAGATCTGCACAAGAAATTTTGATCCTCTGATCAATGAAACCTTAATGGAAGATAAATACATCGCACTCAAAACCACGATCAATCTGATGCAAACGCTGATCTGCTATGTATACCTGTATGCATGTGAGTCATGGACATTATATGCTGAAATGGAACGAAACATCCAAGCGATGGAGATGAGATGCTTCAAATGGATCCTTAGAAGTTACATGTAGAAGAGCTAAAAATAAAGCATGTAAAAAATATATAGAGGCAGGTAAATCAAAAGAAACATATTTAAAATATTTGGACAAGCAATACATATCTCAGAAAGCGAATAAAACAGCAAAAATAGACTTCGAAAAGAAACTTGCTCAGAGGATCAAGACTGATAGTAAAAGCTTCTTCTCTTATGTTAGAAATAAACAGAGATCAAAGGACAAAGTAGGCCCTCTCATAGACAGCACAGGAAGAAAAATAAGTGAAAATAGGGAGACAGCAAATCTACTCAATCACTACTTTGGCACAGTGTACACAAAAGAGGACTGCTCCAAGATCCCAGAGCCTGTAGATATTTTTCAAAGAGACATGGATACAGCTGGATTAGGATCAATTTGTATTACAGAGAAAATGGTTTTTAAAAAATTGGAGGGGTTGAAAGTGGATAAATGTCCAGGTCAAGATGGTATTCATCCAAAATTGCTGTTTGAAATTAGAGACCAATTAGCAAAACTATTGGCTATATTATGTTCTCAATCACTTGCACAAGGGATTGTTCCACGGGATTCGAAAGATGTGGGAGTGATCCCCTTATTCAAAAAGGGCAAAAAAGCAGATCCAGCAAACTATAGACATGTGAGCTTAACGAGCATAGTCTGTAAATTGCTAGAGTCAATAATCAAAGAAAACATTGTAATGCATTTAGATAAATTTAATCTAATTAGAAATAGTCAGCATGGGTTTACCAGAGGGAGAGCATGCTTAACAAATCCATTAGAATTCACGGAGGAGGTTACCAAAATGTTAGATAAAGGGGAGCCAGTGGATGTTATTTATCTGGATTTTGCAAAGGCCTTTGATAGAGTACCTCATCAAAGACTATTTCGAAAGTTAAAATCACATGGAATAGATGGGGAAGTTGCCAAATGGATTGAAAATTGGTTAATGGGAAGAAGGCAAAGGGTGGGTATAAATAAGGAGTACTCTGAGTGGTGTGAAGTGAAAAGTGGAGTGCCACAGGGCTCGGTTTTGAGACCAATTTTATTCTTGATATATATAAATGATTTGGACATAGGCATGGGATCCATGATTGCAAAATTTGCTGATGACACAAAACTATGCAGTAGTGTCTCATCTAAAGCAGAAGTGGATATATTGAGGTCGGATTTAGATAAAATTCGAGAATGGTCTGTAATCTGGCAAATGGAGTTTAGTGTAGAAAAATGTACAGTCATGCACATGGGTAGATCCAATATGGAACATAATTACAGAATGGGAGAGAACAATGTTAGAAAGATAGATAAAGAAAGGGACTTAGAGGTTATAATAGATCATACATGTAAGGTGAGGGAGCAAGTTCAGGTAGCAGTAAAAAGGTAAATGCAATGTTAGGGATGATAAAAAGAAATATTAAACATAGGAGCAAGGAAGTGATAGTCCAACTGTATAAAGCATTGGTTAGACCTAGATTGGAGAACTATGTACAGGTGTGGAGTCCTTATCAGAGAGGGGATATAAACATGCTGGAAAGAATACAAAAAAAGAGCGACAAAGCTGATAGTGGGATTCCAGAATTACAGTTATGAGGAAAGATTAAAAAGAACCGGCTGACAGTGTCTAGAAGAGAGAAGAATTCGTGGTGACTTAATACAGGTGTATAAGATGATCAGAAGAATGGATAAAGTGGACTATAACAAGTTTTTTAAAATAGAGCCACCAACAAGAACAAGAGGGCATAGCTACAAGTTGACTAAGGAGAGGTCCAGATTAGATATTAGGAAGTATTTTTTTAGCCAGAGAGTTGTGAATGCTTGGAATGCATTGCCAAGGGAGGTGGTGGAGGCTGGGATGGTTGATGCATTTAAAAATAGATTGGATGCGTACAGCTTCTGGAGCAGGGTGATGTAAATGGAACTTGTATACAGACTCTGCAGAGTCTTCTAAACCAGTATAAAGACGTTAAGTTAAGTTAAGTTAGTTAAGTTAGAATTACCTACAGGGATCGTGTCACAAACGTCAACATACGAAACACAATCACACAGTCTATTTGATCTTATCAAGACCTCCTATCAGTGGTAAAGACACGCAAGCTTCAATGGTACGACCATTTTCCTGTGATCGAGTGGGCTACCAAACAAAGTACTCAGAGGCACAGTCTTCGGAAAGAGAAAAAGAGGCCGCCCCAAGAAACTCTGGACAGATGATATTTGGAAGTGGACAGGAAAGTCCCTGGAGGACACCGAAATGATGGCGCTGAAAGATAAAAATGGCGTGAATTTGTTCATGAGACAGTGGCATGAAGCGATGCCAAAACGACCTCACACAGACCAACGATGAATCACACGCCATCCAGGAGAGGATTGGACACCCCTTGGCTAGAAACATGCCCATGACACATTACTCACAAATAAAGGTTGCCCCTACGACCTTTCTGAGGGTTACGAGAAAGACGAGACGAGCCTAAGGACAAGGAAATAACGCTTTTTTGTGTACATGTACCATTTTTTTTAAAAAGAAGTAAACATCGTAATACATTTAGAAATAGAAATAACAAGTTAAAATATATAAAAAATGGATAAACTCTCAGAAAAATATAAATTTATTGTCATTGGTGATGTATAATGGTCATTTAAAATTCAATAAGCCATTTCCCTGGTTGAAACCAGGAAGTTAAGTCTATTTTAAATTCAAAAACACGTATGTTCAGCCATTTCTGTAGCATTAACTCAAATGTTTAAACACGACTACCTGTATCGTCACCATATGAGACATTAGTTTGCATAAAGGTTCAAAATGTAAAACACAGAAAAACTGTTTTTCAGAAAGTATTTTGTTGTTTTTTTACATATTTTTTACAACCATTACAAGTCTGAATGAAATGTCAAATGTTATTGTCCCTCCCATTTGACAAAAATCAATAGACATTCATAGATTCCTTTTACAACACTAAAAACAGGCGCTCTTTTTGTTGGAGAATGAACCAGTCTGGGGTTCTCCGAAACAGGTTTAATTCTTGAAAAAACACTTGGTAGTCTTCAATATTTTATGTCCTTCTATACTCTTGTTGTAAAACGTTCTCCTCTAATGACAGGTGAAAAAAAAGATGATTAAAGGAAGTCAAACGTCTAATAACACCATGGTAAAATCACTATCCTTTCCGTGTTTGCCAAGTGGTTTCACAGATGTAGCCTTTACGCTGAAGCAAATACTCTGCATTTTTACTGAAATACGTAGTTATCAAAGTAAATACAGTGATATTTATCAAGGTAATCAACTGCATTATTGATGAATACATTATGGTTATAGTATAGGTCATACTACAGTGACTTGTTTATGTTTCCAGTGTAGAGCTTGAAATTCAGGCATGTAGCCTGTCTTGGCTTTCACAACATGCCAAACTTAACTAATTCACTCCCAGGAGCTGATATATTGATTTTTACGACTGTGTTCACAAAATCACATATTTTTTCCATACCTAGTTGTCCTAAATGTTTTATTTTGGGTCTTAACAGAAGTCCAGATTTTGTACTTTTTATTTCTACTATTCGGGAGTGAATTAGATACGTTGAATTGTCATGAAAAGATAAATATATAGAAATATATAGTTTGAAAAGAAGTCTGACATTGAAAATAATCATGGCTTCAACATGACTTCCTGTGTCTGTCAGACTTGTAAACAGAAGAGCTAGTATCTTCTATGTTTAGACCACAGACAGGACCGATTAATTCTGTGAAAATTTCAATATCTACTTTTGACAATCTGTAACTTCAGGCTCAGGTTTCAGCTTCAATATCCATATCAGAATCTTCATCACATCAAGAATTTCCAAAACAATAAAATTGATGAAATGACAAATATCACAATAAAAGACTAAATGATTTCACCCCTAAAACACTGCATTCAATTAACTCGTTCACTACTAAATATTTTGGAGCTCTTTATTTCTCATGTAAAACTCAAACACAGTATCACTTAGTTCTAATTTATTTATCTTCAATAAAGGTTAACTGGAATAGCTCACTATATACCAAACTGTTCATAATTGAGTCCAGAATGCAATGGAATACATATATTTTACAAATGAAGGTAGCGTTTGTGTATGAGGATCATAGTTGCATAATCGTTTTGTTATTTTTAGAAATAATGAAAAAAAAGATTTTCCCTAATCAAAACATTAGTCAACTCTAAACCAATACATGAATAACGAAATGACTGTCTGTTGATGGTAATTCACAAGAGAAGATGTTCTAACCGTTACACTTAATTTGATGCATTTGTTTTCACAGTATTCACATTTTATTGAAGGCGTGTGACATTGAAAATGTGCACAAAGCCCCAATCAATACCAGCGTGAGTGTTTACAATTTACACAAGCTTAGAAATAATGCTTCTGCTGTATTCAAAATATATACACACATTTCTATTATTGAGCCACGTAGCGCAGTGGTTAGCGTGCTGGCTTCGCATCTGAGTGGTAATGGGTTCACTTCTCAGTTGATGCAGAAATGTTTTTTCAAACCACAACGGCTCTTGGGTCGACCCAGCCTTTAATGAGTACTGGTTAAGTCCGGGAAGTAAAAGCGGCAAGGGAGAGGAGATGGCTACTGCCCTCATTTAGCCGAGCCTTTGAAATGTGAGATTGCTAACACCTCACACCCCTATGGCAGTAATGCTATTGGTTACTTGACTTTGAAAAAAAATATACACATCGCCCCCTCATTAGTAGATTTAGTTTCACTTTCATCGTCCGACTTAGAACTAAGATTAGATAAAGAGATTGAAATGTCCCTATCAGAATGATAAATAACTTCATCATCCCTACCATTAGCAATAATATAATCTATCTGTTACTGAGGCTGAAGAGGCATGGGCTAGATTCAAGGCTGTTCTAAAAAACAAATATTTTCAATCTACGAAAATAAACATTTTTTCAATGAAATTAACTCTTCCAAAAAATAGAGGTACAAAATTTAAACTTCCGTCAATAATCAAAATACAACATTTAGGAGAAGTAGGTAATGGAAAATATGTGCTTATGTGAATACAGTCGCTAAAGCCGATACATTGGCTCCTATACTTTCTGAAAAAAATACTGAAGTCGATACAAAAGTTCGTGGAAGTGAATGCGTTATAAAGAGTAAATTTAAAGAATATTAAATTCCTTTCCAAAATATGTTTATGCATATATGATTTGATATCAAGTAGCTTTATTCTTATTCTTCTGCGTTCATTCTCAATATTCTGCTACCAAGCCCTGAACAGAGCTTTGCAAGTAGCAAGATGTAGTCCAGAGAATAGAGCTTTGCAAGTAGCTAGATGTAGTCCAGAGAACAGAGCTTTGCAAGTAGCTAGATGTGGTCCAGAGAACAGAGCTTTGCAAGTAGCTAGAGGTGGTCCAGAGAACAGAGCTTTGCAAGTAGCTAGATGTGGTCCAGAGAACAGAGCTTTGCAAGTAGCTAGATGTGGTCCAGAGAACAGAGCTTTGCAAGTAGCTAGATGTGGTCCAGAGAACAGAGCTTTGCAAGTAGCTAGATATGGTCCAGAGAACAGAGCTTTGCAAGTAGCTAGATGTGGTCCAGAGAACAGAGCTTTGCAAGTAGCAGGATGTGGTCCAGAGAACAGAGCTTTGCAAGTAGCTAGATGTGGTCCAGAGAACAGAGCTTTGCAAGTAGCTAGATGTGGTCCAGAGAACAGAGCTTTGCAAGTAGCTAGATGTGGTCCAGAGAACAGAGCTTTGCAAGTAGCTAGATGTGGTCCAGAGAACAGAGCTTTGCAAGTAGCTAAATGTGGTCCAGAGAACAGAGCTTTGCAAGTAGCTAGATGTGGTCCAGAGAACAGAGCTTTGCAAGTAGCTAGATGTGGTCCAGAGAACAGAGCTTTGCAAGTAGCTAGATGTGGTCCAGAGAACAGAGCTTTGCAAGTAGCAGGATGTGGTCCAGAGAACAGAGCTTTGCAAGTAGCTAGATGTGGTCCAGAGAACAGAGCTTTGCAAGTAGCTAGATGTCTAGAGAACAGAGCTTTGCAAGTAGCTAGATGTAGTCCAGAGAACAGAGCTTTGCAAGTAGCTAGATGTGGTCCAGAGAACAGAGCTTTGCAAGTAGCTAGATGTAGTCCAGAGAACAGAGCTTTGCAAGTAGCTAGATGTGGTCCAGAGAACAGAGCTTTGCAAGTAGCTAGATGTGGTCCAGAGAACAGAGCTTTGCAAGTAGCTAGATGTGGTCCAGAGAACAGAGCTTTGCAAGTAGCTAGATGTGGTCCAGAGAACAGAGCTTTGCAAGTAGCTAGATGTGGTCCAGAGAACAGAGCTTTGCAAGTAGCTAGATGTGGTCCAGAGAACAGAGCTTTGCAAGTAGCTAGATGTGGTCCAGAGAACAGAGCTTTGCAAGTAGCAAGATGTGGTCCAGAGAACAGAGTGAGTTGTGCCTGAAGTTTACAGCTTTACTGCGATATTTGCAATATTTGGCCAACACATCCGCCTTTGGCACAGGTAGCATTTATATGACTAAATGAAAATGTATCTTGACCACATATGTCTAGTCTGTGCCGTTGCATGGTTCTCAATCATGGACAATAAATAAAAGAGAAGAGAAATACCTAGAGACATTTGAGATGTGGTGTTACTGAAAGTTGAATAATGTAAACTGGACAGAGAGTAAATCAAACGAATGGGTGTTGGCGGAAATGGGATAGGAAAGAAAGCTGCTACTCTTAATACAAAAACAATGGCTGGCCTGACTGGCCACAGCCTACATCTTGAGGACATGATGAAGAAAGTCCTGGAAGACAGACACAGGGAAAGAGAGAAAGGGGCAGGCCAAGAAATATCTTTGCTACACATGCATGCAGAGACATGGTGGTGAAGACTTATACTAAGATGAAGACAGCCGTATATGATGGGAAGAAATGAAAAGATGGAATCCCGAGCTTGTAAACCAGTCCGAAGACTGAATGATTTGATGATAATAATGATATGGATTTAATTGAAATCCCAGCTAATTGGTTTCATGGTTGAGCCAATCCCAGAAAATCAAGAGTGTAATCTAGTCCTTGTTGCACGAAAGACTCATATCAAACTTTAAATGATAATAATATTTATTGTTTTTTCAACATTATTATACAGAAGGCCTAATCTGATACAGAGAATAGAAGAATAAATAAATTGTTTGCTATGAGATTCACAAAAAAGCAAAAAATATTAGTGCTACTATTAAAAGGGTTTGCACCTCCTAAAATTCTGAGTCACCAACTTCTGTTCTGAAAAATAATGAAAAGATCTATCACCTTTATGTAGGCTACCTTTAACTTGTACATTCCTCTCTTTATTCACTGTCTCTGCTAGCCCTTTTCTCTTCCACCTTTCTCTATTTATTTCTGTCTTATTATTATTAAATTTATGCATTCATTTTTTATGTCTTTATGTATGTGTTTGTATATGCATATATTTCTGGTTTTATATATATGTGTGCCAATATATATACATACATTTATTGGTATATGTTGGTGTGTAGGCTTATTGGTTCATGTAAAATACATATTTGTGTTTATGGATTATTTATTTAATTGTAGACATTTATTTATTTCAATTTTCTGCGTCCATCTTAAAAAAGATATGAAGTTTCATAGTTTACAGCGAGGCCGCGATGCATGGTCCTTTCAGCCCAACACATCCAATTTCAGCACAACAATTTTTGGGACCAGATATGCCTTTCCTCTGTCATCCCTATTCTCTTAGCCAGACTACATTGGCGCAATCTGTTTCCATGGATACCACTTGGAGGTGGAACAGCGTCATGGTCAGCTGTGGTTCGTTAACCCAGATACAAGTAGTCAGCTATGAGTTACTGACTGCTGTCAGCTCATTCACTGCTGCATCTTCAGCCTCACACATTTGATAATATTTGTGTTTTTGTGTAATTCTTCTCCTTGTTCTTTGATAAACTGATGCTATGCTTCTAGCCAGATGAGGTTCACAAAGGAGACTGTGTGTTTCAGGTCTTTGTTGTTCGCCCAAAGCTTTTTGAGCATGGTCACTCCCCAAGGCCAAACTGCAACTCTTTGGTCTGCATAAGTGGGACAGTCCTACAGGATATCTTCTGGTGTTTGCTTGGCTGCTCTACAATTGCATATGGTGGAGACTCTAAAACCCAATCTGTAGAGGTGAGCCTTGAAGTGTAATGGCCCATTCTGATTCTGAAGATCTTTGTCTGCCTATCTCGGCCACATTTTTCTAAGTTGTCATTTTTTAACTTGTACTCATTGTGCGGGTCTCTCCATTCCGTTCTCATGGATCAAGTGATGAGCGTCTTTGCTTCTTTATAACTCTGTGGATGTTGAGTTTGTGTGTCGTCACTTCCAGCTTTTGCAAGTTCATCTGTATTCTAGTTTCCAAGGATACCCACAGTGGGCTGTGCACTAAATCTGTTTTTTGGAACAGCAACCCGATATATTTTATTTCATGTGAGATTCTAGCTTGGAGTACGAAACGAGCCTGTTAGAATGACCGTTTATTTTGTTGTTGTGTTTTGGCTGATAAGAATCTGAGTTGCTGCATGTACAGCTGTTGCTTCAGCTTTGAAACTGGTACATGCTTGTTCTGCTGGAATGGAGTGGTTTTCTATGTTAGAATTGGAGCATGCGATGTCGATTCCACTGTCGTCCCTTTTTGTGCACTCCGTGGCCAATTTATCTGTGTACATTTGTGTAATTATGATGATCATTTCTTGTTTGACCTACTCTGTCCTAAGTGACATGCCATGATTCAAACATGCTTGTCCATTCTCTGGCTAATGATGTTTGAGCACTAGAGATGAGGTGACAAATTGCACTGCTTTCTTGTGTTTGAAATCCATCGTAAAGGCTCAGTGGCTCAGGATATGATGATTCTTTTGCTTTGAACTTTTGGTTTCACACCTAGAGCTTCAGAGGAGTTCATCATAACCATCAGGCAATTGGTGGCGGGGAATGAGTGCAGTGAACTTTATTTTTACTACTGTATCTTGGAGTGGAGCATAGTCACTAATTTATGTCCCACACTAATGTGACAGTCCCTTTCTGGCTTCAGATCTGGGTTTGGATAGAAAATAGAAAATCTACAGACATACCTGCAAAAGGATGACAGCATTCTGGTTAATTGATCCGCCGTATGTGTAATATCCGTTGTCCAGTTCATTCTCATTGTTGATGTTGTAATTTCTTAGATGTTTTCATTTGTTCTTTGTCCTTGCTGAAGGTCTTGTGCCACATCATAGGTTTCATTTTGTTTTTGCGTAGTGTGATAACTAAGCCATACCTGTATATGTTTATATCAAATTTTGTACCTCAGTTCCACTGCGACTTCGATTTGTTATCACATTATGTAAATTACAAAGATGTTTTTTTTTTATTATTGTACAATGAATATGTAGACCTGATTTCACATTATTCTTATATATGTGACTTATTTGATCTGACTGGCCTAATTTAGATGAGTAATATTTCAAGTGAATTAATTTATATTACGTTACTTAGTATTTCCCTGAGTGATCTGCTACGGTCTTTGTGTATGACACAGACAAGAATAGCACCACTGCCTCACAGAGAGCATGTTGTAAGAGGCGGCTAACTGTGTGACAGAGTAAACAGTCCTTGGAACAGAGTAAACAGCCCTTGGAACTGATCAAGCAGTTCAAATTCTTGGGTGTTGTAATATACACAAAGGGGCATAGTAACAAAGTAAAGGACAAAGATAAGTTGGCTACAGTTGATGAAGTAACTGGCAAATTTTTTCTTGACACAAAAAAAGAGGATTCTTCAGTAACAGAGAAATAGGTACAAAAACTAAAATGGCTGTATGCCACATCGCAAATAACTTAACTCAATGTCTTTATACTAGTTTAGAAAACACTGCAGAATCTGTATACAACCAGTTCGGTTTACATTTCCTAAAAACTATGCGCATCGAAACTATTTTTTAATGCATTAATTGACCCCAACGCTTCTATTCCCTGTGGCAATGCATTCCAAAGCATTTACCACTCTCTGACTAAAAATTTTTACCTAATCTGACTATAGATATTAAACATGGGCAATGATTCAACCCAGAAAAACCAGCTCCAAGCCTTTTAAATGATGTATGTAAGAAAGGTGGACTAAGTAACAGGAAGAGGCAAAGTCCTCAATCAAAGCCAGCACAGTTTCAAGTGGAGCAATCTCAACTTAGGTTGTGTGACTATATTTGTAGACAGGAAGAAGATTATCTACCCTGGCAGCCAAGAAAGCCGAGGATCCAGACCTGCAGGATAAAGAAAAATACATTTGAATGACGATATAATACAGTCCATAAGCAGCCGAGAACTAGACTCAACCCAGGCAGAGAGGAAAACAGCAGATAGAATAGTCTGGTGTTCTTTATGAGATACCTTTACATTTCAGGATAGCAGAGGAGCGACTAGGAAAGTAAGTAAGTAAGAATTTTGTAACAAATAAACTATCAGGTTATTTCTTTTTTTTATTCCTTTATCATTTTGAATTGATTACTTTCTGAGTATCATGCAAATCTTGAAATCTGAACCGTCCCCAATTCCAGAGCAGTCTGGATTTTCAGACTCTTACTGATGTTTTTATGATTGTAATTTATTGTCTCTTAATGATGTTAAGGGAGACGCAAAGCGCACTGGTTGGCGCTGGCTTCACATCTGATTGGTCCTGGGTTCATTCTCCAGTTAAGGCGGTAATGTTTTTCAGACTGCAAAGGCTCCCGGGTCGACCCAGCCTTAAATGGGTACCGGTTCAGTCCTTGAAGTAAAAGCGGTGAGGGACAGGAGATGGCTACCGCCCTCATATAGCCGAGCCTTTGAAATGTGAGATCGCTAACATCTCACGTCCCTACGGGAGTTATGCTATGGGCTGCTTTACTTTATTTTAATGATGTATATTCTTCTTCTTCTTCGTTCGTTCTCAATTTCCCACTACCAAACCCTGAAAGGGTAAGTAGCAGAATGTAGTCCAGAGAACGGAATGCGTTGAGTCGTAGTTTACAGCTTGGCTGTGATATTTGCACCTTTCGGTCCAACACTCCGACTTCAGCAAGCATTTTTTTGAGTACCGGGTTTGCATTCCCTCTTCGATCCCTTTTCCTTAGCCAGTCTGCCCTGCTGCAGGCTGTTATCCAGGATCACTGCGAGGAGGTGTAGAAGGGTCTTGACAGCTATGGTTCGCTGGGCCTGACGCTAGCAGTCAGCTATGGGTCGCTGACCACTGCAGCTCATGCGCTGCTCAGCATCTTGATCCCTGATGTATATTCATTCCATTATTTGTTGATAAAATCTGGTATATATGTTATCAAGTAATAACTATTTGGAAGAACTTAAAATAACACTTCTGCATGCACACAAATACTCATGTATGTGTGTGCACAATATATATGTATATATAGATTTATACAGGGCAAGTCAGTAAATAGGTCACAAATGTCTTTTTTATAATAAACTAAGTGAAATAAGCACTTGAAAATAATTTATTATTGCATTTACTTACTTGGAATCCAGGTATTTAAACAGGCGTGTTAATGTCTGTTTTCAAGTAACCAAAGGCTATCAGCTATCCACAGTAGGTATTTTAAAACTTCCTGCGGCTTACTAGGTCTGGGGAAAGGTACAAATAATTTTGGTAGACTTTTAACTAGAATTTTTTAATTTTGCAGTGGCCGTTAAACTTACTCTTTTCAATTTCTAACTGGCAAGGGATTTCTAACATGCTCAACACTGAACACGAATCACTGACTAGAGATCAAAGGAATTTTTACCAGATGATTCACATGAAAAAATTCTGGTCTCCACTATGATTTGAACCCGGACCTCCACACCTGAGACGGACACCTTACTTCAAGACCACTACTGAACATAAGTTCTACCAGTATTGATACACTTATCCCATGACTTTATCAGCCCAAGGACTGACCCATTCGGTTCATTTTGTGTTTGTCATCCAGTTGTCTGGGTACCCACCATGAACAGAGTTTCCAGAATTTCTTCAATCAATCATGCATTATACTGTCAGGCTAAACCATGTGAGCACCTTATTGCAGCTGTTACACTGTCTATGGTAACTCACCTGTTAGCTTGAATCATCTCTACCCACCTTACAGATGCTTCTTTTGCAATCTGAATAGAATGACTGGCAATTTTTGAGTGTCTTTGAGAGCATTTATCACCACAGTTAGGCACCATTTAATGCAACAAACACTTCTCACCATAAGAAGGAAGCATTTTTTTATGTAGAATGCCCTTCTTCCAACAACAACAAAAACACACAACAGTACATTGTTTTTTGATTGTGCATTGTGATGCCATTTTATATCTGAACTGTGCATGTGCATGCGACACCTATAATTTGCTGCTTATAGTAATCACAAAGCTGGAGGTTGATGCCACCTAATGACATTTCTATAAACTACCAACTACATTTTTAACTATCCCATATTAGTTTGTGACATATTTACTAACTTATCCTTGCAGATATTTTAAGATATAAGCACATATCATAGTTATGAACTTGTACCACCTACCTGTAATTTGCAATCTTTATTTGCATTTAATTCAGTTATCTGAATGAGACTGACAATGCAACACTGAATGAGCTGGGTCAGTGAACCAGAGCTGACTAAGAGCCTATCCCGCTTCAACCATCAGCCCTAGAAACAGGCTTAACCTGTAGTCTGGCTAAGAGAATGGGAAGGTCTGGCTAAGAGAATGGGAAGGTCTGGCTAAGAGAATGGGAAGGTCTGGCTAAGAGAATGGGAAGGTCTGGCTAAGAGAATAGGTAGGTCGGCTAAGAGAATGGGAAGGTCTGGCTAAGAGAATGGGGATCACAGTGAAAAGGCAAATCTGGTACCCAAAAAAGCTAGCTGAAACTGGATGTGTCAGACCAAATGGCACCGATATCTCTGCCTTGCTGTAAACTATGACATAGCGTACTTTTTTAGGAAGTATACCAAACAAAAGTCATCAGTCAATGACCATGCACTAATTGGTCTCTCACCACCACCAAAAGTATGTGTTAATTAAAAATATGCGTAAATGTATATTTTTTTGTTATTGAAAAAAAATGTATCTTGTTAGATCTATCTATCTATCTTCAGTCCACTTATGTCATTAGATATAATGTCATTAGTTGTGGGAAGGTGCAACCTCCTATATTTCATATTTTTGGCAGGTGAAAATCTACTGGTGACTTGCTAGGTCAATCCCAGCATCTTTTAGTCCCTGGAACAAACAATAGCCTATTTTTGAGACTGGTGGAGGTGGAAGCATAAATTAGAGCAAAGTAGATCCGCAGCCTGTCCGACACCATCTAAGCCGCTCCGCTTACCACATAACTAAGACCTGTTATTATGGCCACAAAGTCCCCTTTTTTGTGACACATTCTCTGTGGGGCAAGAATCTCTAGAATAATTTTAATAGATTTTTAACTTGAATTTTGCTGTTAGGTCTACTTTTTTCGATTTCTAACTGCTAAGGTGTTTTTAAAATGTGCGACACTGCACACGTGTGTCTGATCTCACTACTCAGAGATCAAGGAAAATATTTACCGAATGATCCATGTGACAAAATCCCGGTGTCTCCACTATCTGGTTAGATATCTTTTATAATCAATCATGTCAATCCAAATGTGGTTTCTGATAATCCATTTCTCTGCCTGATTTATAATGATTCTGGTAATCATTTCTTTATTGAGAAAAGGTAGACTACAATTTTATAACCTTTATGTACTACATTGTATTAAACAGTTCACTGTTATTGATGTTATCTGCTGATATTTTTTAAATGTACTTATCACAATGTTGGAGACAACATGGCCAGTTTTTCCAGACACAGGTTTTATTTGATATAATTGCTTCTCCCCCGTATGGGAAATAATGGCAACGTACTATACTGCAGACCTGCCAAGAAACTTCTAACAGCTAAATAGGTGGACAGATGTAAGAGCGACGTTTTGCAAAAGACATGTTACTGACTTTGCCATTATGACCAGATTTTCATTGATCTAATGTAGCGGTTAATAGCCAGGTGCCATATGGCTCCCTTGGAGCTCCAGCATATTCCAACGGGGCCACAAGTGAAAATCACGTAAAATAGGGTCACAGTACAAGACAAGGGGGCCACGGGTGAAAATCACGTAAAATAGGGGCACAGTACAAGACAAGGGGGTTACAGGTGAAAATCACGTAAAATAGGGCCTCAGTACAAGACAAGGGGGCCACAGGTGAAAATCACGTAAAATAGGGCCACAGTACAAGACAAGGGGGCCACAGATGAAAATCACGTAAAATAGGGTCACAGTTCAAGACAAGGGGGCCACAGGTGAAAATCACATAAAATAGGACCACAGTACAAGACAAGGGGGCCACAGGTGAAAATCACATAAAATAGGACCACAGTACAAGACAAGGGGGCCACAGAGGGACTTTCCAGTGATTAGATCACCATGTGCGCCTTGTGGTAACATCACTTCACTTTTCTCTCCCTCTCACTTCCATACTCTGCCGCTGTGCACACCAAGCTATACAGATCTCATATGTCAGGAGCAAGATGTGGGACGGCAGTAGTGTTAATGCATAGGGTACTGTTTCTTTGTGCAAGTATTATTGTGCAAAAGAGGTATGTTGATGTGTGCAAGAGTTGTGCATGTAATCTCCAGGTATATTTAGCTGTTGTGTTTGCCTTTTCTTTCATGGTTGTTATTTTTCAGTTGCTTCGCGTCGTAAAGATCTATTGGGATCAGACAAAACCGTTCATTTGTCTTTGTATAGATATTCTAACACTGCTTTATTTCTGAGAAGTAATCTTAATGTTTTTTCTTGTTGCTGTTCAGTGCGTTTGCCTTATTTAATATTCCCCAAGGCGGTGTGCATTGCACTTTTGTTTTTATTTTGCGCCTGTCGGTCCAGTGCATCCGACTTTGGCATGCATTTTATGTAAGGGTCTGCTTCCTTCTGCATTTTCTAAGGGTTTGCTTCCCTGGAGTAATGACCAATGCTGTGATTGGGGAGCACATTCGGGTTGTGAACCGTGTCACTTAACGACTAGCCCATGCCTGCCCAATCTTAATTATTTTGTAGTTATGATCTGCATCCGTATCGAATTTAATTTTTCATTTTTTTTGCTATTGCCAGATTGCCCACGGCTACCTTGGCAAGAAGAAATGTCAACAATACTCAGTTAAGTATCTTGGCTATGAATTTATTCTGTCATCACAAGACCGCTCGATGCCTATGTATTTGATATAAATGACTACACCCAATGAGAGAATGCATCTATTTTAGTTGCAGATGCATTTGGAAATGTCTCATAGAGAGAAGAAAAGCCACTGGAATATTTTTGAGCATTGCGAGATAAATTTGAAACTAGACCCACAGTGAAGAAAATGTTTGTTCAGAAATTATTTTTAAATGACAAAAAAGTATAATCGCATCTTATGCAATATCCAAACTAATGATGGCAAAGGAAGGAAAACTATACACTAAAGGGGAATCCTTGATTTTTTCAACAGTGTATATTGTTGTTACAATCATTATGAGTCCACATGTGTGTGAAATGAATGAATTATTCCTTTGAGAAATTCATTAGTGTCGAAGTACATTGACAAAATTGCGGAAGATGTTGAAAACCAACTAATCTCACAGTTGAAAGTTTGCTTTCGAAATTGGTGAATCGTATTTAACAGGCAACACAGCAATACTGACGGCCATACACCATAAGAGAATCCTTGATTTTTTCAACAGTGTCTGTTTTTATTACAACCATTATGAGTCAAAATGTTTGTGAAATGATTTAATCATTCCTTTGAGCAATTCATTAGTGTCAAAGCATATTGAAAAATGGTGGAAGATGTTGAAAACCAAATAGTCTCACAGTTGAAAGTTTGCTTTCCAATTGATGAATCGTGTTTACCAGACAACACAGCAATACTGACGGCTTATGTTAGTTATTTGCAAGATGACAAATTGAAAGAAGAAATGCTGTTTGCTCAAGGGCTTAAAACAAAAACTGAAGATGAAACAATATTTGAAGAAGTAAAGAGGTACTTCAATAAGAATGATATCCCTCTTGGGAACATTCTGGCTTACTATGACAGGTAGATACAGAGGATGTATTGCATTTTGTAAAGATGTTGTGCAGAAGTGTTCTGAATTCATTGCATAGTTCACAAACAACACTTGGTTTGAAAAACACTAGCATGGTGCTTACATCAGTTTCTACAGAATGTAATAAAGTAGTACATTACATTAAATCAAATGTACTTCAGGGTTGCTTGATCTGACAGCTTTGCAAGGGCAGTAACAAAGAATTCACATGCTTATTATTGCATGCAGAAATCCGTTGGCTGTTAAAAGGTGAATTGCCTTTGTTGTTTTGTTGCTTTATGGGACTCAACTGTGACATTTTTCAGAGGCAAATAAATAGGCAAGGAAATAGAAGAAAATATGACCTCTTTTAAATGTGATAAATTTTACCTGTATTGATGTCTTAGAAAAGATAAATTTAGATCAACTACAGGGCAGGAATTGTTACCCATTTTTTCAAGCAAGGAGATTATTACAGGGTTTACTTGAAAAGTTACTTCTATGACACCAATACTGGATGTCAAGAATTCACCATTTTCCCCTTTGGCAACAGTTGCTGACGAATTGAGAGATGATAAAATAATTGTATATGTGAGGTCAGATTTAGATAAAAATTCAAGAATGGTCAGAGTGCTTGCATATGGAGTCTAACATCGATAAATGCACAGTTACATCGATTAATGCAGTTATACACATGGGTAGATCCAATATGGAATATAAATACAGTATGGAAGAGAATAATATAAGAAAGATAAAAAGGGAAAGGGACCTAGGGGTTGTAATAGATTATACAGGAAAGATGAGCTCAATTCAGGTAGCGGTGAAAAAATGCAAATGCAATATTAGATATGATCAAAAGAAACATTAAACATCCGAGCAAGAAAGTGATAGTGAAACTGTATAAGGCACTATTTAGGCCTAGATTGGAGTACTATGTTCAGGTGTGGAGTCTTTAACGAAAAGGTGATTTAAACATATTGGAAAGGATACAAAGAGCAACAAAACTGATAATGGAATTTAAAAATTATAGTATGGAGAAAAGACTCCGAAAAATCCACCCACAGTGTCTAGAAAGAAGAATTAGAGGCTATTTAATACTTAACTTAACTTAACTCAACGTCTTTATACTGGTTTAGAAGACCCTGCAGAGTCTGTATACAACCAGTTACATTTACATCACCTTGCTCTAAAAACTATGCGCATCCAGTTTATTCTTAAATGCATTAACTGTCCCTGCCTCCACTACCTCCCCTGGCAATGCATTCCAAGCAGACACCACTCTCTGACTAAAAAAAATATTTCCTAATATCTAATATGGACCTCTCTTTAGTCAGCTTGTAGCTATGCCCTCATGTTACTGTAGGTGGCTGTATTTTAAAAAACTTGTTATTGTCTAATTTATCCATTCCTCTGATCATCTTATAAACCTGTATTAAGTCACCACGAATTCTTCTCTCTTCGAGACACTGTAGTCATAACTGTAATTCTGGAATCCCACTATCATCTTTGTCGCTCTTTTTGGTATTCTTTCCAGCATGTTTATATCCCCTCTATGATAAGGACTCCACACCTGTACAAGTTAATCAAGGGAGAGGCGTAATGAGACTATAACAAGTTTTTCAAAGTACAGTCAGCTACAAGAACAAGAGGGAAGTTTGCTTCCATGATTTGCTGGACATAGATATTCTGTCCTTGGTAGTTGATCTATTTGCTGTGAATGTTGCAGACGTTGATATTTCTTTGCAAAAAGTGCTCATCGAGCTGCAAAGCGACGTAGTAGCCAAAATAACTTTTAGTCAAGAACAACGTCGTTATTGGATAGCGAGTAAAATGTCTAAAACATGCCCGCACCTTTGAAATAATGCAAAATTGTTTTTCATGGCATTTCCTACTTCCTATTTAGTAGAATCACATTAGTGGGATTTATTTAATCAGTCAAACACGGAAATTATTAACATAATGGTCAAATGTAATCATTGGTTATGCCTCGCAACAATAGAACCAGATATAAAAAAGCTTGTTTCTGGTCAAGCGTAAAGGTCACACAGTACTCAAATGTAGGTCTAACTAATGCTTTAAAGAGTTTGACAATCACCTTCTTACTCCTATGTTCAATATTTCTTTTTATCATACCTAACATCGCATTTACATTATTCACTGCTACCTGGACTTGCTCATTCATTTTTCCTGTATGCTCTATTATAACCCCCAGCTCCCTTTCATTATCTATCATTCTAATATATTTTTTGCCTATTCTGTAATTATGTTCCATATTGGATCTACCCGGTTTTGTATGGTACTAGTTGTGGTCGATCTGATGTATATGTTTTAATTGATCTTTTGCACTAGATTTGGTTGGTCTGACATCGTGGGTTTTGATTGGTCTGGTGTATAGACTTCATTGGTCTTGTGTTTTCATCAGCTGATGTTGACATGTATAAGATATGCACGCCCATTCAGTTAAGTGAATGTTTATGAGCTATGCTCTTAGTAAGACCCAGATTAAATGTGAGATTAAGATAATAAAATATCTTCTTCATCTGTTTTAAGACGTCAAATTGAATATGTTTAAAGTAAGCATTTGTTGTCATTGTTGATATTGTTTTGTTGTTTAGAGCCAATTATCTTGATCTTGATGACTCGTTTCTCAGCATAGCTGTGGGGCCCAACTTTGTCTACAGCGAACCCTAACTTAGTCCATGGAAGTCGAGTGCATGGTAAGCCCTCCTCCAGAGGCGTTTCGGATGTTGTTGTGTACAGCAAGGAAGTCTGACCAACGTATTGGAGGTCTTTGTCGCGGTTTCTTTTTACCTTGGGGATACCAGATTATTGTCGCTGTGCTCCATTGGCGATTGTTTTGTTGCAACATGTGACCTGCCCATCTATATTTTGCCTTGTCTGCAAATATTACCGCATCTTTCACCAAGGATAATTGTCGTATGTCGGTGTTGTGAAGCTTCTGTATATGTTTGTTCCGGAGAGTGATTCCAACCAAGCATCTCTCAAGAGAAGCCTGGGTCAGTTGTCCTCCAATGATTTTGTTAGTTTCCATGTCTCAGCACCAAGTTTCGAGTCTTTCATTTACATACTGAGTAAATTTATCTATTGATGACTTCTCTTTGATAGCAGGCTGGTTACATTGACATTTTTTGCATTGTTAGGCGTTCTTGAGCAGGTAGACTTGATTCCTTCTGGCTGTAGTGCAAAACGAGACTTCTCAATAAGCTCACAGCAATGAGGATTGCAGTGTCAACCCCAATATCATTTGCCTGACATCTTTGATGCAACCTGTGTTCAGGAGCGTGATGTGGACGAGAGGTGGGATTTTGGTCGGTGTGTTTAGCTGATCCAGATATTAATCTTTGCTCCTAGAAACCAGTTGCCAGCCTATGGCACATTATTGCTTGTAGTTTTTTTTTTAGTGATAGCATCTTTAAGCAAATGTTTCTTGCACTTGTTTGATAAACCTGTGGCCTTGTGCATCTGATTTCAACAGGAGTTTCTTCTATCTGGCCCTGGCTGTCTCTAGCCTGTTTGCAGGACAGCAGGATTGTCTTTTGGTTTAATCCTTAACCTTTAGGCTTTTCTTATTCTTCTTCTTCTTTTTCTTCTTCTGCTTTCATCCATAAAGGGATGTTTGTGATGTTATCATAGTTTACAGTTGAGGCCGCAATATATGTGCCTTTCACCCCGACATATCCAACATCAGTACAGCATTTTTGAGACTGGATTTACCCTTCCTCTTTGATTGCTAATCTGTTAGCCAGATTGCATGGCTGCAGTCTGTTTCCAGGGCCGTCACTTGAAGATCAAATAGTGGCTTGGTCAGTTATGGGTCACTGACCCTGATGCAGACAATAGAATAGCACAGATATTACAGCTGACCATCAGCGAAGGATACAGGTCTTGGAGATGAGATGTTTCCGAAGACTTTTAACCATCACGTACAAAGATCAAGTTACAAACGAGGAAATACGAGATAGAATTACAACAGCAATAAGGCCTTTTGAAGACTTTTTGGCAACTGTCAAAAGAAGGAAACTTGCTTGATACTGTCACATATCGAGATCAAATGGTCTTGTAAATACGATCCCGTACTGAAAGGTGCAAGGCAGATGACGAAGAGGCCGTCCCAAAAAGAGGTGGGAGGACAACATAAAAGAATGGACCAATCTCCGACCAGAAGAGGCACAGGCAGCGGCCTCTGACAGAGAAGGGTAACGTGGGGTTGTGAGGATGTCTTAATCTATACCCCAACGACCTCACTGGTTACATGATGACCTGACCTGAATGCTCAATAGATGTCTAAGACATTTATTTTCAAATGCATTCAACCTATTTTAGTGTCTTTGTCATTTTCCAGCTTTCACAAAAACAAGTGAGCACTGAGATGACATTAGAGTTAACTACCCTGAATTTGATACATTTTCACATTGATTACAATTGTTAAGTTAACTGGTTAAAGACACTGCAGGTCTGGTGATTCTGGTGAGAATTTCCTATGTTGCATCTACATTTTGGGTGACTTTGCTAAGGAAGAAGGAATGTAGAAATGCCAACACTCTGAGACCATTTAAAAAAAAGTGTCTAGAGGTAGTTTTGCCCCGAGAGATTTCCACGTTTGGGGAACTTAACGCCCACTTTGGCGCGAGACATTTCGAGAATGATGAAGGGGGTTTAACATGAACTGCAGAGGGGACTGTGACAGCAGGCCGAATACTTCTATGCTGCAGATTTTGGTGCACTGATAAAGTCATGGGATAAGTGTATCAATGTTGGGTGAAAGTTATGCTGAGAGATTAGGGACAATGTAAGTGTAAAACAGTGTTGATAAATTTGTTTATCATTTATTTCTTTAAAAAATATTCATTTGTGACCTATTTACTGACTCGCCATCGTACACTGAGAAAGTTACTGTATAATCCATTAAATTTAATATTAATTTAAAGAACAGGGGTCTGGTACTCAAACCGCCAAGATTGGCCGCATGATTGTTTTACTTTTCACTCCAAATAAAAAAAAGGGCCGTTATTATTAGTAGTCATTATACAGGCAACTTGTATTCAATCATTTGCAGGGGTGGTTTCCTAACAATAATTTTACATGATGAAGTTGCTAACCTACCTTGCTGCAAAACCTTCATAAGTTCTCTTTAAAGACATGCTTCAGACATGCTTAGAGTGGTTCTATTCTTTTCAACCTCGTCACCATTAGTGCTGTTGCTATTGTTGTTGTTATCCCATAGCTGCTGAGCAAGCTTGCTCTTGGCAGCTCAATGCCATTCTTATATTAATACAGGTTTTCTTCAGTTGTTTCACTGCTCAGTACAATGTGTTGGTAGTTGTCCGCAGTGCTTGTAATAAACTTTTCCTCATATCTACAAGCGCCTTGCACTCAATGAGTAGGTGTCGAACTGTTTCATCACAGTGAGAGCAATGTCTTCATAAGGGCAGTTGTTTTGGATTGATATGGTTTAAGTGGCCATTGACTCTGGTGTGTCCTATCCGGAACTGAAAGATGAGACTTTGATCTATTCTATGTAGTTTATTTATGTCATCATTACTTTTTGACTGATATTTCGCTAGATACACTGCGACCCGCTATTCCTGTCGCCCACCTGTTCGTCCAGATTTCCCAGGTATTATTCTGAATAATTTGTTACCACTCGGGTGTGAGGGTAACATTAAGTTCAGTTAACTGAGCAAGAACTACATTTAAATCAATTTTGATGGACCAAGGGACTCACCTTTATAAAACGCAAACAACAGCTTTGAAACACTTGCAGATACTACTAGATGGCATTGGGTGAAAGGGTAGGAACCCATAGGCTGCTGGATCAATAACCAACCAACCAACCATATAAAACCTATGTGCATACTTGATAAAGACAGTTTGATTGAAAGACGGATTCTCTCTTCATTTACCTCAGTAAATCTGGTCTACCACTTATTTATTAAATCTTTGCCATTTAATTAAGCCCATTTTTGTTGATATCTGATCGTCTATTTTAATCTTACATTTAATCTTTTTTTTTCGTTCGCCTTATTTGTCTATTCCCCAAGGTAGTGTGCGTTGCGCTGTGGTTTTTATTTTGCGCCTGTCGGCCCAGTGACTTCAGCATCCATTTTATGTAAGCGTCTGCTTCCTTCCGCATTTTCTAAGGGTTTGCTTTCCCGGGGTAACGGCCGATGCTGAGATGGGGATTGAACCCAGCACCTTCGGATTGTGAGCCTTGTCACTTAACCACTAGCCCACGCTGTCCCATCAATTTGATTTAATCATTTGATCTTTTATTATTGTCATTGTTTCTTTTCTGGAAACATTTATTAGATGTTTTAGCCATTTGAAGATTGCTGTGACTTATTCTCGCTGATCATGGGGTTGGACCCCGCCCCCTGTCCGATCTCCACTCGTCTGTAAAAATTAAATGCCTTGTGGAGGGGACGGCGTGGCCTAGTGGTTAAGTGGCACGGCTCACGACCCGAAGGTGCTGGGTTCGATCCCCATCACAGCACCGGCCGTTACCCCGGGGAAGCAAACCCTTAGAAAATGCAGGAGGAAGCAGACCCTTACATAAAATGCGTGCTGAAGTCGGATGCACTGGGCCAACAGGCGCAAAATAAAAACACAGTGCAACGCACACCGCCTTGGGGATTAAAGAAAAATAAGGCGAACGCAAAAAAAAAAAAATGCCTTGTGAAAAAGAAAGAGAGACCTTCTGTACAAATTTATGGAAATGGAGAGACTATGTAGGGTTATTGATTATTTCTTCCTGTATAAACTTTTAGCCATAATGAAAATTGAAGAGAATAACTACAATCTATGGTTGTTGTTGTTTGATGCCCCCAATAAGTAAGTCTACTCTTGTCCACGCCCTAAGAAGGGTGTTAAGAAACGGGTTGTAGGAGCTTTCCTCACATCCCGAGCGTGCTGATGAAGGTGGACTGTAGTCTTCCAGGCGTTTGTGCTATGCTTGACTTCCTCACCGCGAAGCTCGCCTACTACTGGGATCATATCGATGCACATCTCGCCAGCCAGACTGCCTTGAAAACAGCCTGCTTCCAGGGAAAGCTGCATGGAAGAGAGATAGTGGTCTTGGTCAGTATATCATGCCTGACCCTGACGTGACATCCTGGTCAGTATGTTGTGCTGACCGGACTAATGTCTCAGTTCCCTACAATTTATGGTAGAAGTGCTACTGCAAACGGAAGTAATTAGTATCTAACATTCTTCCTCAGCCCCTCCCCTTCTCCCGAAAAAAGATTCAGTTAAACACCCGGTGTTTAATAAATATATAGTGTAAGTCTCACATGTTCCTCACACTTTGGGTGATGTGGCCAGGTTCCCACCCGATACATTTACTTCCAGGCTTACTCTGGTACCCAGTTTTGTATGCTTGTTTGCCCTCGGCGCCATTTGCGATCGAATACGTATCCCGGACAGGTTGGGGATTGAACCCAGATCTCGCCGCTGATCATGCAGTGCCATAACAAACGCGCTACCTTGGCTCCACCTATACGCCGGAAGAAAAATAAAATATATCATCTACACCCCGCGGTTGATGAAGTCACGTCAGCTTCTACCCCTACCTGTCACACAAAACAATAACACATATTTGTTGTCCATTATCTCCTGGCACTCAGCAACATTGGTTTCTCTATGTTCTGTATATGTTGTGATGAACGCTGAAGACCTCAGGCCACAAAATATGTTTTTTATATACCATATAAATGTTGAAAAAAATGTTTGAATATGTGAAAACATATTTTGTCATATAAATATTGGTATTGAGAAATAAATAGATCGAAGCTACATCATGTATTGTTTTTTCTTGTGATTTGTTAATTGTTTTCGTTTATATTTTTCAGCTGACGAAGGGTTTGTAACCGTAACATAAGCGTCGTTTTGGTTTTGTCCTGGTTCGGTCACTGAGCCATTACCTTTATATGTTGTTATAGATTTTAAATATTGCAGTGTCTTCACGATCTCGGATTTGTTTTGGGATCAAGATGCCGAGCAGCACATGAGCTGCAGTGGTCAGCGACCAATAGCTGGCTGCTAGCGTCATGGCCAGCGAACCAGAGCTGCCAAGACCCTTCTACACCTCCACACAATGGAGCAGACTGGCTAAGGAGAAGGGATCGAAGAGAGAATGCTAACCAGGTACTACAAAAATGCTTGCTGAAGTAGGATATGTTGGACCGAAATGTGCAAATATCGCAGTCAAGCTGTAAACTACAACACAGCGCATTCCGTTCTTTGGACTACATTCTGCTACTTAGGCCCATGTCAGGGTTTGGTAGTGGGAGATTGAGAACGAACGAAGCCAAGTTTGTCTGAGTGGTTTCTGTGAGGAATGTGTGTGTGATAGAGACGGAAATAGAACCACTGCCACACTGACCGGCAGTCCTTAGTTTCCACAGCTCTAAAAGTGGGGCACTGGGACGGCGTGGGTGAGTGGTTAAGTGACACGTCTCACAACACAAACGTGCTGGGTTCGATCCCCATCACAGTACCGGCCGTTACCCTGGGGTAGCAAACCCTTAGAAAATGCAGGAGGAAGCAGACCCTTGCATAAAAATGCACGCTGAGGTCGGAGGCACTGGCCCTGACTAACATGTCCGATTAGTATATTTTACCTGACCCTGATTTACATGTCCGACCAGTATATTTTACCTGACCCTGATTTACATATCCGACCAGTATATTTTACCTGACCCTGACTAGCATGTCCGATCATTAAGCTTTACCAGACCCTGACTAACATGTCCGATCAGTATATTTTACCTGACCCTGATTTACATGTCCGACCATTATATTTTAGCTAATCCTGATTTACATGTCCGACCATTATATTTTATCTGACCCTGTGTTAGTCTCAGCGCCCCTTGTGAGGAAATAATAAACATTGGACTTGAGAATATAGTTCACGACTAGGTCGTGTAGCTAGTATCTGGCCGTTGGACTACCCTGTGCTGAGTGCTGTGTTAATTTGAATCTTAAAATGATAATATTAACGACTTGTATATTTATTCGTGGATTACTCTAGGCCTGAATAATAACGTGATATAAATAAGCAAAGGTACGTAAACTCTCTTGTACATTTTCTCGAACAAATAATCTTCCACTGATCGATTTCAAGCACATAGCGTCCATTATCGTCATTATATTCACATTACGCACATACATTTTGCTTGTTTGTCGTTGGCTGAATAAAAGTAGATGATATTTCCATTGTTTGGCATTTTAAACACGTACATTCGAAATCTAACGTTCCTCCAGTATGTATTTGTTTCTTGTTTACTTTTCTGTTTCACTTCGCACTTTAAGTTGCCTAATTCATTAATGTAAACAAAGAGCTGGCAACGTACATTTTCTCAAAGCCGAGGTAATGACAAAAATGCACTTCACTGACAAGACAAGCTGTACACCCAGTGATATCAATAACTTACACCAGATGTGGGAAGTGGTAGTGATTCAGACCTTAATGCACTAAACATATATAAGTACATACTTTTTTAAATATTTAGGTACATCATCATTATCAGTCCCGTAACCTAGAAGGTCGTTGAGGACCCGTTATTGCAATTTGTCGAACCAGTTTACGTCATACGTCTCGATTTTTCGCCAGGGTATTAGTTTCAGCTAAAGACTTTCCCGTCCACTCTTTTATATTGTCTTCCCATCTCTTTTTTGGTCTCCTTCTCTCACGCTTCTCGGGCACAGTGCCTTGCAGGACGGTTTTGGTCAGCCCCACCGATCGTAATATATGTCCATTCCATGTCAATTTTCGTGTTTTTATTATACTCGTCAGCATGTTTGTATACTGGCCTAACTCCTTCCCAACAATTTCAAGAACACTCCCGTTTGTAAAGCCATCCAGAAATGAATGAAATGCCAAGAATTCTTCGCAAGCATTTCATTTCCATTGCGGAAATTTTACGTTCTAGTGCAGCCGTCAGAGTCCAAGTCTCACACGCGTAGAGGTATACCGAGGTGACCATTGCATACATTAAAGTCAGCTTCAATTTAAAGATAATGTTGTTGTCTTTCCAGATTATTCGCAGCCTGGTCAGGACGACCATGGCCATCGCTGTTCTTGACTGAATCTCCGCTCTAAACCCCTCCGCATTCATTTCTGCTTCCAGATATTTGAACCGCGTAACACTTTCCAGAGGTTCACCTTTGACCATAATCGGGTTTAAAATACCCTATGGGGCGTTGACCATAGTCTTACTCTTCTCATTTATTTCCATCCAACATTTCTGGGCAGCATTCTCCAGGTTTGCGACTAGCCCTGCAAGTTCAGGTTCTGTTCCAGCCAGACCGGTAAAATGCGTCCACCTATACTGACCGTCCCTACGTGTTCATCCAATGCTTCTGACGTAATGCGTTCTAGAAAAACATTGAAAAGTGTCGGAGAGAGGAGATACCCCTAACACACGCAGACTGTCGTGCGGAACCATTCACTTGTGGTCCTGTTGAGGTAAACTGCACTGCTGGCATCGGAGAATATTTTCGCAATGACATGGGTGTGCCGCCATCCTGCCTTTTACTTGCGCAGAGTTTCCCATAGAGCTTCATGTCCCACCCTATCAAAAGCCTTTTAAAAGTCAATGAAGACCTGGTCCAATTTCTGTTTGTGCTGAGTGTATTTTTAACTGATCAAGCGCAGGTTAACATTTTTTTCTATTGTGCTTCGACCAGCTCTCAAACTAGACATGGAAAAAAGCCAAGTCCCCTGAGATGGTAGAAACCATAGAGGGAATAGGGGAAAAGGGAACTCGGACAGATTCAGATAGGAAATTTATCACAGAATAATATCTTAGGAGAGTATACCCACCAGAAACATGGACACACGTATATACAGTTGGCTCATCTAACAAAGCCACATCCAATTGAGGTAGATGGGTCTATTACAGACTAAGGAATGGAGAAGAAAGAAACTCGAGTATTAACAACGGAAACATATTCCAATAATTTCGGTGCAGAAGCAGAGGCACTGAAGGCCACAGCTGAGCTTGTAATCCAAGATAAAGATATTCACCAAGAAAACATAGTATTCCTGACTGATGCCGCGTCAGTATTAGCAGCGCTAAAACAACACAAAGATGATTTCGAGCAATGTATGTTCTCCCTGACACAGCTCTCAGCAGAACACCCAAGGCTGGTCATACAGTGGATCCCATCCCACTGCAATATTGAAGGCAATGAAGCTGCAGACAAACTAGCAAAGAGTGGAGGAGCATCCCCACAAACAGACCTGAGTATCTCATACAATGAGGCCAAGACCATAATTAAAGCCAACTTCAGGGCAAAATGGGATGATCAACACCCCGCCTTCCGAAAAGAAGACAGCTTCTGTAACTTAACTAGAGAAGAGCAAGTCATCATCTTCAGGCTGAGAACTGGGCATAACAGACTTAAGGGTCATCTTTATAACAAAATGATGATTGGGACAGATGACAGGTGCCCATGTGGGGAGCATGTCATGACCGTGGAATACATCATGTAAAGCTGCACCCTCGCGCAGGAAAAGAGAGAACAATACTGGCCTCGTGAGACAGATATGAGACAAAATCTGTGTGGAGATGAAACAGCCTTACAAACAACGGTCTCCTTTGTAAGAGAAACTGGAACCTTGATCTGAGGATGAACGAGGAAGAAGAAGAAGAAGAAGAAACCAGCTTGTTCTTCCGCAAAAATTCCATCTGCTTGTGGCTGCAGTCTGTTAAGGATAACCTTGAGCATAACTTTACTGACGTGTAGGTCACCCTTCTTTGGTATAACTATGATCAATGATTTTGTCCAGCATGTGAGCCATTCTCCCGTCTGCTATATCATATAACAGATTTTTGTTAGACAATCTGTCACCACTGTCCCTCCAATAATTAATAGTTCGCCTGGTATGTTATCCACTCCGGCCGCTTTACCCTTTTTAAGAGATCTAACTGCCACTTCAACTTCTTCATGCATGATTCTAAAGTTATCTTCCTCTTCGTGTTGGTCTGTTGGGGTTACATCTCTAGGATCCCTAAGAACATAGTTTCTTCTATCTAGGTCATATAATACCGGAAGAAGGCAACTGTGAAAAAGAAATAGGAAAGAGAATAGGTGTGGCCAAGATGGTATTTGGAAACATGCGACACATACTGTCATCCAAACAGATAAATCACAAATTTAAAATGAGAATTGTCAGGTGTTATGTGTACTCGTCACTACTTTGTAGCGCAGAAACATGGACGACGAATAACAAGTTGGAAAAGAGTATTGAATTTTTCGAAATGTGGGTATATAGAAGATTGGGTCGCATTTTTTGGAAAAAGAAGAAAACAAATTTGTAGGTATTAAAAAAGTTGGTGGTAGAAAGATAATGACCGAAATCAGGGTTAGACAGTTACGTTATTTTGGTCATATAACAAGACATACCTCCTTGTTGAAGACCATACTGGAGGGTAGGGTGGAAGGCAGTCGTTCAAGAAGCAGACTACGCTTTAAGTTGGTGGATACCATCAGGAGATGGACCGGAGAAAGCCTCTCATATAGCACTATTACGGCAAGAGATATAGCTGGAGATCCATTACAGCCGACCTTCGATGCGGAGATGACACTTTAACCGAACATATATTTATGTGCGTGTATGCGATTGTATAAAGCGCTCTACTATCAAAGTATCTCAAACACTGGCAGTTTCCTATAGGGGGTGTTCTTCATCATCATCGGGTGTCCTGCCGGTTTTCTTTGGCGATCATGGACATCCATGCGCTTCTATCGCGTGTGTCGTTTACCAAGACTGTTGTTGATTGTCGTCCGTGTCGTTCTCTCAAGCTGTCCAACATCTTCACTCTCTCTCTCTCTTTCTCTCTCTCTCTCTCTGTCTCTCTTTCTCTCTCTCTCTGCCTTCCTATGTCTCTATTTTCTGCTATCTTTCCCGTTGTCACAACGTTCTCCAAACCGCCTCTTCTCCAAACATGCCCGAAAAAGGATGACTGCGTTGTTCTGACCTTTGCAGTTGAAAAAAAAAATTGCATTCACCTTATTTCTCTGTTCCCCCAAGGCGGTATGTGTTGCACTACATATTTTATTTTGCGCCTGTCGGTCCAGTGCATCCGTCTTCTGCATGCATTTTATGTAAGTGCCTGCTTCCTCCTGCAGTTTCTAAGGGTTTTCTTCCCCAGGGAAACTGCCGTTGCTGTGATGGGGATTGAACCCAGCACCTTCGGATTGTGAGTCGTGTCCCTTAATCACTAGCCCACGCCGCCCACGATCTTTGCAATGAATTGTGTTCAGAGTGCTCAAGCAAAGTCAGCAGTTTTTTGTGTGGCTTTTGTTAAAAACCAGAATTAAGCAAATGAAGATGTCCAGCGTATGATCCATCACCAGGCTTTGCGTGGGAAGCATTTAGATCCTGAACTTGAGGCTGTCTTGAGTGATGTAATCGAGGTTATCAATGCTGTCAAAGGGAATGTGCTAAACACGCGGCAAAATTGTGATTTATGTCAGAATGTGAAGCTTGAATATTCATGCCTCCTCTTTCATTCAGCTGCGAGCGACCCGATGCTGACTGCTAGCGTCAGCGCCAACGAACCAGAGCTGCCAAGACTCTTCTACACCTCCACGCTGTGATCGTGGATAGCATGCTGCAACAGAGCAGACTGGATAAGTAGAAGGGATCAAAGAGGAAAGGCTTAACCCGGTACCAAGAAATGTATGCTGAAGTTGGATGTGTCCGGCTGAAAGGTGAAAATATTGTAGTCAAGTTGTAAACTACGACACAACGCATTCCCTTTTGTGGACAACATAATGCTACTTGCAAAACAGCTTTCGGGGCTTTATAGCGGGCGATTGAGAGTGAACGAAGAAGAAGAAGAAGAAAAATAAGAAGTCTGAAATTCATTTTGAGGTTCCAAGAACGTTGGGTTCGCAAACTGTTAAAGGTCTAATAGAAGTAGCTGAGCTGACTGCAAATAAAAGGTCGAATGTCGTAAAACACTGCGAGTTACCAAGCGACGTTAGTACTATTCGATTTTGACACTTCGTGAAAGTTAGTTGTGAGAGTAACAGTTCAGTATTCATCATAAGAGGTAAAGTAGAGACTGGTTCATTCTCTTCTTTCCACACACTCTCGTTTCATTTTACTCTGTCCAACAGTCACACTCTTGCACAACTTTCACACGCGCCCTCAGGGTGAGGCCCTTCCATTGCACTTTGGTTGGACTGGCTTCTGAGAGCGCACAAACCTAGCATACAGACGCACACATGCATCCAAGCACTGGTTTATGCTTCTTAATATCGCCCAATTGACTACGGTCTGGGGTGGAATAGGCGCGCCTACGCCAGTAGAAACTAGTGAAGCAAACACGTGAAATAAAAATAAAAAATAAGTATTGGTCATACACAACAATACCACCACATGTCTTTCAATGGGAGCTAATAATGAAATATTTAACTTTGCGTGGGCTGCTTATGTTATGTCCCTTGTCGTAACATATTTAGCACGTGCCAATCACGGAAGATATATATAGTTTTTAATTCAGACACAAATATGGAATTTTGTAATGGGATAAAACACCAATAATAAGTCTACACGTTTTCTCTATCTGTGTAAACTTTATTCTGCTTACATGTTTAACGGACAAGCGGACGGTACGCATACTTGTTTCACACCTCCATTTACTTCTACATATGATGAATCAACCCTGATTGATCTTGTATTGGTAGCCTGTAGGCCGGTTTTTCTGAGTCTCTCCTCATAACTAATTTTGGAATCCCACTATCATCTTCGTCGCTCTTTTTTGTATCAGTTTCATCATGTCTCCTCTACGATAAGGACTCTTCACCTGTGCACAGTACTCTAATCTATGTCTTACTAATGCTTTATACAGTTTGACTATCACTTCCTTGCTCTTATGTTTAATATTTCTTTTTATCAAACCTAACTTTGCATTTGCCTTTTTCACTGCTACCTGGACTTGCTCACTCACTTTACCTGTATGATCTATTACAACCCCTGCGTCGGTCGTGCATTCGAGAATTACTTAAATATATTTTGGTTCCTTTACAAAAACCTAGATCTTTCTTGTTATGCCTTCTGCTAAAACAGATATGATTTCATTTTGAAAAACATGACCTGAACAATAAGGCAAATAACTTTTAGCAGGTTGAGATTCTGTCACGCTATCGACAATCTGGGAGACAACGGGTCAAATGTTGCTAATATTTCTATAGCCTTTAATAAACTCCCACTGATTGCTTCAAATAATTTACCATTTTAACCCCTGAAAGCTAAACACTGTCTTGCTAGAAACTGGACGAATTGAATGATTTACTCAACAATGACTCGCCGTCGTCTTATTTTCAGATTCAGATTGTTGTTCCTTATCAATTGTACAACTGTTGTTGGGGCGTGTATTTAATTCATACCATTTTTTACAGCTTTGAAAACGTTCTACACTACATTCGCTTCATGTCACGATAAATTAGTTGTTTTTTTGTTCTTGTTCTTCTTGTTTTTCTTGCTTTTCTTTTTCTTTTTCTTCTTCTTTTTATTTTTCTTGTTGTTGTTCTTCATCTTCTTCTTCCTCTTCTTTTTCTTTTTTGTTCTTGTTCTTGTTCTTCTTCTTCTTCTTAATCTTCTTCTTCTTCTTCTTCTTCTTCTTTTTCTTGTTCCTGCTCTTCTTCTTTTTCTTCTTCCTCTTCTTCTTCTTCTTCTTCTACTTCATTCGTTTTTAATGTTTCCGCTATCAAGCCCTGAAAAGGATTTTGCAAGTAGCAGGATGTGGTCCGGAGAACTGAATACGCTGTGTCATAGTTTACATCTCGACTGCAATATTTGCATGTATTGGTCTTCTGACACATCCGACTTCAGCAGAAGACATTTTGGGTACCGGATTTGCCTTATCTTTTCGATCCTTTCTCCATAGCCAGTCTGCCCTGTTGCAGCCTGTTATCCAGGATTACCGTGTGGAGGTGTAGAAGGGTCTTGTCAGCTTTGGTTCGCTGACCCTTATGCTATCAATCAGCCTTGAATCGCTGACCGCTGCACTTTATGCACTGCTCAGTATCTTGATACTAAATGAGTAGGAAAATGTCGCCTATTTGAAAATCTCTGTATTTCTGATTGTTTGTTTTGTAACAAACAACTTGCAACAAAAGCACAACACACTATTAGATTTTGTAGAAGAAGATTAACCAAAGTTTTGGAACTTTTTCACCAGTAGGTAAAAGTCTGATTTACTGCGACATAGAAAATGAACGTTCACTGTTATCTATAGAAAATGTCATATTTGTATGGTTTGCCGGTTCCTGCCTTGCTCTCTTGCGCATGACCGGAACTGTACAATCTGAATCAAATTAGCAAATATTTCTATATTTAAAAAAAATAGACGCGCACCAAATTGTAATTGTGTACTTTAAAGGTGCGCAATGAAGAGGCAGTTCCGGCCGCCCTAAATATTTGCCGCCTGCGTGCATACACGCACCACACACCTGCCAGAACTGGTGCCGCAAAAAATAATGGCCTTGGAATCCAAGGACCATGCCTGAAACGGGTTACAGAGCCTTCATAAGAAAGAAATACACAAACATGATCTTCCTTTTACTAACACTTTCAGCGCATAAGATCCGTATCGTATTATGTTAACTTGGGATGTGTTTTCGTTCCAACAAGTACCGCTGTGTTTTTTGATAACACTTAAGTGGCTGTTTATTTTTCATTTTCTTTTTCTCACTTTACTTGTTTCAAATCCTGGAATAGGCTTCACTCCATATCGCTTTGCGTTAACGAGGGGAAATAATCGAGCCCCAAGGGGTGAAACAATATCGAAGGGAAATAGCCCGTGATAAAGAGAGTTGTTAAAAATTCGCTCGAGCGAGATGAAATCCACTTCAGGATTACAATAACGCCGTGTCCTGAACAAAAACGGTCGTCGTCGCCTCGAATAAACATGACCTTTGTAGCGAATAAATCTGAGTTTGTGGAGAAACTAGAAATTATATATTCATGAGTGCCTCCATTTTCGCGCATTGTATGCGGGAAAAGTGGGAAGAAACTCTTGACATATCCCTTCCAGCACTGACTACACTGTGATGTCCCACTTAGGGCATGCTGATCAGAGACTACAGGAGTATCATCCCCCGCTGCTTTTAAACAAGACATGACATCCTCACCACTACTAGCAAACTTGAGTGGAGTTATATTTCACTGTGAACAATTCAATACAGAACATACATGTATAAACAGCGTAACAAAGAGGACTGGCGTAGAATTAATTATGGTATATAAAAAAATTAATATAAGTGAAGAATTGAAATAAGAGAACTTTAAAATTGTGGATAGTGTCTACTTTCACCAAGGTCTAGTACCAGGGGTCCATGTTGCTGGTATTCTAAGTAATCCCAGTGACTTAAGTCTTAACGATGTTTTATGGTAGCGGGTTACTGTGGCAAGTATTGTATCCAGAGGACTGCTTGAGAAGGTGGACCGCGGTCTTCCTAGCTTTAGAACAAAGCGAGACTTCTCAGTGAGAATACCATTATGGGGATGGCGATGTCGATCCCCACTTTGTGTGCCAGATTGAAGGGAAAACGAACGAGGACGTGAACTACTCTTAATCAATATGATTTAACTGATCTAATTCCTCTGCTAAAACATGCCTTCACTCAATCTCAGAAACACTGGACCGTCGCCGAGTTTCTTTGTTCGGTCATGTCTTACGGCTGGACCAGGAAACACTGGACCGTCGCCGAGTTTCTTTGTTCGGTCATGTCTTACGGCTGGACCAGGAAGCCCCGGCGAACAAGATACTTCCCATGACGTTCCCCAGCACCAAAAGACTTCTCACGAATGGTTGGAGGCGCAGACCAGGTCGTCCCCGCATAGTATGGATCCAGCAGATAACAGTCTTCCACTTAGCACTAGACTAGGCCTGAGTTGTGGATGTGCGCTGATTTCTCCTTAGCACTAGATTAGGTCTGGGTCATGGATGTGCGCTGATTTCTCCTTAGCACTAACTAAACTTGGCCTGGATCATAGATGTGCGCTGATTTCCCCTTAGCACTAGAAAAGGCCTAGGTCATGGATGCACGATAATTTCCCCTTAGCACTAGACAAGGCCTGGGTCATGGATGTACGCTGATTTCCCCTTAGCACTAGAAAAGGCCTGGGTCATGGATGCACGCTGATTTCCCCTTAGCACTAGACAAGGCCTGGGTCATGGATGTGCGCTGATTTCCCCTTAGTAATAGACAAGGCCTGGGTCATGGATGCACGCTGATTTCCCCTTAGTACTAGACAAGGCATGGGTCATGGATGCACGCTGATTTCCCCTTTGTACTAGACAAGGCATGGGGCATGGATGTGCACTGATTCCCTGGGCGCAATTAGTATTACTATTATTAATTACTTTTCGCTTCCACGAGAGTCCAATAGTGCCTACCTTCGAAAAAGTCTGGTACCACGCATGGTCTGATACTGTTTATCGTTGCACTAGTGTTGTGCCAGGCTCAGATAGTATCTACGTCCGTGCAATAAAGAAGTAGCAACGACGGACATATTGACATTACTCGGAAGCGCAGATACATCAGACGGTGGAAGAGGCAGGGGCATCAAAAGTGGAATGAACAAGCCGAGGGAGAGTGATTAACGTATCGTCTGGTAAAATGTACTGATCAGACATGTTAGTCAGGGTCAGGCAAAATATACTGATCAAAAATGTTAGTCAGGGTCAGGCAAAATATACTCATCCGCCATGTTAGTCAGGGTCAGGTAAAATATACTGATCAGACATGTTAGTCAGGGTCAGGCAAAATATACTCATCAGACATGTTAGTCAGGGTCAGGCAAAATATACTGATCAGACATGTTATTCAGGATCAGGCAAAATATACTGATCAGAAATGTTAGTCATGGTCAGGCAAAATATACTGATCAGACATGTTCGTCAGGGGGTCAGGCAAAATATACTGATCAGAAATGTTAGTCAGGGTCAGGCAAAATATACTGATCAGACATGTTCGTCAGGGGGTCAGGCAAAATATACTGATCAGAAATGTTAGTCAGGGTCAGGCAAAATATACTGATCAGACATGTTCGTCAGGGGGTCAGGCAAAATATACTTATCAGACATGTTAGTCAGGGTCAGGCAAAATATACTGATCAGACATGTTAGTCAGGGTCAGGCAAAATATACTGATCAGAAATGTTAGTCAGGGTCAGGCAAAAGATACTGATCAGAAATGTTAGTCAGGGTCAGGCAAAATATACTGATCAGAAATGTTAGTCAGGGTCAGGCAAAATATACTGATCAGAAATGTTAGTCAGGGTCAGGCAAAATATACAGATCAGAAATGTTAGTCAGGGTCAGGCAAAATATACTGATCAGAAATGTTAGTCAGGGTCAGGCAAAATATACTGATCAGAAATGTTAGTTAGGGTCAGACAAAATATACTGATCAGACATGTTAGTCAGGGTCAGGCAAAATATACTGATCAGACATGTTAGTCAGGGTCAGGCAAAATATACTGGTCAAGACCACACATCTCGACTTCCGCGTAGTTTTCCCTGGGAACAGCCTGGCTAAAGAGGTTGATCCTCGAAGCAGTGAGCACCACGCAGGTAAAGCCAAGCATCGTAGAATCGTCTGGAGGACCAACACACCTTCCTCGGCGGGATGTAAAGAAGACTGCTGCAACCAACCACTTAACGCCCTTTTCAAGGCGCTAAAAAAGTAGTCCTACTCAATGTGGACATCCAAGAACAACAACAACAAACGAAAAAGCCAGAACTGGTTGTGTCAGTTTAAACAACGTTTGGAAGTCTTTGCATTTACGGCATAAAACCCATGCTTAGAATATGTGGCAGTTATGTATGTTCTCAGTTCTTAGTCGACCCGTACTTCCACAGTGGCAAATGCCCCTGTGCCTGTCCCATCTCTGGTATGAGCTGGATGTAGCCGTGGAGGAGGATTTACTGCTTAGCGGGCTAGGCTCGAGCAGCCTATTACTCCGCTACGTTGGGACAAGTCCCGAGGAGGGTGGTTAACCGATGTGCAAGTCCATGTTAATAGACTCAAACACTAGTGCAAAGTAGACCCACAGACTGTTAGGCGCAATCTATGCTGCTCCAAGCAAATCAATTAACCATGGCCGGTGTTATGACGTATCCCAGTTAGTCGCCTCTTACGACCTGCTCTCTGTGGGGCAGAGGTGTTTTTCACTCGGGAAAAATGTATGTACTTTGTAAAAAAAATGGAAAAGATATGTAGCAGTTGAGAAGGATTCAATTAAATTCAAGGGCCCTGTCCGTAACAAAGGTAGGCTGCAATCTCCTTCTTATCCTCTGTTTCTTATCAGCCAGACTGATAATGGTCCATCTTTCTATGTTGCTCTTCTAATTATGGCCTTGCCCGCCTGTTGTCCGTCTACCATCTTCTTCTTCTTCTTCATCGTACGCATTCAGACATCAACCTGTATTTTTTCGAAAAAAAAGCAGCGGTCATCCTGAGGCTGTCGACACTGCCATAGAGCTTGTCTAGTGTTGCCACTGGTGATGGCCACATCTGCTCTCTCCTGTCCTCGTATGTCAGGCAGTTTTGCAGAAGATGCTCAGCGGTCATTTTCCCGGTACCACACGGGCATTCGTCAATGCCACCTATCTTCAATTTGTTGAATATGTGGTACCTCAGTCTATTGTGGCCAGTCTACCATCAACTTTCCCCTCTTGTATTGTTTTCAATAAAGTGTCGTGTCTTTTTATATGACCAAAATATTTTGACTCATATGGTCCAACATTTTTCTGGGTCCAATGGCGCAGTACTGAATGAGCTGATGGCGGATAGCGACTTGCATCATCATGGTCAGTAACCCACAGCTGACCAACACCTTGTTCCATCTACATGGGGTGGTCATGGAAACAGACTGCAACCGTCCAGGCTTGCTAAGAGATTATGGATCGAAGAGGAAAGACAAACCCGGTCTTAAAAACCCCGTGCTAAAATCTGATGAATACATCGCAAATGCCCGTTTCAGAACGAACTCCTAAGAGGAAATAGGAACAAGAAGAAGGAAGAAGAAGAAGAATAAAAAAAGAAGCAGAATATGAAGAAGAAAGAAGAAGTTGAAGAAGAAAAAATAAAGAATGAAATAAGGAGAACAAGAAAGAAAAAAACAAGAAGAAAGAAAAAGAAAGAAGAAGAAAGAAAGAAGAAAAAGAAGGAAGGAGAGGAAGGGAAGCAAGAAGAGAGAAGAACGATGAAGAAAAAGTGTAAAAGAAGAACAAAAAAGGAAAAATGTCAAATGAAAAGGAGAAAACAGGAAGAAAGAAGAAGAAAAAGGAAGAAAGAAAAAAGGAAAAAAGAAGAAAAAGAAGAATGGATGAATAGAAAAGGAGTTAAAGAAGGGAAAAGCAAGAGAGACAAAAAAGAAGAAAAAAGAAAGAGAAGAAAAAGGAGGAAGAAGAAACACTCAGAAAGAGGAGGATAGAAGAAGAACAAAAAAAGAATGAAAAAGGTAAAATAAAAGGAAAAGAAAGAAAGAAGAAGACAAAGAGGAAAAAGAATAGGAGTTATACGACGAAGAAGAAGGAGAAGAAGAGTAAGACGAAGAAAAAGAGGAATAAGAAGAAGACTATTACTAATAAAGAACTGACTGGTTTCAAACGACTCCTAGTCTCAATGAGATGAGACCAGAATGCCTGAAACCTGAATTACCTCCAGTCGTCTTTACTTATGTCTTGCCACTAGCCAAAGGTAGTTCGTGATTAGAGAGTGAGGTTGATGACCAGCGCATATCTTCCCCACTGTAACCCAAATACAGCTCAAGTTACACCATCAAGACAAAACCGTCTGACGCTGTCCCCATCATCGCTTGCAATGAGCAACTAACTTCTTAAAAAGGCCACTTGGCGGGATCGTCACCGCTTGCTTTGCTAATCATTGGCCAAGCATCTAATAAAAAAATGGCAAACTTGATGACAAAATTGAAATATTGTTGTTGCTGTTATCTCATAGCTGCTAAGCACGCCTGCATTTGACTGCCCAATGCCTTTCTAATATAGATATATGTCTTCTTTAGTTGTTTCACTGGTCTGTACAGTGTGTTGGCAATTGTCGGCAGTGCTTGTAGGAATGTTTTCCTTATCTTCTCACACGCCTTGCACTCAATGAGTTGATGTCGAACAGTTTCATCAGGATGAGAGCAATGCCTTCACAGAGGAAGGTGCTGCGGATTGATGTGGTTCAAGTGGCTATTGACTTTAGTATGTCCTGTTCGGAACTGAATGATTAGACTTTGATCTCTTCTATGTAGTTTATTTATTGAAAGATTGAAAGATATTGAGCAGTGCATGCGTTCCAACGGGCAGCGACCTATAGCTGACTGCTAGCGTCAGGCCCAGCTAATAAGAGCTGTCAAGACCCTTCTCAACCTTCACGCGATGATCCTGGATAATAGGCTGCAACAGGGCAGACTGGCTAAGGAGAAGGGATCGAAGAGGGAAGGCTAACTTGGTACCCAAAAGTGTCACGCTGGAGTCAGATGTGTCCGTTCGAAAGGTACACATTTCGCAGTCAAGCTATTAACTACGACACAACGCATTCCTATATCTGGACAACATTCTGCTACTTGCAGGGCAGTTTTCAGATCTTGGTAGCAGAAGTTTTAGAACGAACGACGAAGAAGAAGAAGATCAAAGATCAGACGGTTCTGAAAGTATTTCATCATTAAGGCCTCTCTGCATGACATTTGATGATACAATAATATAGACCCTGTATACCACATCATATCATTCACACATGTCTGCACTTTTTGTCGCAACTGGACATCTGGAGGGAAAATTGCAATATAGTCATCCATCGAGAATTTAATTTTTAAGAAATCATCTCCCGTTCACACTTAGAGCTAACAATGATCCAACTTTTCACAAACAAAAAGGACTATGTTTCAGCAGGACGCATTTTAAGTTGTCTGTTCGGCTTAACACTGTGACCCAATTTCTTTTATTCCCAGACACGAGCTAACGCCCTAGTAAAACTTAGAACATGTCAGTACTGAAAGACGCGAAGATTGAGGCTAAAACTCCCACTTCGTATAGTGCTCAAATTTAAAGAAGTGAGATGTCAAAAATAGAAATATTTATAGCGCAGTGTTCCTTTTTTATAATCATCGTACTAATGCTAAAATTAGCGGGCTGCGGAATAAGGAGGGAAATGCTTGACTGGATCAAAGACTACCTCCACTCACGATGTGCGAGAGTCAGGCTGGAAGAACACAGGACCAAAATGGTCAAACTACATGAGGGCGTTCCCCAGGGAGGATCACTATCCCCATACCTTGTTTATCCTCTTCATTAATGATCTGCCAAATCAGTTCAGACCACGCATCCACAAGGCACTCCATGCGAACGACCTGGTCATATGGACCCAGCTAGAAAACACTGTAGCCGCAAAAGCAAGAATGCAGGAAGCAATTAATGCAGTAACGAAATGGGCAGACTCATGGGGTGTCACCATAAACAAAAGCAAGACCCTCTCAACACTCTTCTCGCTCTCTACAAAGCCAGAGCAGGTCGACCTATATTTAGAAAATAGCCTACTTCCTAGAGAAAACAATCCTACATACCTAGGAATGAGATATGACAAAAGATTAACATGGGGCCCACACAGAGGACACTCAAAAGAAGGCCACACTCAGACTAAGGCTGATGAAAAAACTGGCAGGGACAAATTGGGGCGCATATGCAAACACAGTCATACAGGTCTACACTGGATACGTACGACCAACACTGGAATATGGCAAGGGTGCCTATGCAACAGCGGCAAAGACCAACCTACAAAAATTAGACAAGGCACAGAATACCGGACTCAAAATTATTGCCGGAGGTCTGCGAGCACCCCAATTAGAGAACTCGAAGCGGTAGCAGCCCTCCAGAGCCTCGGTGAGCGCAGAAAATGAAAAATACTAAACCTGACAGCAAAATACAAGCGAATGAATAAACATCCAATGCAGGGAAAAGTAAATGTATTTTAAAAAAAACGTATAAAAAGAACAAGCTTCAATCTATCAAAAGCCCTTACAGCCAGGAACAGTGACGTCATATCAAAATGTCCAACAACATGGGAAATGATACAAGTATATGAAAATACAGACTAACAGCCCAACTTCACGGTGGAAGCGAAAATACCAGGTATCGATAGAAAGGGTGAAGAATCAGACCATGCATTGAGAGAAAAAAACCTAAAGCATATTGTAGACGCTTATCCTCAACCCATGTGGACGCACGTCTACACAGATGGATCATCACAGGAAGCATTGAGGAAAGGAGGGGCGGGACTCGTCATATTTCTACAGGATGGAACCGTTATAGGAAAAGCAAGTGTTGCCCGGGAGCCGTCGACAAATCTAAGAACAGAGCAACAGGTAATAATTGATGCAGTCAAACTATTGGATGAAAAGGGGTTAAAGGATAACAGAATAGTGTTTTTGTGTGACTGCATGGACATTTTGTAGGCCACACAAAGAGAACCACGAGATAATATAGAAAGAGAACTGATATGCCAGCTAAATGAACTCTCAGGCCACAATAAAATCACCGTCCAGTGGATTCCAGCTCACTGCGGCATAAATGAGAATGAATGGGCGAACAGACTGGCCAGGGAGGGAAGACAAAGAGAACAATTCATCCACCCAGTGTCACTGCCAGAAGTCAAGGCACACATCCAACAAAAATATAAACAATAGTAGATAGAGAGAACAAACAGCAAATATTCACAGGACCCAATCAATAGACTGAATAGGAAACAGTATACCACAATTTTCCTCCTCAGAACAGATCATTGCAGACTAAATGCACCTATGCATAAAATGAAAGCAACACAGACTGCACAATGCACGTGACAAAGAGGACCCCAGACTCCAGAACACATCCTGCAAACATGTCTACTGCACCAAGGATCCCGTGAGAAGACCTGGCCCGAGGAAAAAAACATACAAGACAAACTGTGGGGAACCATTGAGGACCTGCGACTGACATGTCACTTCATGGAGGCAGCCTATATGGTGTAATAAAACGATCATACTAAACCGAACGCAAAGAAGAAGAAGAAGAAGAAGAAGAAGAAGATAATCATCGTACTTATAATTCCATTGCTAAAAGCAGGAGGCTCAAACACGCGGACCTCATGCAACATGCAGCCCGAGAAGCTTGTTCCCTTGCCCCACAACACTAGTGACATCACAACGTAGGAAAGAGGTAACCGTTAGAGAAAAATGACATTCAACGTTATTGGATAGTCATTAGGGTAAAGCGAAACAGTCTTGTCTAGTTTGATCCACTTTTGCCATGGGAGATCCACAGTTTTGTGTCCAGAGCCAGATGTGTGTCTTAAGTAGTCGTCATCCAATGCCGATTTTGAATATCCGCGACATTTCATTTGTCGGTCTGTCACGGCTGCAAAAAACCCGTTAAAGACCACAGGGGTAGTTTGTCAGGTTGCATTCTCATTAGATGACCGAAACATTTGATTATCTCCCCAGCAGTGTATGTCATGCTCCAACGATGTTTCGTACCTCTTCATTCTGTCTCTCCTAGTTACGTTGACAACATTCAGAAGACATCTCATCTCACATGTGATTTATCTCGTTAGAGATTTTTGTTTCAAAGTCATATTTGACTAACACAGGTCCCCTTAGTCGAGTTACGGGAGGAACCTGTGCCTGTACATCTCCTACCCTATGCAGCTTGGAAATCACTAAATATACTTCGAACTGGTGTATCACGATGCAGGAAAACCTGAAAAGATGCGGATACATGGATGATGAAACACGCGAATGAGGAGTAATACAAGACCAGGACCATCTGATGATCTGGTCAAACCTCCCGGAGACTTGTGGCATGGATGACCTTCTGAGTGCTAGTGACAGGTCAGTGCACGTGGCTGAATACTGGAAGAGTGAAGTGTGACGTAATGCCAAGAACACATAAAATAAGAATTTGGCACTGGTAAGAGGTGGCATGAATATATTGCTGATCAATAGTTGTTTTGTGGACATGTAAGCATAGTAAAAGAGACAACACGTTTCCTTTTGCTTTGCATTCGCGTTGTTTCCTAAAGCGGAGTCTTTTGCGCATGAACAGTCTAGCTTACCCAATTTAATCACGCTTTAAAAAAAAAAGTGTTTACTTCTTATATCGGTGCGATCTCGCTGGCTCATGGCTCCGAAAAAAAATCAACTGCTAGTTATGACTCGTACCGCTAACCGTTTCGTCTCGCCTTTCAAAAAAACAATTGATTAATTTTGAGATTCATGAAGAAGAGATAGATGTGAGGGTGTTTAAAATTAAAACCCCGATATATTTTTCGTCATCATTTTTTATTTTAACGAAAGCACGCAGATATATAATGTGTCGTAGTAGTCTTGCGTTAACAATGTGCATGTATTCCTCGCGGAAAAAAAGTATTTAAGTGTGCAGCCATTATTGCGCAAGGTAAGTGTTTCCATTCTAGAGTCAGTTTCCGTAGCTCCCACATTGCAGACATATTGTGGATCTCGTGCACAACATGGATACTATGGTGTGCTGAACCCTGACCTCTGACTGATGTTTAGAAGTGTACCTATTTTACTCAGTCCCTCGTCAATTTTTCATCGCGATGCGTTCAACTATTTCAATCGACTGTGGGATCACTACTCGGTGTGCCAGAACCGATCTAGAACAGTCTATTACAAAACTAATGCTATTGTGGAACTTCCTACTTCACTAACACACTTGTTGGAGTGATAGACATGTATAAGCGTACTAAATCTTCGTATACAGATGAGTTTCGACATACTTTGCTACTAAAAAACGTATCGCCTGCTTCTCTTTGGGGGTGGTCTCTTTAAAAAAAATTAAAGTATAGTTTATCCTTTCCGTTGATTATCGTATTAACCTGTATTCAAGTCCCTCGAATTCGCCTCCTTTCTAGACACTATAGACCAGTGTCGCCACAACGTGATCAGATTTTATATTCCAACATCGAAAAATGGATTGGTCGATTGATCCCAGTGGAGACCATAAACTGTAAGAATGGATCGACACTGGAGATAAACAGACAAACTGCCACAGAGTCATCGTCCCTATGGGAAGCGGAAGCAATGACGTGTACAACTGGAGAAGGGACCTCGGCTTTAAACAACTAATTTGTCGTAGTGCCCAGGATGTTGATGAAGTCAAATATACAAATGGATGCAGTGGCGTATCCTTGTCTCTGATACAAGGTGAGCTACATTCTTAGATTTTATTACTCTGAAAAAAAAAAATAATTTATTTCTAGAATGACTTTTCCACAGCATATGTTCATTGATACCGTATTTGTCAGAAGATCTTCTAGTATCCAAATGCGTTTTTCCATAATTCCATCTAATAGAAAAACGTAACTTTAAAAAAAACAAAAACATTTCATAACACTGTATACACCAATAGACGCTTATAAATCAACTCACAAGGAAGGATCAGAGCACAATTGTGCCGACTGAAAACCCAACACATCTCACTAAACAAGCATATGAAAAAAATCCAACCACATTATACTCCTGAGTGCTAGATGTGTACACACCCATACGAAACTGTTGATCCTCTCTTTGAGCACTCAGCACCCAGGGATTTTATGAAAAAGCTCCTTTCCCCGATGGCAAATAAATAGAACACTGTGTATGGCACTAGATGACAACAGATAAACAGGTGCAGATGCCATTACATGACATTGGGCCGAATGGTGACAGCCTGGATGCTGCTGGATTCGTAACAACAACTAAAAGTACATAACTGGTATGTACACTTAAGTAACTATAACAATTCTTTAAAAATCGAACTGAATTTGAGATTTTGGGGCACACGTGTAAATGACTAGTTGGGCGCTAAATCAAGCCGTGAGGTCCTTCACGACAACCCTCTCTTGTCGATACCTAGGGAGAAAAAAGACTGTGAATCAAAGAATTTGTTAACAATAGTATTTGTTCACATTAGGGCCAGCGTGGCCTAGTGGTGAAGCTTGTTTCCAGAACCCCAACCCACCGGATTAGAATCCGCTGTGTCCAGTTTGCCAGATATGGTGTTTTTTTTTGGTTACACGATCGCTTCTCCACATACAGAAAGAAATAACAACCTACCGTACTGCACACGTACCAAGAAACTTATAACAACCACAAAGGTTGGCAGTTTTAAGATCGCTTCTCATGAACGGAAAGTAATAACAGCCTGTCGTACTGCACACGTACCAAGAATTTTATAACAACCACCAAGGTTGGCAGTTTTAAGATCGCTTCTCCGCGTACGGAAAGTAATAACAGCCTACCGTACTGAACACGTACCAAGAAACTTATAACAACCACAAAGGTTGGCAGTTTTAAGATCGCTTCTCCACGTACGGAAAGTAATAACAGCCTACCGTACTGCACACGTACCAAGAAACTTATAACAACCAAAAAGGTTAGCAGTTTTAAGATCGGCGATCTGCAAAGGACATGCTTCTTACGTCCCTGGAAGCCGGCTGTTTTAATGGTAGCCGGGCTAACGAGATGGGGGATCGACGTGATCACCATAGTAGTAAGCAACACGCAGATGAAGCCAAGCATAGCACAACCGCCTAGATGACCCCGGTCCACCTTTATCAGCAAGTTCGGGATGTGAGGAAAGCTACTGAAACCCGCCACTAAACGTCATTTTCAGGACGCACAATAAGATTAATCCTACTCATTGTGGGCATTCAACAACAACAACAACAACAACAACAACAACAACAACAACATAATACTTAATAAACTACATTTCTACAATGATAATCTCGTTGTTCTCCGTGTCCTACATTAAAAAAATATTCTTTCATAAAATCTCAAACCGTGATAGAATTTGACTTCTTCCTCATCAACAACCCTGTCACGCAAAATGCCATTAAATTCCACGTGCACGGTCATCACTGGGCGTGAAGATGGATGGACTCAATACTGATCTCTCAGCGATACGAAAGAAGCCTATATCTGACACACTAATCCTCTCTATTACTACAGATGGCCCAAGCTTTCTGATAACTTAAGCCAGCGGATACGATGAAGAGGTTCAAACTTTAGACAGTGGAATTTTGCTAGGGTAAGTACTGATATATTTGCATTGTACAGCCCATACAAAATCACTGGGAGAAATAGCGGTTGAATGTACAAGTTTGGTTTGTCCCATAGTTGTTACACTACTGCCGGGGAATGAAGGTGTTACAGACGCCAGTATACTAAGTCGAGGTTTGTCCCATAGTAGTTACATTACTGTCGGGGAATGAAGTTGTTACAGACGCCAGTGTACTAAGTCGAGGTTTGTCCCATAGTAGTTACATTACTTTCGGATCGATATCACAGGACATGAGAGACGCCAACATAATCACCATTTACAAGAAAAACGGAGACAGAGGAGACTGCAACTATTACAGGGGAATATCACTCCTCAACACCGTACGCAAAGTGTATCCTCGCATTATCCTGAGCAGGTTGCGACAGCTGGCCGACATGGTGTATCTAGAATCTCAGTGTGGTTTTCGCGCAGAAAGGTTCACAGTTGATATTATCTTTTCACTGAGACAATTGTAAGAGAAATGCAGAGAACAACACAGACCACTATTTCTTACCTTCATTGACCTCACCAAGGCATTCGACCTGTAAACAGAGAGGTCTTTTTAAAGTTTTGTTTATAGTTGGCAGCCCATCTAAACTACTGAGCATGATTATGTCTTTTCATGTGGGCATGATAGCTACAGTGCTGCATGACGGTCAGGAATCTGAGGCCTTCGACTTTATTCAGCATTTTCTTTGCCATCGTACTTAGACACTCCTTTGGAACTACCATATAGGGGGTCTTTCTGCATTCTAGGTCAGATGGGATACTATTAAATATAACTAGACAGCTAGCAAAAAAGTCAGAGAAGGGAGACTATTAAATATATTAGACAGCTAGCAAAAAAGTCAGAGAAGGGAGACTATTAAATATATTAGACAGCTAGCAAAAAAGTCAGAGAAGGGAGACTATTAAATATAACTAGACAGCTAGCAAAAAAGTCAGAGATGGGAGACTGTCATTCGGGATATGTTCTTCGCAGACAATGCTGCCCTGGTCGCCCACACCGAAGCCGAATTATAGATCCTCATTAATAGGTTAGCAAAATCATGTAATCTGTTTTTGGACTCACCATCAGTGTACAAAAGACGAAAGTGATGGGTCATGGTGCAAGTCCACCAGACATTGTCTTAAACGATAAAAATCTGGAAGTAGTAAATCACTTCAGCTACCTCGGATCTATCATCCCCAACAACCTTTCACTGGATCTCACCCTGGGGGCCACTCTTCCCCTTCTCTCTCTTCTCACCTCCCCCCTCACTCTGTTTCTTTTGACTCTATCCTACAGTCACACCCTTGCACAACTTTCACACGCGCCCTCGTGGTAGAGCCCTTCCATTGCACTTTGGTTGGGCTAGCTTCTGGGGGCGCACAAACCTAGCATAGGTACACACAGATGCACACATGCATCCAAGCACTGGTTTATGCGTCCTGATATCACCCAATTGACTACGGTCTGGAGTGGAAAATGGCGCGCCCCCGCCAGTAGAAACTAGTGAGGCAAACATTTAAGCAAAAATAAAAACACTGGACGCAGAGCTGGAGAAACGATTAGGAATGGCCTGATCAGCACTTGCCAGGTTCTCACAGAGAGTGTGGAATAACAACATGCTGACCATCTCCACAAAAGTTGCTGTGTACAGATCATGTGTGATTAGTACCCTGCTCTATGGCAGCGAAACATGGACTCTGTGTGTCTCAGAAGAAAAAAGGATAAATGATTTTTATGTGCACTGCCTGATACGCATACTTGGAATTTCATGAAGTGACAGAGTGACTAACAACAAAGTGTTGGACCGTGCAAAGAGTGTCAGCTTATTTACGATCATACGCCAGCGACGCTTTCGTTGGCTTGGTCAAGTGTACAGAATTGAGGATGGCTAATACCAAACGATATCATTGACGGAGAGCTGACCACGGGAAAGCGTAAAATAGGTAGACCCTTCCTCCTCTACAAAGATGTTTGCAAACGTGACCTGACGACGTTGGATATGAACACTGGCAACTGGAAGCAACTTGCCAAAAACAGACCCGACTAAAGGCAGGCTTTGTGTGTTGGTCTGCAGGCAGGGGAAGACAGGATGCGTCAAGATGCAGACTACAAACGTATGCGGCGAAAGTTAGGGCAACAACTGTGTGTCCCCTCTCTAGAGTGAAGTCTCTCGAGACTGACATGATTCCAATCACAAGGAAGTTGTTAGAGACTTCTATATTCTAAGTCAATGTTTGTCCAATAGTAGTTACATTACTGTCGGAAAATAAAGTTGGTAGAGACTTCAGTACACTAAGCCACAGCGTGTATGCGATAATGGGGCCAATTCCTTTCCTTAGATAACCATTGACAGCTGGGTCAACTGTAGCGTGGCGGTCATGGAAGTTGAACCCTATTCCTATGACGTAAACAAAACGAGTGCTCTACCACTGCGCTAACCTACTTTCTTATTCTTCCGTTCATTTGTGATGTTAAGCGGCGTGGCAACATAACTTGTCTTTTCGGTCCAAGTGTGCCTCCTCGGTTGTTGTAAGGCCAATGTTTCTGTAGAATTTATGTTATGATATCTATCCATTAGCCACGCGGATACCTCGTACCGTATTACCATATCTCCTTGTGTTGTAAGCTTGCAATGGTTGTTGATCAGGCTGCATTCTCATGAGATGGCCCAACCAATTTTCTGTCTGAAAATGTATTCAACGCAAATGGTATCTCTTAGTCTATTTCATGTTAAGAGAAGAAAACAAATGTGGAGATGTTGGAATCGTTGGGGGCAAAAGAGAATTAATGACTGAAATCAAAACTAGACAGTTAAGATATTTTCGTCATATTGCTGAAGACTATAATAGAGGGTAGAGTCGAAGGAAGTCGTCCAAGGGACAGAATACGCTATAAGTGGGGATAACTTAATGAAATGTACTGGGAAAAGCTTTGTCATGTTGAACCATTACCACAAGAGAACATTACTTAGATCCATTGCTACCGACCTTGGGTGCGGAGGTGGCACACACTGATCTGAACTTGCAGAGTAGTATATTTGTTGTTGTTGTTGTTGTTGTTTTATGCCCACAATTAGTAAGTTTACTCTGTTGTGCGCTCAGAAAAGGGCGTTATGTGACGGGTTGCAGTAGCTTTCCTCACATCCCGAGAGTGCTGATGAAAGTGGACCTCGGTCCACCAGGCGATTGTGCTATGCTTATCTTAATCTGCGTGACGCTCACTACTGCTGTTTCTGTTTCTGTTTCCGGGCATACCCATAGGTGCTCAGGCTCTCTCATCAAATTGCGTAAGGTATGGATGCTGATGGTCCCTGTAGCTCGCTGGTTGTACACGATCCTGCGCCGTCCTCTCATGTGCCCCACTCCGCTCGAACCTCGTTTAATGTCAAAACATTACAGTCTGTGAATTGCTGCTTCATCTATTACGGTGTCGTCATCCAGCAGGCGGTCATTGATTGATTTCAAAATGTCACTTCTATCCATCACCAATGTGCCCATGATGAGAGCCCGTGAAGCCAAGATGTTAGCTGTTTCATTGCCCTGTACCCCGACATGAGCAGGACAGTAGATCCAGGTCATCGCCTGGAGGTTTGAGGCCTCAACAGCAGCTATCCACTCATACCTAAGCCATACATTCTGTACTTTCTGACGTACGGCTTGCGCGTCTGTCACGATGAATGCCTTTGTTATAGAAGTCTCATATATCCATTTCAGTACTGTGGTCGCTGCTTCCGTCTCTATTCTCATATTGGAGGTTGTTGACATGTATGTCCTACTGCGCTCAGCCACGATCTCTCCTCTCACTCTAGCCGAGAAACCCAAGCCTGATGTCCCACTGCGCACGACTGATCCGTCGGTGTATACGACAGCGTCACTCTCCTGCGTGTTCTCAGTTATCAGCTGATTTACCTCGTGCTCTGCACTCTCGTCCCGTTCTCTGCATTCCTTGCCTAAGATTATGATGACTTTCTTGTACTCTATCATTCTATCACCAGTGTGGACCCATTCTTCCCCTTTGGTTATTGTCTCAGCTGGAGTGACGTGTCCGATTGTTGTCTCAGCCTGTGCCATCCATTACGACCCTCTCTTGATTCTTGATGCATTGATGTCTGAGATACTACTGTGCAGAGGGTGTTGAGTGTCTGTGGTGACACACATATAGGCTTTGACTTGTGCTAGTTTATGTCTGGATGTCACCGATAACAATCCAAACATGTATCGCATCATCACAATCGGGGTATCTCTAGTGCAGCCCAGAACCAGACGCATACCTTCATTCTGGATGCGGTCCAACCTTTCACACTGTGTTCTTGATAGTGTGAGGTTTCCTAGGCCGTAATCGATGACAGACAACACGACCTGACGAAATAGGATGAACAGGAGGCGTTGTTCCAAGTCGGCAGCAGCCATGGTCTTGAGTGCTCCTAACCCTCTCTTGCATCTGTGTACGATGTGGTCAACATGGCAGTTATAGGAAAGACTGCGATCAAATGTCACTCCGAGGTATTTCAACCTGTCACACCTGTCGATGGTGCAACCATCAAAAGTGATGCCCGGGAGTTCAGCCTTTACTATGGAATTATTCAAAGAGCACCACATCATGCAGGCCTTGTTCGGATTGATCTTGGAGCTTGAGTCGCTGCATCACTGTGAGATTCCTTGAAAGGTTTCTTGGATGTCTTTCACCAACTCTTGCCTGTCTGAGCCAGTCCTGTACGTTAGGATGTCATCGGCAAATGTCAACGTCGCCCTGTCCCTGTGGGTTGAATATTGGCCACTTTTACTGTGTAAATGTTGAACAGCACCGGTGAGAGCAGAGGCCCTTGAGGCAGTCCTGGACATATTCGTCTCGGTTCTGATGTCCACGATCCCACGCGTAGTGCAACTGTTCTTTCCATCAGGGCAGCTGATATCCAGCTAACCAGCCACGGGTTTAAACCACACTGCTGCAGACCGGTAATTAAGGTCCCAAAATCGATACGATTGTATGCGTCTTCCAGGTCGAGTGCCACCGCGACTGTTTCTTGCTTTGACTGAAACCCCTCGTACGCATCATACGCGAAAGTTCCAGCGTTAGCCTAGGTCTCCTTCGCTGTTCTATAGCTGCCCATCGTATCGGGTAGAATCTGCTCCCGTTCAAGGTAGGCCATTATTTTCCTGGCCACTATCTTCTCGAGCAATTTGCCATATACATTTTGTATGGTGATTATTCGATAGCTGCCGAGACGCGTGTAGTCCTTACCAGGTTTAGGCGGCGGACATAGATAGCTATGAAGCCAGTCCTCAGGCACATATGCCTTCTCTATAGTTTGGTTGAGCTCCTTCACCATATTTCTCATATCTGCCTCACCCAACTGCTTGATGTGGCAATACTGTACTCCATCAGGACCTGATGCTGTGTTTTTGCTCGTACGTAGGCTATTTACGACCTCTGCCTCGGTGATAAGGTCTACATAAGCCTCTCCCCTGATGGCTGCGTCTAAGATGCCTTTCCGAGTTTCCTGACGGGCATCTCTGTCGCCGTTGTCAGTCTGGGCTACTGCGAGGATCACATCGATCCAGTCAGTCAGACTGCCTTGAAAACATCCTGTTTCCCGGTATAAAACTTTCACTTTGCTTAACGGTATTTCTGGTGTAAATATTTGTTACTAATTCATTCCTATCTTTAGTGCAACTTTCTTGTCTACATTTCCAAGTATGATAGTTTTCGTTTCATCAGTGTTAGTGCCAAATTATAGTTTTTACTTATCCACCAATTACTGTAAATACATATTTAGTACTTTAACAAAATCTCTAGAGAGAAAGATCGCGACATGTGATATGAGATGCCTCCGGATAACAATAAGGTAACTAGGAGAGACAGAATGCGCAATGAAGATGTGAGGAGGATAGTTGAAACAAGACCCTGCTCTGAATAAATTGATGAGGAGAGAATCAAGTGGTCCGGCCACTTCAAGAGAATGCAATCTTACCAACTACCCCTGTGCGCCGATAACACACGGCGTTCGGGTTGTCGCAACCGTGGCAGACCGAGAACTAGATGTAAAGAAAATGTTGTGGATATTCTAAATCGTCATAAGATTACTACTTCAGCGACCCGTCTATCCCTGGACAGGATACTACGGCTTCCCACGGCGCCTCACGGCACAAGTGGATAAGTCAAGACAAGACACATTTAGGTCTATATAAGTTTAACCAATCTAGGGGAGATTTTTTTCCAATCTCTAGTAAATGGCCAGGATTCGATGTTCGCCAGCTCAGCTGTAATTAATCATACGCTCAATGAGTGGTCGCCATTGGTGACTGCTGTTTACATTTAAAAATGACCAGCTTGAACAGACGCTAGTGCTAATCGTGTTTGCGTCCTGGCTATGGACCGGAAGCTGTAATTAGTACATAACGTCTGGACTCAGTTCAGGGCTCAGAGTTTGGTAGAGTGCAGTGTTTCTCATACATATCACGTTAACAGACCACGATTTGGACTGTCAAAAACAAATGAACCACATTATGGACGGTCAATCAGAAAATGCACGATACATGATACACGCATGGGAGGAAGAGGAGATTACGTTTACTAGCTGAGGAATTCGCTGCGTCGCTAGGGAAAGTTCAAATGGTGGTTAGCAAGAAACTGAAGTATCGGTACCTATTGTGAACACCTTCCGATACTTCAGTTTCTTGGTAACCACCATTTAAACTATTCCTAGCTACACAGCGAACTCTTCTGCTTGCGAACGTAAGCTCCGGCGACGGTCTACTCAAATTGCTGCATCCATTTTGGCGATGATATCCTCTGATACAACAATATGCGCCTATCCTGGTCTCTGAAGATCTTTCGTTAACTCACGACCTTCTTTAAACATCGTTGTCCAATTCTTCGTGGTTGTTTTCGACACACTTTTGTCACCATACACTGCCTCCATTCTGCAATTAATGTCAACTGGTCGACATCCTTCAGCTGTTAGAAACCGATCAACCACTCGCTGATCAACTATGAACGAATTCAGTATCACACCCCCCCCCCATGTTTTTAACGGTCTGCTGAGGAAACAATGAGTCGGAGGATAATGAAATTTTGCAAACTTCACGGCTGGTATGTACTGTGTACACCTGAAGTGACTTCATCATGCGCATTGTACATATGTTCACTTAATGCAGTTAGGTCCGGTTTCATTTCAACACGCCTTATATATATATATATATATAAATATATATATATATATATATATATATATATATATATATATATATATATATATATCACTGAAAACCGAGATGAGACCAGCACAAAACCCAAAAATATAGTACAGACTGGGTCTACTATCAGATAAGTAGACCATTTTTTTCCTACATGTTGATTTGTTAGTTCAGTATTGTTGTCCCCGATGAAGGTCGTATTGGTCGTAACGTAGGTTTTGTTTGTGTTCTTGTCTCGGTACGGTATCTGACCATCATCATAATGTAGCATGTCCTTTAAAGAACGTCGCTCCCATCACAGTCTGTCTGAAAGAAACTCGTTCCCTTGCCGAAACTCCAGCCTCTACCACAGTCATACTCAATCATTCTTGGATATCTTTGTGCCATCGTCTTCTTGGTCTACCCCTTCCTCTTTCGACTGGCACCATACCTTCCACCCCCGTTCTCTCAAGACCGTTTTGTCTCTTGATGTAATCAAAGTATTTGCATTTCTGGTCATAATGGAATTGATAAACCAGTTCTCCTCTATGCTCAACTCTTGCCGAATGTCTACATTTGTTTTTCTGTCCAGGGAATTCTGATGATCTTTCTGTAACATTTTGACTCGAAGGATTCGATTCTTTGTCTGGAAGTTTTGGTAATCGTCCATGATTCGCAGCCATAAGCTGCCACAGGAAAAACACAGGCTCTCAAGACTGACTATACCCATTATAAAATGTTGATTAAACTCATACTTAATCAACTTTTACATTTTTTTTCATGTTTTTTTCCCGGGCTAGTTCTAGTAAACTCCTCATAACCTTGACGCAGAAAGACAAAACATTCTTCTTCTTCTTCTCCTTCTTCTTCTTCTTCTTCTTCTTCTTCTTCTTCTTCTTCTACGTTCATTCTCAATCTCCGACTACCAAGACCTGACCGGGATTTGCTAGTAACAGAATGTAGTCCGGAGAACTGAATGCGTTGTGTCGCTAGTTTACAGCTTGACTGCGATATTTGCACCTTTCGGTCCGACACTTCCATCTTCGGCAGATGCAAAACATGATAAAAAGGGGAAAAAAAAATAGAAAGTCGACCACACGTGACACGGTCCCGAAACAACATGGCGTCAATGAACCCCAGTTTCATACGAGGATCAGAGAGAGCAGATGTGGCCATCACCAGTGGAACTGCAAGACAAGCTCTATGGCAGTGGCGACAGCCTCAGGATGACCGCCGCTTTTTTCGAAAAAATAATGGTTACTGTCTGACTGCGTACGAAGAAGAAGAAGAAGAACCCCAGTTTGAGAAACGCTGGTCCAGTGGGAGGTGTTGACGTGGGACATTGCTGGCCGGCTTGTCGCGATCGGGTCCCCCGTTTGGTCACGGAGCGTGAGGAGCATTGATCCTAGCACTCGGGAACGGAAGAGCCAAGGCCTAGGTGGCGCTGCTGGAAGTGATGCTAATTCCGGTAAAGATGGTGATGAATATAAACGAGGAATTTCTGTGCAGGAAATTAACGGTGGCTTTCTGCCGCTGAGGTGGCTGGCGTGTGAGAATAGTCATCACAATACGGTTGTCCTCTCATACGATGTTTATTATGGGCGGTGATCATCATGATGGGATGGTTATAAGTGGCGGGAGTGGATGGTGATGATTGTGGTGGGGATGGTGGTGGTGGTGGCGGTGAGAATGATGGTGATGATTGTGATGGGGATGGTGGTGCGGGTGGCGGAAGTGGATGGTGATGATTGTGGTGGGGATGGTGGTGCGGGTGGCGGTGGGAATGATGGTGATGATTGTGGTATGAATGATGGGGATGAGGATGATGGTGATGAGTATGAGGATGGTGAGAATGATGAGGATGATAGTGGTGGTAAGGATGATGTTGGTGGTGAGGATGATGGTTTAGGTGAGAATGATAGGGGGGAGAATGATGGTGGAGGTGAGAATGAAAGGGGGGAGAATGATGGTGGAGGGTAGAATGAAAGGGGGGGGGGGAGAATGATGGTGGAGGGGAGAATGAAAGGGGGGAGAATGATGGTGGAGGGGAGAATGAAAGGCGGGAGAATGATGGTGGAGGGGAGAATGATGGTGGAGGGTAGAATGGTTGGGGAGAGAATGATAGGGGGGAGAAAGATAGTGGGGAGCATGATGGTGGAGGGGAGAATGATAGGAGGGAGAATGATGGTGGAGGGGAGAATGATAGGAGGGAGAATGATGGTGGAGGGGAGAATGATGGTGGAGGGGAGAATGATAGGGGGGAGAATGATGGTGGAGGGGAGAATGGTTGGAGAGAGAATGATAGGGGGGAGAAAGGTAGTGGGGAGTATGATGGTGGAGGGGAGAATGATAGGAGGGAGAATGATGGTGGAGGGGAGAATGATGGTGGAGGGGAGAATGATAGGGGAGAGAATGATGGTGGAGGGGAGAATGATAGGGGGAGAATGATGGTGGAGGGGAGAATGATAGGGGAGAGAATGATGGTAGAGGGGCGAATGATAGGGGAGAGAATGATAGTGGGGAGTGTGATGGTGGAGGGGAGAATGATAGGGGGAGAATTATGATGGAGGGGAGAATGATTGTGGAGGGGAGAGTGATAGGGGGGGGGTGGTGGAGAATGATGGTGGAGGGGAGAATAATAAGGGGGGGGAGAATGATGGTGGAGGGGACAATGATGGTGGAGGGGAGAATGATGGTGGAGGTGGGAATGATGGTGGTGAGATTGATGGTAGTGAGAATGATGGTGGTCAGAATGAGAGTGATGAGAATGATTTTGTTGAGTATTAGGGTGATGAAGATGATGATAATGACAATGATATTGGTGAAAATGATGGTGCAGGTAAGAATGATAGTGGTGTTGATGATGGTGGTGACAATGATGATGGTGAGTATGATGGTGTAGAGGTTGATGGTGATGAAGATTATAGTAGAAACGATAATAGAGACAATTTCAACACTACAACTCATGTGCGTATTATACGCGAGTACTAAATAATAAGTTATTTTCGATATCGAAATAAACGAACATTGGAAACTGTGTCCTTTTTTTTGCCAGTGAAAATGGCGCGAAATTGAGTGTACCAAGTGATCTCCTGTATTGTAAAACGAATTTCTCACACTCGATGAGCATCTTTCTAACAATTTAGATGTTAAATATTTCTGAGTTTTTTTACCCATAATTTATATTTTTAAAATAAATGTTTCATGAAATAAAATATTGAAAAAACGGTATTGCGTTATACACGAGTTTTTCTTGTACCGGAAAATGTTGGGCTAAATCAAGCATGTTCGATACAAACGAGTGCGTATTAAACGCGAGATTTCACGGTACTGATGACTGTGACAGGAAACAAAGAAAGCACTACGGGTATCACTAGTACCATTCTCAGGCATGATTTCATCATCACCAACAAGTGCCGTCTCCGCATCGCGGGTTGACGGTAGTGGATCTCCAGCTGGCTCTGTCCAGTGCCCGGTTGGTACACTCAGTCAAACTGTGTCCCGAAGACATCTTGAACTTGTCTGTCCATTTGTACCTCTAGCTCTCTTGCCCTCTACTCGTCCCTCCAATATATTTTTCAGCAAACTCAAATATCTCTTGACATGACCAAAATATTTTATTTTTCTGCTTTTTGTTTCTTTAGAAGTATCTTCTCCACCGTAAGTTGTGCCAGAACATCACTATCTGTTTTCATATCTTTCCAAGGGACTCGTCCAATTCTTCTTCTTCTTCTTCTTCTTCTTCTGCGTACACAGTCAGACAGTAACCATTATTTTCTCGAAAAAAGCGGCGGTCATCCTGAGACTCTCGCCACTACCATACAGCTTGTCTTGCAGTTCCACTGGCAATGGCCACATCTGCTCTCTCTGATCCTCGTATGTCTGGCAGTTCTGCAGCAGATGTTCAGTGGTCATTTTACCAGTACCGCACGGGCATTCGTCGGTACACCCTATCTTCAGTTTGTTGAATAGGTGGTACCTCAGTCTGTTGTGGCCAGTGCGAAGTCTGAAGACAACGACCTGCTCTCTTCGGTTCAACTGGTAATAGGCATCGTTTTTGGTGTAACCAGTATGTTCGGTTTCCCATTTGGACATGTATCTGGCTTTGATAAGCCGTTTTGACTCTTCGTACGTCATACTGGTATCTGTTTATGGTAGCCTTGCACCTTCTTTTGCCAGTCTGTCTGCCTCCTCGTTGCCTAGGATGTTGCAGTGTGACGGAACCCACTGTACCACCACCCTTTTTGGTGCGGACTGCTGGCACAGTTTGCAGAGTGCTGCTCTTAAGTCATTAAGCTCAGTGTTCTTCTGGCTTTTTAGCGCTGTGACTACTTCGAGAGCATCTGTCAGCAAGACTATATGGCTCTCATTTTCACTGTGTGTTACCATTTCTTCCACTGCCGCCCTCAGTGCCTCTGCCTCTGCTCTGAAATTGCTTGTGTACTTACCAGTAGCGAATGACAGTGTTATTTTTCTGCCATTTGGTAGGTTCAGGAATGCTCCTGCCCCTCCGTTCTGTGTAGTGTTTGTTACAGAACCGTCGGTGTATGCATGGGTCCAGTCCATGCTTGGGTAGCTTTTCGTTATGAAGCTTAGGGTAGTGTCTCTCCTTTCTTTCTCACTCTGGCAGTTTTTGTTTGCAATACCTGGTATATTTTCTACCACCTCTGGAAATATATCCTGCCTCCAAGTAGGTTTTCGTACAGTAGTGATGGGTTTTGGTGTTGTTAGTGCGTTTATGGGATCTTCGTGCATCTTTGCTTTGGCTATTTCTGCAAAGTTTCTCCGCTTCAGTTTCCCATTTCCCAGATTGTTTAGTCTCTGGTACATTGGATGGTCCGTCAGTCTTCGGAGTTTCTCTGACTGCAGCTGGGCTCTGCAGTCTCTTCTATCGGTCATGGATTGCAGTCTTGTAATCTTTTCAAGTTCTACAATTGGCGTTGACTTCATGCCACCTGTTATAATTCTCATCTCTTGGTTTTGAAGTTTGTTAACTTTATCGAAGTTCGCCTTCGCTGCTGTTGTCCATGCCGCAATGCCATACTCGAGAACTGGTCTCACTCTTCCAGTGTACAGTTTCTTTAGTATGCTTTCGTCTGCTCCCCAGCTTGTGCCAGCAAGTTTCCTCATGATCGCCATTCTTTCTCTGGCTTTCATTCGGTTTCTCTCAATCTGACTTTTCCATGTCATGCGCCGATCAAATGTGACTCCCAGATAGGTTGGGTTGTCGTTTGGCTGCAGGATTTTGCCGTTTAGGCTTAATTTGGTACTTTGGGGTTTTAATGAGAGCGAGAATATTGTGCACGTGGTTTTCTCCTCGTTTATTTTGACCAGCCATGAGTTCGCCCACTCTTCCAGCGATGTTAGGGCCGTTTGCATCCGATTTCTTGCTATGGTGAGATTCTTTTCAGAGGTCCACATAGCCAGATCGTCTGCAAACATTGAGCTATGGACTCTTCTTGGTATATTCTCTGTAATATCGTTTATATATACCAGAAAGAGTGTGGGTGACAGTACTCCCCCTTGGGGTACTCCCTGCTCGAGTGTCACCTTTTTGCTCATCTGCCCTTGTACTTGGACTCTGGCCGTTCTTTGTTTGAGGTAGTGGTTGATCCACTTGTACATCTTCCCACAGACATCACTTCTTCTCAGCTTGACTCTAAGTCCGTCCTTCCAGACTTTGTCAAATGCCTTTTCCAGATCCACCCAAACAGCTACTGTGTGCTTCTGTGCCTGGTAGGCATCTTCTATCTCCTGGGCTATGAGGATGACCTGGTCCTCAGTGGATCTGTGCTGTCTAAATCCGGCTTGCTGTGGAATTAGAATTCGTTTTTCTTCCAGATGCCACATCAGTCTGGTGTTTATCATCCGTTCCATCAGCTTGCCGACACAGCTCAGTAGGCTTATGGGCCTGTATCCATTCGGATCTGTTTTATCCTTTCCTGTTTTTGGTACTGGTACCAGTATTGCATCCTTCCATGCCTGGGGTACAATACCCCTTTTCCAGCTTTGGTTCAGGACTGATAGTAGTTTTTTCTTCGCTGTTTGGCCCAGCCCCATCAGCATTTCGTTTGTTATCCCGTCTTTTCCGGGAGATTTCCTTTTCTTTAGTGTTCTCATAGCCTCTTCCATTTCGCGCATGGTTAGTTTGGCCATCATGTGCTCTTCAGGAGCCGTATTTATGTTTTCGTGTCGCTTTAGCTCTTCGCTAATGTCTGTATGCTTATCTGCAGGGACCTCGATGTGGTTTGCTCTGGCATAGTGATCGACAAAGGCGTTTGCGGCTTTCTTACCTGTGATCAAGTTCTCGCCCTGCTTGATAGTAATTTGTTTATTTGACGGGGTTTCGTCGTTCATGGCTCTGACTAGCTTCCATAGCTTGTTCCCGTCTTTGTCCAGGTTTAAACTTTCCGTTTTGTTTTTCCAACTTTCTCTTGCTGTTTGCTTGAGAGTGTGTTTGTGCTTCGCCGTGGCGGCTTTGAGGGCGATGTTTGCCTCCATGGATTTTTCACGTTCTGCCACGTTCCTAGCATTTGTTACTGCATCTTCCACTTTCTGTAACTCATCATTCCAGTAGGGCTTATAGTTTTTCCTAGCTCCTCTTGGGATGGTTTCAGTGGCGGCTTGCATTATTGCCTTGCTTAGGCTCTCTACCATGGGCTTCATTTTGGTATTTCGTGTGTTGATGGTTTCACACAGCCCATCTGTCAGGATTGCAAATCTGTCCCAGTCGGCTCGTTTGTAATTCCAACGTGGGAGCGGTTTTGTTTCCTGTGGGCCTACTTCCATGTCAATGGTTAGCCTGATCGGCCTGTGGTCGCTACCTGCCAGTTGGTTTAGCACCTGGCGGTCTATTTTATAGTGTATGTCCTGTGTGGAGAAGGCCAAATCTGGAGTCGAGGTGGTATGCCATGTTCTTGAATAGAAGCTAGGGCTATCCTCCGGTCTATTGATTAGGGAGAGATTTGCATCTATCTCCCAATCTTCCACTTCGTCACCTCTGCTGTCTGTGTCAGAGTAGCCCCATCTCTCCGAGTGGCTGTTGAAATCTCCAACTACTATGCAGTTGGAGTCTCTGACCTCCATACTCGAGAGCGATAGGTCTCTGTTTGGTGGTCCGTACAGATTGAAAATGCGGAGCTTCGTCTCTTGAGCCATTATGTCAACTCCTACAATTTCTGCTTGTCCGGTGTGATTGACAGGTACCGCGCTACTCGGTATGCTGTTTCTGGTTAGTATCAGGACCCCTCCTTTGTGGCCTTCTCTATCTAGACGGAAGGTCTGGTATCCTCTGATTGAGAATTTATGGTTATTGTTGAGGTGCGTTTCCTGGATACATGCCACGTCAATCTTACCTTCATGCAGGTGGTGTGTTAGGGAAAGTTTTTTGTTAATGACTCCCTCCGCATTCCACTGTAATATTCTGAGGGTCTTGAAGTTTCGGCCAATAGACGTTTCCCCATAGCCATGTGCCTTGACTCCACGACACATGGGTGGGTGACCACCAGTAGTCAAGGGTGGGCCCCTTCGAGGCGTGAGGCCCGGCGCTATCGCTGCCTGGCGGGTCTCCTCAGGATGAGCGCCATACGTTTTTCGAATAGGTTGTACTGCCATCATACTGTGATTTACGTTGCACTGTTTTGTTAGGCTTGCGGCCCCGTGCATCCGATTTCAACAGGCGTTTCTGTAGGGATGCCCTCCTTAGCCTTTGGCTGTCCCCAGCCTATCTGCAAGGCAGCAGTTGTTTACGATCAGAGTTTTCTCTCTTATGGAAGTTGTCTTACCAGACTATCGAGTCTTCACTACTCGTGTCTATAGGGTGCAATGATGATATGTGATATATGAGATGGACTGGTTTACCCGGAAGAGAGGCAGTCCAGTGTGTCTGTATCCCAGGATCGTCACGTCCTGCCAGAAACGTAGCATTTGCATTTGAGTGGGGTATCTCTTTTTCCCTTTATTTTCTTGGCTTCTATGCAGGGATGGTACGCCTAGCATTCCCCGCCACCTGGGGTGTTGACACAGTGGGGCAGGTGTGCAATGTCCGCTGGTCTGCATCTCTTCTGCGTCCAGTATGATAGTTATATGGCTGATAACGTACAGAGGTAGATATCGTAGCCGGAGTGCATTCAGCCAGAGGACAAGCCTGGTAATGTCACAGAGATGTTGTTCGCCTGGTGTGCGGACAACTCTCATGGTCGGTGGTTAAGTCTTGACAGTTCACAGTGAGGTGGCTGCTCTACTGTTTTCGACACCCCGACCAGGTACTAAGTCTTTGGTTGGTGTTTTTTCGCACCCCATCGCCGTACAGGGTGAGTATCAAGCAGTTGTCCGCCCGCTTTGACTTGCGGGCGGTAAGGGCCTCTTACTGTGGCTCTACCTGATAGGGCTGGGGCGCAAGCCCCAGGTCCCGAGCATGTAGGAGCCTCCCATTGCAGTGGTGCTGAGATTTTGGGCGGGATTGCGGCTTACAAGGGTTCGGCCGCAATCCCCCACATGGTAGCCTCGCGCCCTTGGCTTATCAGCCTGGTACGTGAACCAAAGTGTCTGCGGCACCTCTCGATTTGAGCTGGTTTTCCGTAGCAACGCCCAGTCATTCGTAGGGTAAAACTGACCTGTCTTCAGATGATCTATTTCCAGCACCCGTTCACTATTTGGTCAGACGAATTTATTGAGGGCTTTTGTTTGTCAATGACCAGGTATTTGAAATCTGCGGTTTCTGCAGAGTTAAAACACGATTTCCGTAGCGTTCTTTCATTTGAGTGTTTGAGTGCTGACTTGTCATTCGTGAGTCTAATACCAGCGTACGTTCATTATTAGACCCAAACGGCGGTGCTCTCGATTTGTCAGTTGTTCTACAGTATTGGCGTGTTCAGTCAAATTAAGCCGCAGATTCCACACCTGGTGGTGCCCTTCCGTCAATTCCCTCAGCGAGACGTCCAATTCTTCTAAATATCCACATTTCAAAGGCCTCGATACTCTTCTCCATTTTCCTGGCCAGAGTCCTGACAGCGATATCTCTCTTTACCTTATATTACCCAGGGGTGCATAGGTCATCAACCAACCAACGCCAAGCCGCTCTGTTCTGCGAAATTTGTTTCACTTCCCTCCAGCTTTTTACCTGTTTTCATTACTTCCGTCCCCAGATCTCGTCTTCATGTATTCTTTGGTCTGCCTCTGCCTCTCTTTCCCTGGGGGTTCCATGATAGGGATTGCCTGGTGATGCTGGCCTGGGCTTTCTAAATGTATGACCCATCTATCTCCTCTTTCATCTTAAGATTTCCTGTTCCAATTTCCCTTGTCTCGCTCTCTACCACAGTCTGTCGTTTGTAACTTTGTCAAACCATTGTAAACCAAGAATCTTTCTTAGACGTCTGATGACAAACCCCTGTAATCTCCTGTCATTACATTTTTGTCACCCCCCAGGTTTCCGCTCCATACAGTAGGACTGACCATATCTAAATTGAAAAAAACTTGTTTTTTGTCTTCCTTCTTATTACCTTGAAGTTCTATACGGGTTTCAACATGCCGAAGACAACTCTTACTTTTTATATCCTTGTTTTATAACCTCGTCTGTCTCTCCTTTCTTGTTGATGATGCTTCCTAGGTATGTAAAGACCTCTCGATCTTCTAATGGTGCTCCTCCCAGCCTCATTAGTTCTGTGTTTGCTGCATTTACCCTAAATATTTCAGTCTTTATACAAACTCTATAGAGATAGAAATAACATATTTTGACTCCTGAAGTCGTTAGATAAATTCAAGTCTGAAAGCGTATGAAGAACAATCAAATATCTTCGACGGGAAATTTTCTTTTCAATCACTGATTGACTAATTCACCTTTTTTCGCTCCAGCTGTCCCCTTTGAAAAGAGGTATGTTTCCAAGCATTTTAAAATGATTCACTTTTCCCCTTAAATGTAGAACAGAGGTTTTAACTGCAGCTTTTGCCTCTAAATGAGGCATGTATCCAAGCGTATATTGCGACTGATTATAAATACTATTTTATTTACGTGACAAGGTTGCCAGCTCTAGGCCCACCCCGTTTAATGTTGACAGCATGCTAAGTATCGGTCTAACATTAGTTAATCCGTTTACAGGAAGTCTGTATTCAATCGTTTGTATTGCCCGTTGCATTGTTGTTTCCGATTGCTCAGGATATGAAAGTTTATTCCTTTGTGCGCCTTGAAAATGGCGTTTGGTGGCGAGTTGTAGAAGGTTTCCGGAGATTTGAATCGTGCTGATGAAGGTGGATAGAGGTTCTCAATGCTGTTGTGCTATGGTTAGCTTCATCTGCGTGTGGTTCACTACTACGGGGATCACGTAGATCCCCACCTCGTAAACCAGACTATCATGAGACAGCCTATTTCCAGGGCCAACTGCATAGAAATGAGGTAGGGTTATTGGTCAGGATGTCCACTTGACTAACATTGCCTGATCAGTACTGTTAGCCTGACCCTGACTTACATTGTCTGATCAGTATGTTTAGCCTGACCCTGACTAACATAGTTTGAGTATGTTTTACCTGACAAGACGCTAGTCGCTATACGCTATTCGCTAATCGTTATGACGGTTTCGTAGAAGTGAATTTACATGATGAAGTTGCTAGCCCTATGCACGACTATTTTTGGTTCCCTCTTACGACATCCGTCGGAAGTTACAGTTGTCATATTCTTTTCAACCTCGGTACTACTCAATTACGTTCTATTATAGTTTTCAACTAAATCTAAACTTAACATCGACAGCTTTTAAAACCTTCATTGCCGTACATTGCATTATCGAACTACAGTGAGGCAAAGAAACTTCACACAATCTTCAGGATTTGAAGATTCCTTCGTTCAACAAACTCCTTAATCCCCGACCTAAATTTCTAGTCTTCAGTTTCTCAAAAAATCTAATTTCTTTTTCATGTTTCAAATGTCTCCCTTCGCTTTCAGAACTCTTCGTTCCAATTTCTCCACAGCTATTCTTTCATTGTTTGTTCGCACGTTCGCGGGTTTTCTCTGTTTTTCTCAAAGTCCTTCACGAGATTTCTCGCTACATCCCAGCAAACAGACGAACAATGATCGGGCAAATAACAGTCTACGACGGACCACTCCAAGTGTTATTGAAGTAGTGGTCGTTAGGTAGAAGGTATGGGCTTTCTGTTAATAGTTAGAGCCATCTAGGGATCATTAACTCCTAGTTACCTTCATTATGTTACAGGTGGCTTGCGGAGGAAGAAGCATGTGATATGTTATTAGCGAAGTCGTAATCTTCTTTCTCCTTCTTTTCTTTTACTATTGCACTGCGACGAGAGTTGTTGATGATCTTCTTGAGTGTCCACAATGAGTATATGTTACCCTTTTGTACGGTCTGAATAGGGCGTTAAGTGGCGGTTTGAATGAACTTTCTTCATTTCTTGACCACGCTGATGAAGGTGGACCGAGTTCCTCCAGGCGGTTGTGCCATGCTTGGCTTCCTCTGCCTGTCGCTTATTACTATAGCAATCTCGTCAATCCGCCACTTCGTTAGTTAGTCTGAAATGGAACAGTCTGTTTCCAGGGAGAACTGGCGTGGAAGTGAGGTCAGGGTCTTTGTCAATATGATATGCCTGACCCTGACTAACTTTGTCCGATCAGTATATTTTGTCTGACCCTGACTAACTTTGTCCGATCAGTATATTTTGTCTGACCCTGACTAACTTTGTCCGATCAGTGTATTTTGTCTGACCCTGACTAACTTTGTCCGATCAGTATATTTTGTCTGACCCTGACTAACTTTGTCCGATCAGTATATTTTGCCTGACCCTGACTAACGTTGTCCGATCAGTATATTTTGTCTGACCCTGACTAACTTTGTCCGATCAGTATATTTTGTCTGACCCTGACTAACTTTGTCCGATCAGTATATTTTGTCTGACCCTGACTAACTTTGTCCGATCAGTATATTTTGTCTGACACTGACTAACTTTGTCCGATCAGTATATTTTGTCTGACCCTGACTAACTTTGTCCGATCAGTATATTTTGTCTGACCCTGACTAACTTTGTCCGATCAGTATATTTTGCCTGACCCTGACTAATTTTGTCCGATCAGTATATTTTGCCTGACCCTGACTAACATTGCCCGATCAGCACGTTTTGGCTAACCACGCGTTAGTCCCCTCTCCATACACTGCAATAAGTGTATGTAACTCGGCAGTGAACAGAGCTGAGGATACCCAACTGGGCAGTGAACAGAGCTGAGGATACCAAACTCGGCAGTGAACAGAGCTGAGGATACCCAACTCGGCATTGAACGGAGCTGAATGTGCCCAACGCAGCATTGAACAGAGCTGAGGATACCCAACTCGGTATTGAACAGAGCTGAGGATACCCAACACCAACTCGGCATTGAACAGAGCTGAGGATACCCAACTCGGCATTGAACAGAGCTGAGGATACCCAACTCGGCATTGAACAGAGCGGAGAATACCCAACACCAACTCGGCATTGAACAGAGCTGAGGATACCCAACTCGGCAGTGAACAAAGCTGAGGATACCCAACTCGGCATTGAACAGAGCTGAGGATACCCAAGTCCGCATTGTACAGAGCTGAGGATACATAACTCGTCATTGAATAGAGCTGAGGATACCTAACTCGGCATTGAACAGAGCTGAGGATACCCAACTCGGCATTGAACAGAGCTGAGGATACCCAACTCGGCATTGAACAGAGCTGAGGATACCTAACTCTGCAGTGAACAGAGCTGAGGATACCCAATACCAAATCGGCATTGAACAGAGCTGAGGATACCCAACACCAAATCGGCATTGAATAGAGTTGAGGATACCCAACACCAACTCGGCATTGAACAGAGTTGAGGATACCCAACTCGGCATTTAACAGAGCTGTATGTACCCAACGCAGCATTGCACTTCGAGAAGCATGCCCCAGTTCCTGTTACAAAATATAAACATCCTGGAAGTGATGGGCACGGGGCTCTCATGATCTCCTATGAGTTGATGGAGACGGTAGTCCGCAATGGCTTTGGTACCACCTCGGCAATGCACTGCGCCTAGGCGTAGTTGATAAGATGGTCTAGCGTCCTCATGGCCGTAGTGCAATGCTAGGCTCCTGAGTAAGCTCAACACTATGGAGATTACAGTGCCGATTTCCACATCGTTGGTCAAATTGCTGAGACACATCCTGTTTTCAGGAGCACCAAAAATAACGCAAGGTAGGGGTTTTGGTAAGTAAATAGGAGTAACAATGGACCAATGCTGACATGGAAAAAAAAAAAATCCAAAACGCACCCAACAAAGCTGAGAACAGAACGGACAAAATGAGAAAGATATCTGGCTCAGCATGAGGAGCTGGTAGAGCAGGCTAAATAAACGGTACGTAGTTTGTGTGAGACTAGTATTGAAATGCGAGATTAGAAGTATGGTTTGCTGCATCAAAAAATAACTTCCAAATAATAACACAACTCAAAACCAAGGTATCATCACTTGAACTATGAAAACAACGATAATAAATGCAATGGCGAATATCACAAGAATCGACAGTAATGAGATGCACTGATACACAACAACACTCACGTAGGAATGGAATTTAAAACTAATATCAGATCTTCAAATACGTGACAGAATAAATCGCATAGGAAGAGGGAGATTAAAAAGAAACCAGTTCATATCAAAACAAAAGACATTGCAATAGCAGACCAAATATTAAACCTGATGGTAGCCATACATTTAGAACAAAAATTCAAATGTCACCAAGAAAAAACATAAAATTCACTAGGATGGTATAAAACCATAGAGGAAACACCATTTGGAAAGTATAATATTCGCTGATGGCTTTCAAATGAGAATATGGCTGTCAGAAATATGGATACACGTATATACATATATACAGATGGCACAGCTAATAATGCCCCATTCATGGGAGGTTGGGGAGAAGGAGGGGGGGGGGAGTCATCTGCCCACCCCCATCTACCTTCCCTCTTAGTGACGCCACTGATGTAGAAGATAAAGTGTACGAGTGGACTTCCAAGCACGAGGTCTCATATATTCGCTGAGTTGTTCTCTGCAGTCTTCCCTGGCTAAATGTCAGGTCCTATTTACAACTAGATGGGTTGGAGCGTTTCAAGACTAGACGTCGGTACTGTTCACTATGCTGCAAAAGAGAAACGCTTGAACAGACCGCTCTGACATTCCGACAGCTATAATAGGTGAAGACAATAGGAAATACAGAACGAGAAGAAAGGGAAACAACACGCGAACTGATGCCAGTTAGCATTACGGGTGACTTCCCGCTTGACAAGATGATAGTTGACATTAATGACACGTCATCAGGATAAAGAGAGTGGACGATGGGAGAGGAAAGAGGGAGAAATAGAAAACTTTGTTGTAACCTTTGACCTTTGCACTTCTTTGAAAATGGGAGGGAATCACTCACGTTTTACTTTGATTCCGTTCTAGTTATCCATATAGTGTGAACTGATATGTTAGTAATATAGCTCTTATCTCGTTGCCACTGTCTGAGTTTCAGAATGGTAGAGCATTCACTTCTCACGCCAAAGTTACTGGGATCAAGACCTGGTATCGAAACGCTCTAGTCAATTTTGATGTAAAGGGGGTGTCGCTATTAATGCAATGAGGCAAAAGCAGAGATACTTAACTTAACTTAACGTCTTTATACTGGTTTAGAAGACTCTGCAGAGTCTGTATACAACTAGTTTCATTTACATCAACTTGCTCTAAAAGCTATACGCATCCAATTTATTCTTAAATGCATTAACTGTCCCTGCCTACACTACCTCCAGTGGCAATGAATTCCAAGCATTCACCACTCTGACTAAAAAAATATTTCCTAATATCTAATCTGGACCTCTCTTTAGTTTTGTAGCTATGCCCTCTTGTTTTTGTGGGTGGCTGTATTTTAAAAAAAAACGTGTTATAATCTAATTTATCCATTTCTCCGATCCTCTTATAAACATGTATTAAGTCACCACGAATTCTTCTCTCTTCTAGACACTGTAGGCCGGTTTTTCTGAGTCTTTCCTCATAACTGTAATTCTGGAATCCCACTATCAGCTTTGTCGCTCTTTTTTGTATTCTTTCCCGCATATGTATATCCCCTCTATGATAAGATGAAGAGAGATATCCACTCTACATCATAAACAGCTGAGGTCTAGCCCAACGATGTCGCCAACAATTCCTTCCCGACAGTAGTGCAGGACTACAATCATCATCATGTAGCATATCCTTTGCGGAACATCACTCTCATAACAGTCGATGTTACGACTTTCAATCTCTAGCCAGAACTCCCGCCTCTGTCGCTGTCATTCTCAGGACATCCGTGATGTCTTGTCTCCATCTTCTCCTAGAGTTGCCCCTGCCCCACCCTCCAGGCCATTATGGCGTTTGATATAGCCATGAAATATTAGTTTTCTAGAAACAAATATTGTGTACAAGTCAATTTTCCTCGATTTCCAATTCTTTTAGGATATCTGCATTCTTCTTTTTCGCTATCCATTGTATTTTGAGCACTTTCCTGTAGCATTTGTGACGAAAATGGACAAGATCTGTAACCAGACAATACGTAGCAATCTTGAAGTTTAACGCATGCAGACACGAGTGGAGCAGTCCCAACTACAGGGGTTTGGCTATGTCTGTAGAATGGACGAAGATCGTATACCAAAACGGTCATGGGAGATAAAAAGTCAAAAACGGAGACCCCCAGGACGTCCCATAATACGTTGGGAAGACAACATACGACAGTCCCTAAGTGATAGAGGGCTGGATTGGAAAGAGGCAAGGAAAAAGACGGCGGATAGAGCAGTGTGGCGTTCACTTTGGCAAACCTCTACACCTCACGGTAGAAGAGGAGCGACTAAGTAAGTAAGTCCTGTAGCATTTACGTTAAAAAGATTCAATCCTTTTCTTACGTGTTTGTGTAGTGATCCATGTTTCCCATCCGTACGTTGTCACCGAGAAGATGCAAGTTCGCAGGATTTTTTATTTTCGTCATTTTATTAGTGCTCTGCCATTCGTTTCTCATTTTATTCAGCCTCCAACCATTTACATTATCCTACTGACTTTCTTCATCCAATCTCCATTGTTGCTTATAACTGAGCCGAGGTACTCAAAATATGACTTTGTCAATCTCCTGTAGTTCTAGAATAACTTTAGGTTTAGTTTTTGTCTTGTCCGTGATCATCATCTTGATTACAGGGGACGGCGTGGGCTAGTGGTTAAGTGACACGGCTCACAAACAGAAGGTGCTGGGCTCGATCCCCATCACACCACCAGCCGTTACCCAGGGGAAGCACACCCTTAGAAAATGCAGGAGGAAGCAGACCCTTACATAAAATGCATGCTGAAGTACAATGCACTGGACTGACAGGCGTAAAATAAAAACAACAGTACAACGCACACCGCCTTGGGGAATTGAGAAATAGGCAAACGCAAAACAAACCACAAAGAAAAATCCCCCCAAAATATCATCATCTTGGTTTGGCTTATATTCAGGTATAGACCTTGGTCTTCGTTGTGTTGTTGTACTGACAGGATCATCCGTCTCGGCCCCGCAGCGCTCTTTGATAGAACAACTGTGTCGTCTGCATATCTGAGTTCTAGTAGCTCGTTCCCACCTATTGCTAATAGCTCGAATTTGTCCTAGTTTTAATCTTCTTCTTCTTCTTCTTCTTCGTCGCTCAACTGATGCTATGCTTCTAGTTCGGTGAGGTTCACGAAGGAGACTGTGCGTTTCAGGTCTTCACCGGTCCCCCACGGCTTTTCGAGCATGGTCGCTCTCCCAGTCCAGACTGGCTCTTTTTGGACTGCATAGGTAGGGCATTCTTACAGAATATGTTCTGGTGTTTGCTTGGGTGCTCCACAATCGTAGGTTGCAGTGTCTTTGAGACCCATTCTGTGGAGGTGGGCCTTGAGACTACAGTGTCCCGTTCTGAGTCTGAACATCTGTGTCTCCCCATCTCTGCCAAGTTTGTCTATGCTGTAATTTTCTGACTTGTACTATTTGTGCTGGTCTCTCCATTATGTCCTCGTGGATAGTTTGATGAGTGTCTTTGCTTCTTTATAGCTAGTGGTAGTTTTTATCGTTTTTAACATTCCTCATTATCGATTCAGCACATATATTGGCAAGATAAGGTTAGAGTCCGCATCCAAGACTTATGCCATTTTGAACTCCGAGCCAGTCTGACGTTACGCCTGCTTGACTGACCTCTACTTATAGTTCCTAGTATAGTGATTCGATCAATTAAGTCAAGTGCATTGGGAACTCCATGTCTCTCATTTTGTTGCACAACGCTCGGTGAACTACCGTTACATTAAAAATATAATTGACATCCCTAGAACGAGTGAGGCTGATAGGGGCTGAAAGAAAAGTCGATATCTACTACATAATGTGTGTAACTTATTAAGAATATAATAGGTTTGTCAGAGCAGATACAGAATCAAAACGGAAGCGAGGCTGCCAATCAATCAATCAATCAATAAATAAAAAACCTGACTGCTTTCTGAGGAGCATAGATCATAAACAAACACTCTTCAAGTCTTCCTATCATGGGCCATCTGAGCCAGGTTTGTCTCAATCTTGCCTGCTGCCTTGATGTTAGCATCCAACTCCCTTTTCCATGAGTGTATCGGTCTTCCTCTATTTCTCGTGTCCTGTGGGATCCAGAAAAGAGACTGTCTTGTAACGCTATAAACTGGTTTTTGCAACATCCAGCACCTTGGCCCTCTCGGTTTTTCATCTCCCCCTGGTATTTGTTCCGTTATTTCCAACAGTTTGACCAGGTCCTCTTGTCCTACAGCTTCCGCCCTTGTAATTTGCGTAGAAAAGCGAAGAAAAAGAAAAGAAGAAAAAAAGACGAAAAACGGAAATAGAGGAAAGGAAAAAGAAGAAGAAGAAGAGCAAGACGTCCCGTGTGTTAATAGTGAACACATTATGTAATGCATCCATTTATTCACATACCCCCACTCAAATGGGCACTTTAAATTTTGTAACAGACACAACAGTTTAACACAGTAAGGAATAGGTAATTTACCATCACTATCTCTATCAAGTGTCTCGCTAAGTGACACTATCGATCAATTCCTTTCACAAGCATATATACGTTGTTTATATCTACACTTCGTATGATCTATGTTTGTTTTGTCTTACAGGACCATATATATCCTGTGTTCATATCTACACTTCGTATGATCTATGCTTGTCTTGTCTTACAGGACCATATATATCCTGTGTTCATATCTATACTTCATATGATCTATGTTTGTTTTGTCTTACAGGACCATATATATCCTGTGTTCATATCTATACTTCATATGATCTATGTTTGTTTTGTCTTACAGGACCATATATATCCTGTGTTCATATCTATACTTCATATGATCTATGCTTGTCTTGTCTTGCAAGACCATATTTTTCTATTTAGCACGACCTTTCATACTATCAACCGTAATGTATGTTGCAAGGTTTTTCCGCCCCCCTAAAGCGCTTGATTTGGTTACCAAGGATGGACTATTGAAACAAAATTATATCTAAATAGGATACTTATAATATCGTTCCACAAGGCTAAGAAGAAAACAATATAATTTGTTTGTAGCATATCTCATCCATTTGGTATTCATAGTAGTGTAAAGCAAGGCTGCGTCCTGGCCCCGACACTGTTCGGAATATTGTTTATTCAGCTACTGAAGCATGCATTTGGCATCGACAATGAAAGAATCTACCTTCACACTACGTCGAATGGTCGACTTGCAATGTTCAATGCCAAAATGAAGATCTGGGAGCTCTCAATCAGAGACTTAAATTTCGCTGATGATGGTGCAATTGTCACCCACATCCAGCAGGAAGTACATAAATTGGTAGAACGCTTCACCGAGGCGTGCAAGGATTTTGGTCTCACAATAAGTCTCAACAAAACAAATGTTTTGATCAAGAAGTAGACTCTTCGCCAAAACTTAACCGTGGTAATTATGAACCGGCATATGTGCACCAATTCATATACCTGGGGTCGACATACGAGGATGAAAGAAAGCAGATGTGGCCATCACCAGTGGCAACACTAGACAAGCTCTATGGCAGTGTCGACAGCCTCAGGATGACCGCTGCTTTTTTCGAAAAAATTAAGGTTGATGTCTGACAGCGAACGAAGAAGAAGAAGAAGAAGATATACCCGGGGTCCATCATCAACAACCTTTCTAGGCTCAGAAATAGACAATCGAATGGCAAAGCTGCTGTTACATTTGTTTGCCTCACGACGTGTGCTTTGGAAAATCAGAAAACCACAGTTAGAAGATAGGTGACACTGACGAATGCACCTGTGGTATAGGGAAAATGACAGCTGGACATCTGTTGCAAAATTGCCCGGCATACAAGGACCAGAGAAAGCACATGTGGCCATCACCAGTGGCAACGCTAGACAAGCTCTATGGCAGTGTCGACATCCTCAGGATAACAGCTGCTTTCTTCGAACAAATTCAAGTTGACGTCTGACAGCGTACGAAGAAGAAGAAGAAGAAGAAGAAGAAGAAGAAGAAGAAGAAGAAGAAGAAGAAGAAGAAGAAGAAAGAAAGAAAGAAAGAAAGAAAGAAAGAAAGAAAGAAAGAAAGAAAGGAAGGAAGGAAGGAAGGAAGGAAGGGAGGGAGGGAGGGAGGGAGGGAGGGAGGGAGGGAGGGAGGGAGGGAGGGAGGGAGGGAGGGAGGGAGGGAAGAGAAAAAAACCAAAAAAAAACCACAGTTAAAACCAAGGGAATTGTTTATAATGCATATGTCTCCATCACGCTTCTATATGGTAAACAATTTGGGAAAACATACCAAATAAGAGCCCATGCTTAATGCATTTCATGTACTGAGTCTACTTACTATACATTCTTGAAATTATGTATAGGAACAGAATAACGAATGCAGAGTTGCACTCTGGCACCGGTCTCCAAAGCATGTACACTCTCCTTAAGCAGCAACGACTACTATGGCTTGGTCATGTTTGTCGCATGGAAGATGAACTCATACCCAAAGATATCCTCTTTAGAAAGTTGGCAAAAGCACAATTGACCGACCATATTTGAGGTTCCCATATGGGTCTGACATCCTGGGAAGGCTACACTGTGGAAGATCTGAACATGGGTCTGATATTCTGGGAAGACTTCGCTGCGGAAGATCTGGACATGGGTCTGATATACTGGGAAGACTACGCTGTGGAAGATCTGGACATGAGTCTGATATCCTGGGAAGACTTCGCTGCAGAAGATCTGGACATGATCCTGATATCCTGGGAAGACTACGCTGTGGAAGATCTGGACATGGGTCTGATATCCTGGGAAGACTTCGCTGCGGAAGATCTGGACATGGGTCTGATATCCTGGGAAGACTACGCTATGGAATATCTGGACATGGGTCTGATATCCTGGGAAGACTACGCTGTGGAAGATCTGGACATGGGCCTGATATCCTGGAAAGACTTCGCTGCGGAAGATCTGGACATGGGTCTGATATCCTGGGAAGACTACGCTGTGGAAGATCTGGACATGAGTCTGACATCCTGGGAAGACTACGCTGCGGAAGATCTGGACATGAGTCTGACATCCTGGGAAGACTACGCTGTAGACCGATCCAAGCGGAGATGTACCCTGAAGAACCATCTCATGTTGGTTGAAAAGAGTTCTTGCCAACACCAAGAACTGAAATGAGGACAACGCAAGGAGAAAATGTAAATTGAAGGGAGAGTTACCACTCAAACGTCGCAATATCGTATAGTCAGGCAATACTGAAAGGGGCTACTATACTACAGTCAGGCAATACTGTAAGGGGCTACTATAGTCAGTCAATACTGAAAGGGGCTACTATACTACAGTCAGTCAATACTGAAATGGAATACTATACTACAGTCAGGCAATACTGAAAGGGGCTACTATAGTCAGTCAATACTGAAAGGGGCTACTACACTACAGTCAGGCAATACTGAAAGGGGCTACTATACTACAGTAAGGCAATACTGAAAGGGGCTACTATAGTCAGTCAATACTGAATGGGGCTACTATAGTCAGTCAATACTGAAAGGGGCTACTATACTACAGTCAGGCAATACTGAAAGGGGCTACTATAGTCAGTCAATTCTGAAAGAATCTACTATACTACAGTCAGTAAATACTGAAAGGGCTACTATACTACAGTGAGTCAATACTGAAAGGGGCTACTATACTACAGTCAGTCAATACTGAAAGGGGCTACTATACTACAGTCAGTCAATACTGAAAGGGCTACTATACTACAGTCAGTCAATACTGAAAGGCACTACTATACTACAGTCAGTCAATACTGAAAGGGGCTACTATACTACAGTCAGGCAATACTGAAAGGGGCTACTATAGTCAGTCAATACTGAAAGGATCTACTTATACTTTGTAAAATGACAAAAGTGTGAAACATGCCCACAAGTTTATGACAGAAATTACTTCGTTTTTTTTTTATAAAGGACTTATACCGTACGCTACGAGAAACCAGAGAGACAAACCACACACCCTCCTTGATGGATATTTTGTGGTTGTTAATATCGCAGTCACGCTGTAAACTGTGACATAGCGCAATTCCGAAACATGCTGATGAAGGGGGTTGTGCTATACCTGGCTTTACCTGCGTGAGACTCACTACTACGGGGATCATGTCGATCCCTCCCCCTCTAACTTTTTAGCATGGCTGCCTTAAAACAGCCTGTTTCTGGGGAGAACAGAGTGAAAGTGAAGTGGGGGGGGGGGGGGGAATCTTGGTCAGTATGTTTCGCCTGATCCTGGCTAACATTGTCCGATCAGTTTATTTTGCCAGACAAGAAGTTAGTCTCCTCTCTCTCTGTCCATGATAGACACATATGTTGCTACGTGGGAGAAGTGAAGTACATTATGCATGGCGACGAGGACATCTCGAGACGGACCTCCAACAACCTGAGGAGATAGATCTAGTCACTTGAGAGCGAGCGACGTAGAGAACAACAAGCGATGAAATAGTAGTCGACCCTGCTGACAACAGACACCGGAAGAATTGTGTAGCTCCGAACAGCGGTCAGTATTTACCTCGTGCAAACGTTTCACCGGAGGATGCAAATATTGATCCCTCATTCTAAACCCTTGGAACTGGCAACAATGTTCTAAAATCGCAGCTAAGCGCATCTGTATAAATGTCTAAATCTGGCGAAATGAAAATAAATCACCGCTGTCCTTGCATCTGTTACATTTTTTCTGGCCGCTGTAGCTCTCTCACTACTTTCTCTCTTTTCTCTCTCTCTCTCTCTATCTCTCGCTCTCTCTCTCTCGTGGGAGGATGCTGCAAATTCTTAATGGAGGTAATTGCTATTTATAGAACTGGTTGTGATAATCCGGTGTGTGTTTTTGTTTTGTTTGACGTAAGGAATAAAAATAAAACAAGGCTGCAGCGGTACTTCGGATCAAAACAAGGTTTAAAAACATGTAGTTACCTCCTCCAGTCGTTTCGACCATTAGTCTTGCCACTGATCCAAGGTAACTCAGGATAAGAGTCGTCTTCTTCTTCTTCGTTCGTTCTCAATCTCCCACTACCAAACCCTGAAAAGGCTTAAGTAGCACAATGTAGTCCAGAGAACGGAATGCGTTGTGTCGTAGTTTACAGCTTGACTGCGATATTTGCACCTTTCGGTCCAACACGTCCGACTTCAGCAAGCATTTTTTGAGTACCGGGTTAACATTCCCTCTTCGATCCCTTCTCCTTAGCCAGTCTGCCCTGGTGCAGCCTGTTATCCAGGATCACCGCGTGGAGGTGTAGAAGGGTCTTGGCAGCTATGGTTCGCTGGTTCTGACGCTAGCAGTCAGCTATGGGTCGCTGACCACTGCAGCTCATGCGCTGTTCAGCATCTTGATCCCGAGATAAGAGTGAGATTGATGACCAGCGCGTATTCTTTCTCACAATAAACCAAATGCAGCGCAAATCACATTACTAAGACAAAACCGTCTGATGGTGTGGCCATCATCGCTTGGCGATGGGCAGTAGCTGTTGTTGTTGAATGACCACAATGAGTAACTTTACCCTTTTATGCGCCCTGAAAAGGGCGTTAGGTCGCGACTGCAATAGTTTTCCTAACATCCCGAGTGTACTGCTGAAAGGTGACCGGGATCCATCAGGCTGGTGTGCTATGGTTGGCGTCATCTGTCTGTCGTATACTACAGCAGAGGTCAAGTTGAACCCACCTCGTTAACCAGACTGTCAACTAACAGCCTGTTTACAGGGAGACATGTATGGAAGTGAGGTGGGGGTCTTCATTTAATCCCGATTAGCATAGGCAGATCAGTATATTATAATTGACCGGACGATAGTGTCATCTCCCCGTAAAAATATGTTTAACTATGGTTCAGATCTTCAAACAAACTGTTTTATGGCAGCCTGGCTAACGAAGCGGGGGATCGACGCGATACTTGTAGTAATGAGCCACACTCAGAAGAAGACAGGCAAAGCACAGCCACCCGGAGAACCCAGGTTCACTTTCATCAGCACACTCGAGACGTGAGAAAAGCTATTGAGACCCTCGACTTACCGTCCATATCAGGACTCACAGAACAGGAAACTTACTCATTGTGGGAGTTCAAATAAAACACAAAAACAGTATGGCTCAGATACTGCGTTATAACTTAACTTTACTTAACGTTTTTATACTGGTTTATAAGACTCTGCAGAGTCTGTAAACAACCAGCTTCTTTGACATTTCCTTTCTCTAAAAGCTATGTGCATCCAACATATTCTTAAATACATTCATTGTCTCTGCATCCTGTGGCAATGCATTCCAAGATTGCACCACTAAAAATGGATTTCCTAAGATCTAATCGGGACTTGTTTTAGTTAATTTATAGCTATCCCCTCTTGTATGTGGTTGTATTTTGAAAAAAACTTGTTATAGTCTAATTTATCAATTCCTCTGATCATCTTATAAACCTGTATCAAGTCACCACGAATTCTTCTCTTTTCTAGACACTATTGGCCGTTTTTCTGTGTCTTTCCTCATAACTGTAATTTTGGAATCCAACTATCAGCTTTGTCGATTTTTTTTTGTCCTTTCCAACATGTTTATATCTCTTCTACGATAAGGACTCCACACATATACACAGTACTTAAATCTAAGTATAACTAACGCTTTATACAGTTTGGCTATCACTTTCGTGCATCTATGTTTAATATTTTTATTATCATACCTAACATTGCATTTGCCTTTTTCACTGCTACCTGAACTTGTTCACTCACGTTACCTGTATGATCTATTATAACGCCTAAGTCCCTTTCCTTTTTTATCATTCTAATAATGTTCTCGCCCATTCTGTAATTATGCTCCATATTGGACGTGTCATGAGAAAAATTCGAGAAGACGAGAACATTGAAAGTTTCGATCCATTTACTATTGGCGGGTACAAGATTCCAGAGTTACGATACGCAGACGAAACAGTGATACTAAAAAGAAGTGCAGAAGCGATTAAAGCAGCTAATTTCAGCCGTAAATGGACATAGTAAAGATCAAAACCTGTTTATAAAAATAAATAAAACAAAGATTATAACCACCGACAAAACACAATGTCAGCATAAATTTACAGTAGGTGGTGAGGAAATAGATAAGGTCACACATTTTGAATATCTGGGCTCCAGAATTGACAAAAATGGCGACTGCTCGAAAGAAATCAGAAGAAGACTAGCTATGGCAATGCAGAGACTGAACAGCCTGAATAAATTATGGCAGACCACCAACACAATGATAAAAGTAAAAGTCTTGAGAGCCTGTGTTTTTCCTGTGGCAGCTTATGGCTGCGAATCATGGACGAGTACCACAACTTCCAGACAAAGAATATAATCCTTCGAGTCAAAATATTACAGAAAGATCCAGAAAATACCCTGGACAGAGAAAAAGACAAATGTAGACATGCGGCAAAAGTTGAGCATAGAGGAAAACTGGTTTATCAATTTTATTTTGGCCAGAAAATGCAAATCTTTGGTCACATCAAGAGACACAACGGTCTCGAGAGAACAGTGATGGAAAGTATGGTGCCAGGCAAAAGAGGAAGGGGTAGACCAAGAAGACGATGGCACCAAGATATCCAAGAATGCTTGAATATGACTGTGGCGGAGGCTGGAGTTTTGGCAAGGGAACGAGTTTCTTTCAGACAGACTGTGATGGAAGCGACGTACTACAAAGGACATGCTACATGATGATTGGATGACTGTAGATGACTGTACATTTATCTACATAAAACTCCATTTGCCAGCTCACAGACCATTCTCGAATTTTATCTAAATCTGCCCTCAATATATCCACTTTAGATGAGACACTACTGCATAGTTTTGTGTCATAAGCGAATTTGCAATCATGGATCCGATATTAATGTGCAAATCGTTTATATATATCAAGAACATAATTGGTCCCAAAACCGAGCCCTGTGGTACTCCACTTTTTACTTCACACTTCTCAGAGTACTCCTTATTTATGCCAGCTCATCGCCTTCTTCTGATTAACCAATTTTCACTTCATTTGGTAACTTCCACACCTAATCCATGTTATTTTAACTTTTGAAATAATCTTTTATGACGAAGAGGCCTTCTTCAGGGACATTAGACAACACACAATACACATATAAGATAGCATATCGCCCAGGAACAGATAAATAAGTCAGATAGGAACACAAAATACCCAGTGAAGAACTTCTGGTTTTATTGTTACATAACACCAGATGAGATCATTCGATAAATCATGTTATATCTTTGTTTATGTGTTCTCTTCTCCCTTTCTTGTATTCATCTCGACTTACATGATGTGTTAGCTTACAAATTCCGGCTAAAAATCTACCCAAAAATTATTTGTACCTTACCTCAATTGTATCTCACGTGGTTTCTTAAGAACAGCCTTAGATGGCGCCTAACTGTCTACGGATCTACTTAGCTCTAGTGTTGAGTCTATTAACCCACCCTCCAAGAAACTGGTTATAGACAGACTTTGTAGAGTCTTCTAAATCAGTATAAAGACGTTGAGTTAAATTAAGTTACATATACACACACACGCTTCATACACATGAGGATGAGTCAGTAAGTAGGTCACGCATACATGCAGGCTATTTTGTCAGTATCGTCTCACACTTCATTGTTCATTGTTGCTCTCTCGACTCTGTCCAGACCATCCTCTTTCCTGGCGTCAAGTATTTTCATTTTCCGGGTCGATGTCCTTTCCCAAGGTATCTCTATCGGTGGATCTGAAGACGAGCAAAGAGATCACACGGAAGTACAAACCGAACCAGTCTAATCGGGCGCCCAATTTGTCTTTGATGTCACCGAGTGTGCCGCCCTTAATCTTCGCCGAACACTCTGAATTACGATATCCCTGCCTTTTAACCGCCATTCCGCGGTTGGAACAGGGTAAATAAAATAAAAGTCCTTTAGCTGTGAGACCTAGTCATCCAATAAACTGTGACCCACTGTCAGAGCAGACGTGTTAATTGTGTATTTTGCTAATGATGTACAACATCTGAATATTACTAAAGAAAGTCTGAGGTCACTCATTTCTTGATCAAATAATAATAATAGCATTACTAACAATAAAAATAATTACAATAGTAATAATAATAATAACAATTATAGTAATAATAATAGTAACAATAAATAATAATAATAATAATAGTAACAATGATAATAACTATAATAATAACAATAATAATAATAGTAATTATAATAGTAATAATAGTAACAATAATAATGATAGTAACAGTAATAATAATATTAAAAGTAACAGTAATGAGAGTAGTAATAATAATAATAGTAACCATAATAATAATAATAATAATAAGACAACGAGGCTGCAACCATACTGAAAGAAAAGACAAGAAAGAATTGACAAAACATGAACAAGTATGCCTCAGATACCACGTCGAAACATCATAAAAGGAATCTATGTTTTGCCCTCAAAAGACTTGATCAGGAATTAAGAACGAAGCGGTTGTTGTGCCCCAATGAGACAATTTAACCTTTTGTGCACAATTTTTTGTTTTTGGCGTTCGCCTTATTTTTCTATTCCCCAAGTTGGTGTACATTGCACTACGGTTTTTATTTTGCGCCTGTCATCCCAGTGCATTCTACTTCAGCATTCATGTTATATAAGGGTCTGCTTCTTTCTACATTTTCTAAGGGGATGCTTCCCAGGGGTAACAGCCGGGGCTCTGATGGTGCCCCGCGATCCTCCAGACGGAAGTGCTATTCTTGACTTCATATGAGTAATGTTCACTACTACGGGGATCACGTCGATCCATATCTCGTCATCCAAACTGCATTGAAAACTGCCAATTTCCAGGGAACGCTACAAGGAAGAGAGAAAGTGGTCTTGGTCAGTATATTGTGCCTGATCCTGTCTTGACGTCTTGGTCAGTATATTGTGCCTGATCCTGTCTCGACGTCTTGGTCAGTATATTGTGAGTGATCCTGACTGGACGTCTTGGTCAGTATATTGTGAGTGATCCTGTCTCGACGTCTTGGTCAATATATTGTGCCTGATCCTGTCTCGACGTCTTGGTCAGTATATTGTGAGTGATCCTGACTGGACGTCCTGGTCAGTTTGTTGTGTCTAGCCTAGCGGCTCAGTTCCCTTATATTATTATAAACTATTTCATTAACATAAGGCGATTTTGCGGCGGTACTGTAGATTGAAACGAATGAGGAATAAAAAGCACATTTAAATGCAAAGTCAGATACCACACTGAAAAGAAAACAGAAACGAAATCTTCGTTACGAAATACAACCTTCATCGGGAGAAAATAGACAATAAAATTGTGAGCTTAAAAATCACTTGTTATCTTGCCTCTGACGTGTCTACCGACAAGGTGAGAACAAGTTATTAGTTCTTATTTGCTGTCAAGCTAAGTAGGCTTACCATACGTCCCGATCTGAACAGGGCTGTCCATGGCCATCTTTACGCTTATTAAGATGGCCGTCGACTGTCCCGGTATGAATTTATGGTCCCGGCCAGTTTTTCATTTTGTCGCGGTTAATTTGGACAAAAATTAAAGTCTTTCTGACATTGAGCTATGGGGAAACAGTTTTGGTGAAGCAGAATCTTGTATGTGGATAAATAGCAATGAAAAAGCATGGTCTGACATTGGGGTATGAGAAAACAGTTTTGGTGGAACAGAATCTTGTATTCGGATAAACAGCAATGAATTAGCATGGTCTGACATTGAAGCATCAGGTGAAAAAATGTATTAAACTTGCAAATTGTGTAATAAGCGTGGATGAATTGTTTGTTGAAGTGGTGATTGCAAAAGATTTTTGGTCTACAAATTATGACATTTGGAAAAATACAAGTTGCAAAGAAAAAATTAGTACAACTATTCAGTCATTTGGCTTGGCTTGGCTTCGTTCGCTCTCAATCTCCAACTACCAAACCCTAAAAGGGCTTAAATAGCAGAATGTAGTCAAGAGAACGGAATGCATTGTGTCGTAGTTTACAGATTGACTGTGATATTTGCCCCTTTCGGTCTAACAAATCCGACTTCAGCAAGATTTTAAAAAACACACAAAAAAACAACATTTCATTGCCCAGTCTTGTCCAAATTATAGAATACATTTTCAGCCTGCCAGGCATATCTGCTCCTGTTGACAGGATATTCTCAATAACGAATAACATATGGTATGAAGAAGAAGGTAGAATGGCTGAATCTTCTTCTTCTGCATACGCAGTCAGACAGTAACCATTATTTTTTCGAAAAAAGCGGCGGTCATCCTGAGGCTGTCGCCACTCGATAGAGCTTGTCTTGCAGTTCCACTGGTGATGGCCACATCTGCTCTCTCTGATCCTCGTATGTCGGGCAGTTCTGCAGCAGATGCTCAGCGGTCATTTTACTGGTACCGCACGGGCATTCGTCGGTACCACCTATCTTCAATTTGTTGAATAGGTGGTACCTCAGTCTATTGTGGCCAGTGCGAAGTCTAAAGACAACGACCTGCTCTCTTCGGTTCAACTGGTAATAGGCATCGTTTTTGGTGTAACCAGTATGTTCGGTTTCCCATTTGGTCATGTATCTGGCGAATGGCTGAATCAACTGTAACAACTTTATTGCGCTGCAAAGTTAATTGTGAGCTCAATTGCAGTGAATTTGTCGACGCTAAATAACAACGAGATTGTAAAGACAGTTCACGCTAGTGATAAATATGAATAACTATTTAATAATAAGTTATATTCAGTTAAGAGCGAGTAAAAATTATTACTACATAATTGTTGTTTTATTGTAAACCACTCCATTACTTTGGCTTTTTGAATCATAAGTACTTAGTGGAATATACTTCTCTCATTTACAAATCGCATAGAAGGCGCTCACTTTCTGTTTCGAGCAAACTTTCGAAATTGTGCTTATTGGAGGAAAAATATGTTGGTAAGTCTAAAGCTAAGTGACTTTTCTAATTTCTTTGTATGTTCACATCTTTGTTTTATGTTTTGTATCTCTTCTTTTTTTATTTGTTAGGTCATATTTGAGTTCTTTGTCCTCCCTGACGAAGGCCTTTATGTTATAACGTAGGATTAGTTCCTGTTTTTGTCTGAGCACTGAACCTGGCCATTCCTAAGAGACGTGCTCAAATGAAACGAGGCTTAACTGCACCAAGTGAACATATGTACGAAGCGCATGATGACGTCACTTCTGATGTAAACAGCAGATACCAACCGTCAAGTTTGCAAAAATTCACTATCCTCCGACTCATAGTTTCCTCGGCAAACTGGTGAAAACATGGCGTGTGTGATACGGAATCCGTCAAGGGTTGAACAGCGAACGGTGATTCGGTTTCTAACAGCTGAAGGATGTCCACCAGTTGTCATTCATCGCAGAATGCAGGCAGTGTATGATGACGACAGTATGTCGAAAACAACAGTAAAGGGCTGAACAACGATGTTTAAAAAAAGACGTGAGTTAACGAAAGATCTTCTGAGACCAGGTCAGACGCATATTGTTGCGTCAGAAGATGCCGTCACCAAAACTGATGCAGCGATTTGGGTGGACTGTTGCCGGAGCTTACGTTCGCCACACTTTTGTCACCATATACTGCTTTCAATCTGCGATAAATGTCAACTGTCGACATCCGTCAGCTGTTAGAAACCGAATCACCGCTCGCTGATCAACTCTGGACGGATTCCGTTTCACACCCGCCATGTGTCCAACGGTCTGCTTCGGAGGATGATGAAATTTTGCGAACTTGACGGTTGGTATGTGCTGTATACATCAAATATACTTCAGAAGTGACCTCATCATGCGCATCGTACTTATGTTCACTTGGTGCAGTTAGGTCCGGTTTCATTTGAACACGCCTCGTTTATACGTTTTTTTTTAACACATAAACTATATAACCCGTTCAACAGTCATGATATTGTGAATTCAATTTTATTGCAGCATATTGATCTAGAATCCCCAGGTAATCGCTAGAATCGCTCAGGTAAGTTGATTATTAAGAAGGAGAAGAATATTGCAGTATCTTTGGCAACGAGAAGGTCAACAGACTGACAAGATAAATTAGACTATAACAATTTTTTTCAAAATACAGCCGCCTAAAAAACCAAAATGGCACAGTCTTCAATTATTTTTTTAATATCCATATCAGATACCAGTAAATTTTTTTTGAGAGTAGTGAATGCTTGGAATGCATTGACACAGGAAATACTGTAGGCAGGATCAATTAATACATTCAAGAATTGATGGCACGTACATATGTACTTTTAGATCAAGTGAATATAAAATAAACTGGTTGTATACAGACTCTGCAGACTCTTCTAAACCAGTATAGAGACGTTAAGTTCAATTAAGATAAGGCAGAAAACTCCCTCAACCCGATGAAAGCAAAACTTACGAAGAATCCAAGAGGATTACTGGATGTAAATACAAGAAGTTGTGCGCAACAGAACCATCAGGTAAAAAAAAAAGAATGCCGCGTAATACCAGCTCGACAGAGCTTAACAAAAGGTAATCTTTAGACTCCGCACTAGCCACGACAGATTTAGATAACGCGTTCAATGGGATAAAGATACGACGGACTGGTGAATGTGTACACAGCACAGATACAAATACTGCAGAACATCTGCTATACATGTGTCAAATCTACCAGGAACTGAGAAGGCACATGTGACCACCCCAAGTGCCTTAGTCATAGTATAAGTTTACCGGTACTTCTACAATGGAAAATACGTGTGTACAGGTCCCAGTTCTGATGGGAGCTGGATGTAGCCGGGAGAAGGATTTTCTGCTTAGCGGGCTAGGCTGGAGCAGCTAATTATTATGCTGCTTTGGGATAAGTGCCGCGGAAGGGGGGGGGGGGTGTTTAACCGATGTGCGAGTTTATCTTAATAGACTCAAACACTAGAGAAAAGTAGACCCTCAGCATGTTAGGCGACATCTATGCTACTCTTAACAAACCACCTAACCCTGCCAGTGTAATGCCATGCCATACAGTTAGTCGCCTCTTAGGACATGCTTTCTGTGGGGCAGTGGTGCCATTCTTGTCCTTGTCCTACACAATGACCCGGACGGACGACTCGGGACTCCTAGTACCTTTTCCTCGACAAATTATATGAGCATACAAATAACTACATGCTGACTGCAGCTATATTTGAATATACATCAACTGTTCGATTATTGTCATTTCGTTTCGCTATAACGTCATTGAGAAAACTTACTTACTTCTCTTCTACCGTGAGGTGTAAAAGTTTTCCAGAGAGAACGCCACACTGCTCTATCGGCCTCCTTATTCCTGGCCTCTTTCCAATCCAGTCCTCTATCACTTAGGGACTGTCGTATGTTGTCTTCCCAACGTTCTTTGGGACGTCCTGAGAGTCTGCGTCCTTGACTTTTTATCTCACATGACCGCTTTGGTATCCGATCTTCTTCCATTCTACAGACATGGCCAAACCACTGTAGTTGGGACTGCTCCACTCGTGTCTGAAGGGGTTGAACTTCGAGATTGTTACGTATTGTCTGGTTACGGATCTTGTCCCTGTTCATCAAATGAACAACCTTTCTTAGATACCTCATTTCTGAAGTTTGTAATTGCCTTTCTTGAGCTGTAGTCATTGCCCATGACTCACATCCATATGTCAGGACAGGCACATAGGTCATGCGCTAAACATCCATCTTTGTTGTCCTGCTTATTTCTCTTTTGCTGAGGAATCCTCTGTTTATTGCAAGGAAAAGTCTACCTGCTGCTGCCCTTCGTGCAGTTAACTCATCTTTGATTCCATCCATTGCTTATCTATTACCACTCCTAGATATTTAAATTTGCTGACCTGCTCCAGTGCTCGGCGTTCCCATGGTTATCTGATGTCTTTTCTCATCTCTGGCGATCGATCACCATGGTTTTTATTTTGGAGTTGCTGATGTGCGTTCCTCTCTTCTTTAACTCTTTTTCTGAGACCTGCAAGTTGATCTGGAAATGTGCTTCAGATTTCGTGATCAGGGCCACGTCATCTGCAAACGCTAGTTCCGATATGTTAATTGGTCTCATCTTCTAGTACCCTACTTCATATTTATTTGTCCGTTCCTTGCAGGCTTTGATGACTTCATCCACGGGGAGTGATAGAATGTCCCCCTGTCTTATTCCGCTAGTGGTCTTGAACTCTCCTGACTTTTGATTTGATGTCCGCACATAATTTCTGCATGTTTTATAGGTCATTGAGAAAATAGTATATACATATTCGAGAAATTTCGATAATATGGCAATTTTCACAGAAGACGACGCTCAAAGAAGAAGTACACACGACAATAGGACAGTAGCCAGCGGATACAAATGTGACAAGAAATTGTACAACCAGAAAAAAGGCATGAACATCAGCAAACATTGGACATGTCCATCAACAATTAAAAGATACGTCAACAGCAATATTACCTCATAATGAGATGATACCAGGACACTGAGGAATTTCTCTCCACACTTTTGAGGGATTTCTTCTTCTGTTTTTTCGTCTTCTTCTTCGTTTGTTCTCAAACTCTCGCTGCCAAACTCTGAAAAGGGTTTTGCAAGTAGCAGGATGTAGTCCGGAGAACGGAACACGTTGTGTTTCAATTTACAACTTGTCTACGATATTTGCACTTTCCGGTCCGAAAATCCGACTTTAGCAAGTCATATATTTGGTACCGGTTAGCCTTCCTTCTTCGATCACTTCTCATTAGCCAGTCTGCCCTGTTGGAGCCTGTTATCCATGATCACCGCCTGGAGGTGGAGAAGGTTCTTGATAGCCCTGGGTCGATGTCCTTGGCGCTACCAGTCTGCTTTGGATTGCTGACCGCTACAGCTCATGCACTGCTCAGCATCTTAATCCCGAACAGGAGTTTGAAGAAGAACAGACACAAAGACAACTCATTGTAGAAGTCAGGTGAAATCAGCCATCCGTTTTCTGACATGTCATGAGAAAAGACGGGTTTGAACACGCTACAGCAACAGTAGAATAGCAGAGAAGAGAGAGAGAGAGAGAGAGAGAGAGAGAGGCCTATATATATATATATATATATATAATATATATATATATATATATATGTATATATATATATATATATATATATGTATGTATATATATATATATATATATATATATATATATATATATATATTGGACAACCTGAAGGATCGCCAACTCATACCGGCTGGACACATGATGATGATGATGATGATGATGATGATGATGATGATGATGATGATGATGAACAGGTGGTACCTCAGTCTACTGTGACCTGTGCTGAATCTACAAATTACTACCTGCTCACCTGTGTTGAGCTGGTAATATGCGTCATTTGGCTGATGACTCGACAATGATCAAAGCTCAACACGGGAACTCGTCTTATTATGTTAAGATCAGAGACGTAACGACACGAAGAAGTACGCCTCGGGATATGAGAAGAGCAACTGCAACCTGCAGCGAAAGAAACATCGTCAAGAGAGAAGAACTCAGCATTGGTAGCTAGGTACAACAACAACAGCCATCCAACAATAACATCATGTATCACAACACACCAACGGTTTTCCATTGTGACGAGGTTGCTAGCCCCAAGCTCAACTATCTACCGTCCCTTTCAATAGGATCATTAATTAAATCACGAATCAGACGGCTAACTTAAGAGAGGCTAATTACTCAACCCGTCTAACTCTGCTAGGGTGGATTTCCTCACACTGAACCGCCCGCAGAGATCTGGTTGCATCAACAACAGGTGACTGACGATTTTGGAATCGCGCCAGTGTGTGTTGACTTGCATTTTCAACATTACAGAAGCGTAGGACAGGAGTGGGCATTCGAACGGAAACAAAGGAGATTCGAACGTGTCGTAGCGGAGAACTGGAGAGGGGTACCTGCAGACAACGGGCTACAGGAGCCAAGAGCGACCGAACACCTGTGGGTATGCCCGGAGTGCAGTGTTATGGATTCTTCGAAATAGAACAGAACGTGTGATCGGGTACCCGAACTGACGATTAGGAGCAGAGTAAGTTGTGGAACCGGGTGGTCTGCCGGGGTCTTTGTGTATGACAAGGACAAGAATATCACCACTGCCTCACAGAGAGTATGTTGTAAGAGGCAACTAACTGTGTGACGTGGCATAACACCAGCCATGGTTAGCTGGTTTGTTTAGAGCAGCATAGATGGCGCTTAACAGGCTGCGGGTTGACTTTGCTCTAGTGTTTGAATCTATTAAGAGAAACTCGCACATCGGCTAACCAGCTAACACAGCGGAATATTTAGCTGCTTAAGCCTAGCCCGCTAAGCAGGAAATCGATCTTCCGGCTACAACCAGCTCATACCAGAGCTGGGACCTCCACATGGGCATCTGGTCCTATAGAAGTACAGGTCGACTAAGAACTAAGTAGGTTCTGTACTGAGCCATAGAAGAGGCGCACGTACCGAACTGAGCAATAGGAAAGGAGCACGTACCGAACTGAGACATAGAAGAGGCGCACGTACCGAACTGAGCAATAGGAAAGGAGCACGTACCGAACTGAGACATAGAAGAGGCGCACGTACCGAACTGAGCAATAGGAAAGGAGCACGTACCGAACTGAGACATAGAAGAGGCGCACGTACCGAACTGAGCAATAGGAAAGGAGCACGTACCGAACTGAGACATAGAAGAGGCGCGCGTACCGAACTGAAGTATAGGACCTTAGCATGTTTCGCGCTGAAGCAGGTTCCGAACTGAATCATATGAGAATAGGATGTGTTTGAAATGAAGCATTAATGCGGAGCGTTTACCAATCTGAAGGATATGAGAGGAGAGGGTGGCCGAATGGATTGGATATCATTCTTCTGACTAATGGCACACGGGGTTGAAAACCTCGGTAAGGGACAAGTAAAGTAAGGGTTGCACAGATTTTACCGATGGAAAGGAATGAAGTTTTAGAGACCTCAGTGTACTAAATCACAGCTTATTTTAGGTTCGGTAAACAGTTGTCTACCTCGCTGTCTTTCCCTTCCCCAGCCGTAAGTCATGTACCAATTTAAAGAGTGATGGTTGTGGGAGTTTAGTCCCGTACCTCTGCCGTGAAAAGCGAGTGCTCTACGGCAATTATGCCCAGACGCCCAAGAAGAGGATGCAGAATGGTCACCTGACTTAACTTGGCTTAACGTCTTTATACTGCTTTAGAAGACTCTGCAGATTCTGCATACAACATATTTCGCTTAGGGTGGTTAACTAATTTAACAAACCACCTAACCATGACCGGTGTTATGCCATGTCACGGGGTTAAGCGCCTCTTATGCTCTTTGTGGGGCAGTAGTGCTATTCTTGTCTTTGTCATAAACAAAGACCCAACCCCCCCCCCCCCCCTCCCTCGTCAACCTAAGGTCTGGGGACGGCGTTGGATAGTGGTTAAGTGACACTGCTCACAACCCGGAGGTACTGGTTTCGATCCCCATCACAGCACCGGCCGCTACCCCTGGCAAACCTTTATAAAATGCAGGAGGAAGCAGACCCTTACATAAAATGCATACTGAAGTCGGATGCACTGGGACGACCGGCGCAAAATAAAAACCACAGTGCAACACGCACCGCCTTTGGGATTAGAGAAATAAGGCGAACGTAAAAAACAAACAAAAAAACCTCAGGTCTATATACCCTATGGAAGGCTCCGTCAAAGAGATGGTCTGAGTCTTGTGTTGCTGACAGTCTCATCATACCTCTATCACCCATCTCTTCATATTTCTCCTGCATTGTTGTTTAATGCCCACAATCAGTAAGTTTACCCTTTCGTACACCATGAAGGCGGGCGGGGGTGTTAAAGGGCGAGTTGTAGTAGCTTTCCTCACATCCCGAGCATGCTGATGAAGATGGACCAGGGCCCTCCAGGCGGTTGTGATATGCATGGCTTCATCTACGTGACGTTCCTACTGCGGGAATCACGTCGATCCATATCGTGTCTACCAGGTGCCTTTAAAACAGCCTGTTTCCAGGGAAGGATAGATTGACGCGAGATTGTGGTCTTGCGCAGTGTATTGTGCCTGACCTTGACGCGACTTCCTGGTCAGTATGTTATGCCTGTCTCGGTTGTCTTTCCTGCATACTAATATACCAGTTCGGAATCTATTAAATGACCCCCATGTTGCGTAAAAGAAGCGGTGTCCAGGCGCAGGTTCCTCCGATAGTTCAATCCATGGAACCTGTCTCAGTTCATTCCATTTTTCTCTAAGGGTATGGCGTGGGCTAGTAGTTAAGTGACACGGATCACAACCTGATCCCCATCACAGCAACGGTCGTAACCACGGGGATGCAAACCCTTAGAAAATGCAGTAGGTAGCAGACCCTTACATAAAATGCATGCCGAAGTCGGATACACTGGGCCGACAGGCGCAAAAGAAAAAAAACCGTTGTGCAAAGAATACTGCCTTAAGGAATTAAAAAAAAAAAATAAGGCAAACGGAAAAAACAAAAAAAATCAATTTTTCGATGCGCCGATTTCCGGGACTTGTCTGTAGGAGGGGTGCGGAGGGGGAGAGAGGGGCTGTGTTGACTAAACAATTTCGTATAGATTTCAGTCTTGTGCACTGCACCTGGTGCGTCACATAAGGTATTTTAGGTCGTTGCCCATTCCTCTCTTTCAATTTCTAATGAATTGGTTTCTGATGCACTGGTTTCTGATGCACATGTTTCTGATGCACATGTTACTGATGCACTTGTTTCTGATGCACTGGTTTCTGATGCTTTGGTTTCTGATGCACTGGTTTCTGATGCACTGGTTTCTAATGCACTAGTTTCTAATGTACGGGTTTCTAATGCAAATGACCTAGAGGTTATAATAGATCATACAGGTAAAGTTAGTGAGCAAGTCCAGGTAGCAGTGAAAAAGGTAGATGCGAAGTTACGAATGATAAAACAGTATTAAACATAGGAACAAGAGAGTGATAGTCAAACTGTATAATGCATTAGTTAGACCTAGATTGGAGTACTGTGAACAGGTGTGGCGTCATTATGGTAGAAGAGATATACACATGCTGGAAGGATACAACAAAGAGCGATAAAGCTGATAGCGGAATTCTATAATTATAGTTATGAGGAAAGACTCACAAAACCGGCCCTCAGTGTCTAGAGCAGAGAAGAGTTCGAGGTGAAAGAAAATCAACGGAAATGATATATTAGATTTATACTAGTTTCTTTTCATAATACAAGTGGGCACAGCTACAAATTAATTAAAGACATGCCCAGATTGGATATTGGGAAATATTTTTAAAGTCAGAGAGTAGTGAATGCTTGGTATCCATTGACACAAAAAATTTTGGAGGTAGGGTCAATAAATGCATTCAAGAATAGATTGGATGCGCGTAGTTTTTAGATCAAGAAACTGGTTTTATACAGACTCCGCAGAGTCATCTAAAATTGTTTAAGGCGTTAAGTTAAGAGGGCCATGGATATGTTCAATGGCATGGACACGGAGAGGAGCGATGGTCTTTGATTGATTGTATGATATAAGACGAAGCACACACTTCATCGTGCAAGGCATCATCTGTGTTTTGTTCTTGTCAGTTGTTCTCGACACCTGTTTGCAAGTTTACATTTCTCCCACTGTCAGCCCTTCGTTCATACACTCTTATCTTTCTTATCGCTATCGACTGATAAATTATTTTATCAGACTAAATCCCACAGTTCTCCAACACTCGCTGATTGTGCCGCGGGGATTATCAACATAGCGCCGCCCACCTATTGTATCCCTCCGAACTCAACCAGCCAATCAGGTGGTTAGAATTAACCCGCTTGCGACGACTGGGATGAAAAGTCGCTGCCCTTTGAAAAAAAGGAACAGATGGAAGTTGGTCGAGACGGCAGCGTGTGAAGAATTTTGGATGTAAACGGTGGTTTTGGAAACAGACATTCAAAGCAGAGTTCAAAGTGAGTTTGGATTTTATTAGTTATTGAAGATGTTATCAATCACGGTGGTTTAGTTGGATCGTTGCCATGGTTACGTATTTTAACTATCTATGGGCGAAGGTTCGATACCCACGATAAGTAAGTTTATTATTTCGTGTGCACTGAAAAGGGCGTTAAATGTTGGGTTGAAGAAGCTTTCGTCACATTTGAAGATCGGGTTGGGTCATCCAGGCCGTTGTGCTATCCTTGGTTTCATCTGCCCTTTGTCAGCACCCTTCATCATCATTCATATTCATTTCTCGGCTATACCAGAGCGCGCGATTCGGAAAAGAATATTCGACACACAAGTCGAAAACTTTTCAGCAGCGTTAAAAAGCACTACCGCGTACAAAAAAAAAAACAACTATTCTAAGCAAACCATTAAATGAGCTTTGTTCCTGACGAAAATCTTGTGGTCGCATGTTAGAGTTACTGAATTTGTGGCCACTCAGAACTGACGTAACATATATTTAACTAATGCCTGTATAATGGTTCTGAGTAACATATTGGTAATAATAACTTATAGTACTTGTGTCGAGTTCAAACCTCGGTCTTGACATGCTGTAGTCTATCAAGCTGTAAATAGCTAACCTAACAAAAAGTGAGTACTAATAAAATGGGGAATGGCTCATAAAACCGACTACCTAGGCACCTATATGTGCTCTGACTCTTTTATTCCTGAAAACGCCGATGACAGAGCACGAAATCTGTAAGCTACCACGGCTGCTTCAAATTTTCTCTTTTGACTACTTCAGGTACCCATTTTCAGCTAGGTCAACCGAGGAAAACACTCATACTAGGAACAGAACCAAATACTATAACAAGAGAGAACTAGTAAAGTGAAGTTTCCAACACTTCATCCCCGAGGACAACGTGTGATAGGTGCTTAGCATTACATATTTATATAACTGCTAAAGTGAATTTTATTGGAGATGTCTCTTGATCAATCAAGCGCACTTATTTTAAATAAAAGTACAGTGTTATTAAATTCAGCCTTGTCTAAATAGACGAAAACGGATTCAGTATACATCAGTATATTCTATATATCAGTTCAGTTCATTCCTCTCGTCACCTCTTGAGATCGTTGGGGCACCCCTGCTGACACCTCCACCGTTCTGAGCCCTCCCTCTCTGTCTATGGTTCCTTTTTTTCTGCCTACTCGAGTAGTAGGTTAGTCCATTCATGGATATTGTCATCCCATCGTTTTCTCGGACGCACAACTTTCGCACGCGCCCTCATGGTGAGGCCCTTCCATTGCACTTTGGTTGGGCTAGCTACTGAGGGCGCACAAACCTAGCATAGTTACATACAGACGCACACATGCATCCAAGCACTGGTTTATGCGTTCTGATATCGCACAATGGACTACGGTCTGGGGTGGAAAATGGCGCGCCTCCGCCAGTAGAAACTAGTGAGGCAAACATATAAGCAAATAAAATTGTAAAATATGGTAAGTCCATTGGACCTAGAGACGTGGCTATACCAAGTCAGCTTTCGCATTTTGATTGTTGTGGAGAGGTCGTGGTACAGTCCACTTGCATTCTCGATTCTACGTCGTACTTCATTATTTGTGATACGGTCTTTGCAGGTGATATTTTGGAGTCTTTTAAAACATCTCATCTGCATGGCCTGGATTCTTCTCTGGAGGTCTGCTCTAATAGTCCATGTTTCGCAGGCGTAGAGAAAATTCTAAAGAAGCAGTGAGCGCATAAGTCTGACCTTTATGGCGAAGGATAGTCGTTTATCTTTCATGTATGCTTCAATCGTGCAAGCGCTGCCGTTGTCTGGGCTACTCTCGCCAGGACCTCTATTTTTAATATCTCATCACTGATTGTTGAGTTCAGATTATTGAAGTGGTTCACTGTTTTAAGATTCTTTCCATTTGCTATGATCACAGCGTTGATTCCTTCAGTTTTGTTGATCATCAACTTTTCTGCTTTTATCTACATGCCCCACCCCTGTGCTGTTACATCCAGTACTCGTATATATATATATATATATATATATATATATATATATATATATATAATTATATATATATATATATATATAATTATATATATATATATATATATATATATATGGCAATATCATATGTGCCTCTCAAGATACGTCGAAATCGCTAAACGTTAAATACTGAGGTAATTTCATGGTGTCAACAAAAACGCTCACTCCTTAGAAAATCTGTCTGTTTGTGATTTTAGAGTTTTCAGGCCTTCTTGCTGTTCCTTAGCTTAACATAGACTGAGGTACTATCTATTCAATAAACTGAATAGGTGCTACTGATGAATGTCAAGAACAAACTGTTGTGTTGCACATTAGAACAGGACACAACCGGCTGCGCAGCCACATATACACAAAAATGAAGATCGGCAACTCAGCTGCGTGTACATGCAGACAGGCACCCCAGACAGCAGAGCATATACTACAGAGCTTCCCCGAATATGATATACAGAAAACATCTCATTGGCCCATAGAAACAACACTGGAAGAGAAACTTTATGGACCTATATGTGAACTACAAAAGACAGTGAAGTTTATACCAGAGACAATATTGTACACATAGACATATTTTCAAGCGAACGAAAGAAGAAAAGGAATGCCCCTGTTGTACTGAGAAAATGACCTCTGAGCTGCTGCAAAATTTCCCGACATACGAGATCTATAGAAAGCACATATGGTCACCACTAGTGACAACATTAGACGAGCTTTGTGGCAGTGTTGACAGACTTAGGATGACCGCTGCTTTCTTTGTAGAAATTCAAGTTGACGTCTTAATTGACGTCTGATTGATCTAACTAGGCAAGAGCAGATTGTTATACTGCGTCTCAGAACAGGACACAACCGACTCCGTGGCCACATATGTACACAATTTAGAATTGGCAGCTCACGTATGTGGACAGGCACCCCAGACTGCGGAGCATATACTTCAGGACTGTCTAGAGTATGAGATACTGAGACAGACATATTGGCCAAGAGAAACAACACTGGAAGGGAAACTATATGGACCTATGTGGGAGCTGCACAGGACAGTGGGGTTCATAAAAGAGACAGCTTGGCAAATGTAGACATACTTCAAGCGAACGAAAGAAGAAGAAGAAGAAGAAGAATTTGACGCCTGACATCGTACGAAGAAGTAGAACAAGAAGACACACTTCTTGAACACTGATGTGTAAAAGTATCACCACATTACATTGTTCACCCCACAGGAAGCATGGTACCAGCATTATGATTGACATTCTTATTTGACGCCAATATTTAGCTATTAATAATACTACGCACCCGTAGATAAGATAGAGGGTTACATCCTGTAGAAAATCTACACCATAAAAACCTTAATGTGTTCAGACAGGTCGCATATTGGGTTGTATTTGTTGAAGATCTATACCCCACAGGTAGCTGACATTGAAAATAAATATTGATCGATTAATTGATTGTAAAGGGTGATTTATGTGGCAATTTGCTTTACACATTGAGGTTACTAATCCTGCGCAAAACCCTATTCATTTGTCTTGTACGACATGCATACATGGGTTTTGCGGCAGTGGGCCTAATTATTGCCTCCCTGTATGCGGCCCGAGAGTAAGTCAAGTTGACAATGGCGATCATTAAAATGCAAGTTTCTGAAACCGGTTCTGGAACAAAATGTCTGGCTGTTATATAAATAACAAATTGTATTGCTATAAAAACAATAAATCTTATAGTTATATAAGTTACCCATTTTGATGCTTTACATACAATCAATTTTTCTGCAAACAGCCAATCTTACTGCTATGTAAAAATTATTCATGCTGCTGTATAAACAACAATTCTTACCTAAATATAAACAATCAATCTGGTTGCTATTTAAACAACAAATCCAACTCTTATATAAAGAATGAAGGTGATTTTATCATACCATGCACTTAGACTATAAACGATTTGTGATTTGTAAAAGATTATTTAATTTTCATATTTCTCGTTGATTTCAGTTGTAGAAACATTTGTCTCTGAGCAAAATATCCAAAGAGCAAAAGACAGTGAAACGGTTTTGAAGGTTTGTCAACCGTCTGCAAATTAAACAGACTTGAGATCTGAAAGGTAAGTTGATCAATAATGATAAATATATATATATCATAGACTAACAAAAACACGGAAATTGACATGTTATGGACGTATACCACGATCTGTGGAACTGACCAAGGCCGTCCTGCAAGGCACTGCGCCCGGGAAGCGTGGAAGAGGTAGACCAAAAAAGAGATCGGAGGACGATATAAAAGAGGGCGTGAAGGTATATAGCTGAAACTATTACCCTGGCGAAAAATCGAGACGTAAGGCGTGAACTGGTTGGACAAACTGCAATAACTGTGCTTCAATGACCTTCAAGGTTACGGAACTGATAATGATATCATATATATATATATATATATATATATATATATATATAACGTTCAGTATCTTAACATCTAGAACCAGCGTAGCAAAGACCCTGTTCATTCTACCCAGCTGTAAGTCGCTACCTGGCCAACTGTTAGAGAAGGCAAAGTAACGAGATAAGGAACAACACCTCAGAAACAGCTGGAGCCGTGTCTTTAACTCAAATAGCAGAATGTAGTCCAGAGAATGGAATGCGTTGTGTCGTAGTTTACAGCTTGACTGCGATATTTGCACCTTTCTGTCCAATGCATCGGACTTCAGCAAGCATTTTTTGAGAAACAGGTTAGCATTCCCTCTTCGACCTATTTTCCTTAGCCAGTCTGCTCTGTTGCAGCCTGTTATCTAGGATCACCGCGTGGAGGTGTAGAAGGGTCTTGGCAGCTCTGGTTCGCTGGCCCTGACGCCAGCAGTCAGCTATGGGTCACTGACCGCTGCAGCTCATGCGCTGCTCAGCATCTTGATCCCAGATAGAAGCTGAGAACTATCTTCGTCTTCTTCTAATCCTCGGAAACATCAACTATTTACTCTTTAATCTCTGTGTCTCACATACGTTATAGTTTGTTGATCATTCATTCAAACCAAGAAGACTGCATCACACAAGGCAAACTTTTAATATGTGCGAATATTGTGGTCTGTAACGTCATGAGTTGGGACCATCTACGCTAAAGTTGAATATTAAATATTTATGTTTTACTTTCGCCTTCATCGTATGACGGTGAGGAATTGTTGTGTTTTACCCCTAATTAGCTCGCGCATTCAACTAGCACTTCTTTTTAACGGGCATGTTTCCCATATGAGTAAGACCTAGCTGGTTCACTAATCAAAACCCCAATAAGTTTGGGATGTGAGCCGTGTTATTAATCGTTTCGACACGCCGCACATTTAGCATGGCTTGGACGCCCTGTTCTGAAAGGTTAGTCCACATTGTTCTAAAAGGGTTTGGTCGCATTGTTCTAAACGGGTTTGGTCCCATTGTTCTAAAAGGTTTTGGTCGCATTAGTCTAAACGGGTTTGGCTGCATTGTTCTACAAGGGGTTTGGCTGCATTGTTCTACAATGCTTTGGCCGCATTGTTCTAAAAGGATTTAGCCGCTTTGTTCTAAACGGGTTTGGCTGCAATTGTTCTAAAAGGGTTTGGTCACACTTTTTAAAGTGGTTTTACTGCATTGTTTGGAAAGGGTTTAGCATCAATGTTAAAAAGGGTTTGATAGGAATGTTCTAAAATAGTTTGATACCACTGTTCTAAAAGGGTTTGAATGCACTGTTATAAACAGGTTTGAGTGCATATTTCTAAAAGATAATGACCCCAATGTTATAAAGGGGTTTTGCCGAACTGTTATAAAAATGTTTTGCCTCCCTTTCTAATGGGTTTGGCCACAGTGTGATGTTGCCTCTCACAGCACGCTCTCATTGGGACAGAGAACACATACTTGTAACTGTTCCTCTCATGTCTCTCCATGAAACCACGCTCTCAGTGTGACAGAGAACACATACTTGTAACTGTTCCTCTCATGTCTCTCCATGAAACCACGCTCTCAGTGTGACAGAGAACACATACTTGTAACTGTTCCTCTCATGTCTCTCCATGAAACCACGCTCTCAGTGTGACAGAGAACACATACTTGTATCTGTTCCTCTCATGTCTCTCCATGAAACCACGCTCTCAGTGTGACAGAGAACACATACTTGTATCTGTTCCTCTCATGTCTCTCCATGAAACTCCGCTCTCAGTGTGACAGAGAACACATACTTGTAACTGTTCCTCTCATGTCTCTCCATGAAACCACGCTCTCAGTGTGACAGAGAACACATACTTGTAACTGTTCCTCTCATGTCTCTCCATTAAACCACGCTCTCAGTGTGACAGAGAACACATACTTGTATCTGTTCCTCTCATGTCTCTCCATGAAACCACGCTCTCAGTGTGACAGAGAACACATACTTGTATCTGTTCCTCTCATGTCTCTCCATGAAACCACGCTCTCAGTGTGACAGAGAACACATACTTGTAACTGTTCCTCTCATGTCTCTCCATGAAACCACGCTCTCAGTGTGACAGAGAACACATTCTTGTATCTGTTCCACTCAACATCTCTCCGTGAAACCACGCAGTCAGAACGAGAGAAACTGAATCAGGAGACTACAACAACGTTCACGAACGACAGACAGAACAACAATTGCTGTGTCCATATCTCAACCAACCTGGAGCGGCTGTTAAAGAAGTGAAACAAAGACATGACAAACGGTTATCCCAAAGGTCGTTCAGTCTTATATCTTAGTCGCAACTTAATCCGCACCGCGGGATTTATTAATCCGCTCAGACAAGATAAATCACCGCCTATTACGCATTTTCTGAAGGGATCATAAAAGGACGTGGGAAGGTGGACATGTTAGACAAACTTTACGAGTTCGAGTGTTGGATGTAAGCGTCCACGACGTTTGTGGCCTGGGGTGCTTGTGGACATATCGGAGAGCCCTACGCCATATGTCGGAGTCCTCTGGCTGTCAGGTACCCTAGCGTTGTTAGTTTGTCAATTATGTGCTATATGCACTTTTAATTACTTAATAAATCATTATGTGTTTCTCTAAATCCGTATGTAATGATTTGCTCTTCCCCTATCAGTTCTTGTGCTTTAATTCTTCTTCTTCTTATTCTTCTTCTTCTTCTTATTCTTCTTCTTCTCGTTTTTCTTCTTCCTCTTCTTCTTCTTGTAAGGGGGGGGGGGGGGGGGGCTGACTAAGGAGAAGGAATCGAAGAGGGAAGGCTAACCCGGTACTTAAAAATGCCTGCTGAAGTCGGATGTGTCGGGCTGAAAGTTACAAATAACCGCAGCTAAACTGTAAACTATAACACAGCGCATTTCGTTCTCCGGACAACCTCCTCCTACTTGCAAAGCAATTTTTGGAGCTTGTTAGCGGGAGTTCAAGAACAATCGAAGAAGAAGAATATTGCTGAACGTACGGACACAAAAGCACGAGATCCTTAGCTCTCGTTACTGCTACGAAGTTGTTTCCTAATTTTGTAAGGTTTCCATTTACAACTGGGTTGACTGTAGTAAGTGGTTATATCATGAAAAAAGACACTGACATCCCCGGTCTGTAAAACTAAGCTTGATCGGATTCAAACCTCGTTCCCCATGACGGAGAATTAAAATGAGAAAAAAAGTAGATAATCAGATTGGGATCAGACGCTGAGCAGTGCATGAGCAGCAGCAGTCAATGACCCATAGCTGACTGCTAATGTCAGGGCCAGCTACCCAGATAAATCAAGACCCTTCTACACCTCCACGCGATGATCCTGGATAACAGGCTGCAACTGAGCAGATTGGTTAAGGAGAAGGGATCGAAGAGGGAAGGCTAACCCAGAACTCAAAAACGTCATGCTGAAGTCGGATGTGTTGGACCGAAAGGTGCAAATATCGCAAGCTGTAAAATACGACACAACGCATTCCGTTATCTGGAATACATCCTGGTACTTGCATGACCCGTTTCAGGGTTTGGAGGCGGGAGATTAAGAACGAACGAAGAAGAAGAAGTAGAAGAAGAAAACAGATTCTTAACAAAGACCTAGATGTCTCCATCAACCGTGATCCGTGTATTGTGTGTGAGAAAAAGAATGGAAATAGATAGTTGGAAAACAAGATCTAATCCACAACAATAAAAAGCCGTGAAATCCGACGCCATAAAGCTATGCTAATCTTGGATGCGACCACAGGTACATCAACATAAACAAGGCTATTTTGTTCTCAGTTTACACTGGTGGTTAGACCTTCTGCGTACCAGCGCACCTGTAAATTGCTTGGGATGGATGGAAAAACGAAACTTCAGAGTCTGTAACTTGATTAGCTGTGTCATCCTTGTCTCTGTTCATTTTATTTTAAAAGTAGGATTGTGGAATAGTTGTGGGTTGATTTGAAATTATAGTACTTCTTCGCTCGTTCTTTGACTCCCACTACCAAGCCCTGGAAAAGCCCTTGCAAGTAACAGATTATAATTTGTTGTGTGGTATTTTGCAACTTGACTGGGATATTTGCACCTTTCGGTCCAACACATCCGACTTCAGCATGACTTATTTGGGTACCGGATAAGCCTTCCCTCTTCGATCCCTTCTCCTTAGCCAGTCTGCCAAGTTGCTGCTTGTTATCCAGGATCACCCCGTAGAGGTGGAGAAGAATCGTGACAGCTCTGGGTCGCTGGTCCTGACGCTAAAAGTTAGCTTTAGGTGCCTGACGGTTACAACTCATGTATTGCTCAGCATCTTGATCGCACATTATAGTACATACACATGCGTGTCTCTACGTTCACTAGAGCCTTTCCCTCCAGAATATGTATTTTCAGTCAGAATCGATCGTAAAAATAGTTGTCCATTACAAGAGGAGATGGCGAAAGAGTTCCATATGCGTAGTCCAAATATATTTATATATATAATATCTATATAGAAATCCAGATTCTTATATATAATATCTATATAGAAATCCATATATATCCAGATTCTATATATAAATCCATATATATCCAGATTATATATAGAAATCCATATATATATCCAGATTCTATATAGAAATCCATATATATCCAGATTCTATATATAAATCCATATATATTTCCTGTTGGACTAATATTACACTCGTCTGATAGGCATAACGCAGTGACTTGCGCTTAGATTGATTTAAGTGAGGCTGATTTGCACTGCCGTCAATCTCGCTCTGAGCTACCAGGACCAGTAGCAAAACATGGCTTTCTGAGATTTTGAACTGGGAAAGGATATTTTACTTACACGATTCCTCCGAGTTAATCGTCCGTCTCTGTTAGAACTAAGCGCACTAACCCAGCTTCCCTTCAGACCAGGGGACAATTAAAACTTCCTGGTTCCAAACATACACGATTTAGCTATTTCGTTATTTATGATTCTAGCATTGTACCTCTTTGATGTAGCGACTCTGCTATATTTAGTATGTGGCTATGGAGACGGCTGTACAAAAAAGTGCTGTTGTTTTTTTTCTACTAGTACGACCTGTTAATCTATCAAATTTTGACAGATCCTACAAACAATACATTCATGCAGTTCCTCCCTCCGAAAAAATAATTTAAAAAATTAGGTTTTTAGTTTCCATTCGTTACAATATTCACTCCTTCATTTAATAAGATAATTCGATGCCAAAATTACTCTGTATGCTCAATACTACTTTAGATGTCCTACAATTTAATTTGCCACTAAAAGAAAAAAAAAAGAAAACACTACTAAATATTTAAAAAATCTGAAATACCAATTCATCAAAAGAAACACGGGATCAAGATGCTGAGCAGCGCATGAGCTACAGCGGTCAGCGACCCATAGCTGACTGCTAGCGTCAGGTCCAGCGAACCAGAACTGCCAAGACCATTCTACACCTCCACTCGGTGATCCTGGATAACAGGCTGCAACAGAGCAGACTGGCTATGGTGAAGGGATCGAAGTGGGAATGCTAACCCAGTACTAAAAAAATGCTTGCTGAAGTCGGATGTGTTGGACCAACAAATGCAAATATCGCAGTCAAGCTGTAAACTACGACACAACGCATTTTGTTGTCTGGACTACATTCTGCAACTTAAGACCGTGTCAGGGTTTAGTAGCGGGAGATTGAGAACGAACGAAGCCAAGCCAAAAGAAACACACAAAAGTCCCCAAAACTAAAATAAAAAATGTTTCAGTATTAATGAAAGTGTGTGCTGAAAGCATGTAGTTTGTTTTAATACAAATATTTACTAGTATACTCTTTTTTCAATCCATAGTACCGCCGCAACCTCGCCTAATTTTATTTATTGCAGCGTTACCTCAAATATGTACACATTATTATAACCAAGTCAGACAATCTATGTATTCACGCGTGGCTTCATGTAAAGGCGAGACTGCATGAAATGGCTATTCTTCTCGTGCCTTTCTCGTGTTCTTCTATAGGTTTTTGTCGTCTACAGAAACCCAGTTAGGAAGCCTCTGTGTGATGGGAGAAATGAGTGTGTGACAAGTGATAATTAAGTAGCGTAATTATTACGTCTTTATAAATCTCAGATCACGATTCGTATTTTGGTGGCTCAACTTGATAAGGACTTCTCATGTTTCACTTACTTGTTATTCCATTTTAGCGTGGAATAGTGAAAAGAGAACAATAGATCTCTGGGTCTTCTGCAACAGTGTATGGTTGCTCGGCATTTTTGCCTTCATCGGGATCTCAGTGTCTGGTACGCTATCCTGCCACTTTATTGTGAACAATCTAGGGAAGCACCTTGTATGGCAGTGGTTTATTTTACTCTATGTCTGCTGTACGCAGTCCACGTCTCACTGGCATACAGAAGGGTGGGGAGCACTACAGCTGGGTAGACTGAGTTTCGTGTCAAGCCTAAGATCCCTCCGATTCCAGACACTGTTGCACAGCCTCCCAAAGGCAGCACTGGCCTCGGAGATTCTGTTACTGACCTCGCTGTCAATAATAGTTTTCCTGGAAAGAGTGTTACCAAGGTACGTGAAGCTGTCTGCATACTGAAGATACAGTATAGTGAATGAGCTAACAGCAGGCAACAACTCATAGCTGGTTGCTTGCATCAGGATCGGCGATTCAAGGCTGACCAAGACTGTATTCGGCCTTCAAGTGGACGTCATGTGAATAGGCTGTACTAGTGCAGCCGGGTTAAGAGAACAGGGATCGCTTTGGGAGCGCAAATGTGGGACTAAAAAAAAGCCAGCTAAAATCGGGTGTGCCGGGTCGGTAAGGTGCAGACATCAGAGTTATGCTATAAAACTACGAGACATTGTCAGAAAGTTTTTTTCAAGACCAGCGAAGAAGAAGAAGAAGAAAAAAAAAGAAGAAACTGCGCTCTGACCCCTCTTTCATCCGGACTCTCCCTTTTGGGGAGAGGAAGATAACAGTTTTTTCCTTCCTTGGACCTAGGTGCAAACATACCTGTACGCCTACAACATATCACTGTTAGACACTGGTAACATCCACCATGTGAGACGACTGTTCACTTTCAGAGCTTAATAATGGAGAACATGACCCTGGAAGGCAATATTTAACTTCAAGTTCGACAAAGCCGACCTGTCGTAAAAAATCCCATTTTTTTACGAAAGTCCCCGAAAATCCGTCCGCCTCTTCTAATTTTCCTAGATCGGTCACGAAATTGAAGGTGTTATTTGACCCGTGGCGCGGCGATAAAACCAGGATTTGAGTTACGTTGTTCTTTTAGAAATACCAGCACCCAGGTAATTATCTTTTTGTGGTGTGGTGATAATCGACCATTCCAGGGACACTTCGGTTCCTAATACCCAGGTGGGGTCGACAGCGGTAAGTGAAAAAGGTGTAAAAGATGTGCAATTTTCACTCCGAGACCTCGTCGAACCTAATTCTTGGTTAACGTAAATCGTTAAATGGTGCGGATAAAAATGAATGCGTAAGAAGAGTGTTCTGAGTGTCCCTTACCGTCCATATATTTTGGAAAGACGCAGGAGGTACCGGGAATATAATATTATGAATATGTACAATTCACGCTGTGTGATCGACAATTTACCGGAACAAGGTCACGACCAATAGAGTAGGAAAGTGAGAAATTGTACACGAAACTGTCATATGCGATTAGCGTGCTGTGGCGGGATTGCCAACTCTGATCTTTGATGCGAGTGACAGGGGGGGGGGGGGGGGGGGGGGCTCTAACTACTATGTCAGCGTGCTTGGTTTTTGTACTTTTTGTGAATTTTTTTTGGGTGTGCTCTTGTGAGTTTTTTTGGTGTGCTTTTGTGAGTTTTTTGGTGTGGTTTTGTGAGTTTTTTTGGTGTGGTTTTGTGAGTTTTTTTGGTGTGACTTTGGGAGTGTCTTTCTACTTTGGCGAGGCATGCTCTTTTAAACCACATCTTTTCATCCTCGTCTGTTACCATGGAGTTTTGCATCATCGACCACGTGGTATACAGTTTTCAATTATGTTGTGACGCAGTCTTCTGCAGAGTTGTCTGCCAAGTGGTGTAGTCTTTGATCGTATTGTGTATATAGTTTTCACCATGTAATGTAGAGTCTTTAACAATAGGGTGTACTGCAATTCTATATCATAGGGTGTATAGTTTCCTATCATAGGGTGTATAGTTTTCTATCATGAGGTGTTCTATCATGGGGTGTATCATTTTCTATCATGGGGTGTTGAGTCGTCTATCGTGTATGTAGAGTCTTATATCATGGGGTGTATAGTTTTCTATCACGGGGTGCAGAGTCTTCTATCATGGGGTGTAGAGTCTTCTGTCATGGGGTGTAGAGTCTTCTATCATGGGGTGTAGAGTCTTCTATCATGGGGTGTAGAGATCGTCTTTTCTTTTTCCTATATCTTATAGTTTCTACGTGATGGTTGTGTATGACCCCCATGCCAAGCCCTCAGTATTCGTCTCTTAGGATTTGCCATACATGTTTTTCCTGATCCCAGCAGTACCATTCGTACTCACCCCTTTGGGAATATAAAGCTTCATTAATCGTCCTCCACCAGTTTCGATTGTTGGGAGTTACCATGTTCTTACAGATATGAGATTACTCACCAGGTGCTAATTGGCTTACCCGTTCTTCTTTTTTCCGTGGTCGTTCTAATCCAATACCTGTTTGGTTATTTTGCTGATGAAGTTAAATGCAGACATGTTGAAGTTCGGCCAGTCTATCGCCAATATTAGCGTTGATTGATATTACAACAAACGCGCCAGATAAGTTCCAATTCTGGGATCAAGATGCTGAGCAGCGCATGAGCTGCAGTGGTCAGCTATCCATAGCTGACTGCTAGCGTGAGAGCTGCCAAGACTCTTCTACACCTCCACGTGGTGATCCTGGATAACAGACTACATCAGGGCAGACTGGCTAAGGAAAAGAGATCGATGAGGAATGCTTACCCGATACTAAAAAAATGTTTGCTGAAGTCGGATGTGTTGGACCGAAAGGTGAAAATTTTGCAGTCAAGCTGTAAACTGCGACACAACGCATCCCGTTCTCTGGACTAAATTTCGCTTACTTAGGCCCCTATCATGGTTTGGTAGCAGGAGATTGAGAACGAAAGAAGCCAAGCCAAGCCAGTTCTATTTCTGTATCCGTTCTATCTGTTTGTGGTTTGACCCCACGCTCAAGCTTCCCGTCACCTTTTACGACATGTCTGGTTGGTTATATTTTTTCTGCTCCTTTCGGACTCCGGTAACACATGATAAAAACATCACCATTGCATTTTGTTTTGTTCCTTCCGACAGGAGGTTTGGGTCAACCACTGCTGTTGGTTTTATTGTAAGAATCTTGCTCAAAAGTTTATATATGCACTATTGAGGAGGTGGTGTGTTCGGGAACTTTGCGTTATATGATAAAGAGGCCTGCCCCATGCACATCCCTAAATAGTGATACGCGTAGTCTTACATACTAGTACTACAAAAACTTTAGGAAACATCTCTGAGTGTCCTTATGGCTGTCACTATTTTATCACTTTGTATCTATTCACCTTTGTCTCTCTAAATCCCTCTCTCTGTTTCTATCACCTTCTCTTTGTGTATAATCTCTGATGCTCTCTCACACTTTTTCCCTCGTCTCTTGTCTTCTCTTTCATTATCTCCCCCCCCCCCCGCCCCCCTTCCTCTCCCATTCTGTTTCTGTTTACTATCCCCATCTCTCTGTGTCGTCTCTCCCCTCACTTGTTGTCCTCTCTCCCCCTTCTCTCTCTCTTTCTGTATCACTCTTCCCCACTGTCTGTCTCTCCTTTATCTCTCTTTCTCTCTCTATCTCTCTATCTTTGAGCGTCCTAATCTCCCCAACTCATTCTTACCAGTTTCTTGAATCACAAAGAAGAACAAATGGGGCAGCCAACAATTCATTCTCTGTTCCAAACTAACTTGACACCTCGAATTCTTTAAAGTTCTCTCAATTTTCCCATTAGAGCAGCTAATGTCTTTCGGAGAAAACGGACAAAGAAATCACAAGGACAAGGTCAAGCGAGATGACGCAATGAAGCTCCAAATTGAATACAATTTCTTGTTAAAGAAGATCTGATAGGCTCGTTCCTCGCTAACGAACATTGTCTTTTCCCTTGAGCTCAAAATATTCCCACTTGGCTTAAGGAGATTTATTTTTTGGCTCTTCATCGAAATGAAATCTGCGTTCTAATGGAGGAAATATGGCGCATATCAGCCAGAACAAACATACGCTCAGTTAAAACAAGGACAACGAAGAATTTATTGAGACGTTATTTTTAATCTGTGTCAATTTTGTGTAAATATATATATATATATATATATATATATATATATATATATATATATATATATATATATATATATATGTGTGTGTGTGTGTGTGTGTGGATGGTTGGTTTGGGGTTTTGGGTGTATGGATGTATAGATAAATGGATAGATATATAGATATATAGATAGATAGACAGACAGAGAGAGAGAGAGGCAGGCAGGCAGACAGAGAGACAGAGGCAGGCAGACAGAGAGACAGACAGATAGACAGAGAGAGAGAGAGAGGAAGGCAGGCAGGGAGAGAGAGAGAGAGATAGATAGATAGATATATAGATAGATAGACATATAGACAGACAGACAGACAGACAGACAGACAGACAGACAGACAGACAGACAGACAGACAGACAGACAGACAGACAGACAGACAGACAGACAGACAGACAGACAGACAGACAGACAGACAGACAGACAGACAGACAGACAGACAGACAGACAGACAGACAGACAGACAGACAGACAGACAGACAGACAGACAGACAGACAGACAGACAGACAGACAGACAGACAGATTAGATTAGAATAGATTAGATTAGATTAGATTAGATTAGATTAGATTAGATTAGATTAGATTAGATTAGATTAGATTAGATTAGATTAGATTAGATTAGATTAGATTAGATTAGATTAGATTAGATTAGATTAGATTAGATTAGATTAGATTAGATTAGATTAGATTAGATTAGATTAGATTAGATTAGATTAGATTAGATTAGATTAGATTAGATTAGATTAGATTAGATTAGATTAGATTAGATTAGATTAGATTAGATTAGATTAGATTAGATTAGATTAGATTAGATTAGATTAGATTAGATTAGATTAGATTAGATTAGATTAGATTAGATTAGATTAGATTAGATTAGATTAGATTAGATTAGATTAGATTAGATTAGATTAGATTAGATTAGATTAGATTAGATTAGATTAGATTAGATTAGATTAGATTAGATTAGATTAGATTAGATTAGATTAGATTAGATTAGATTAGATTAGATTAGATTAGATTAGATTAGATTAGATTAGATTAGATTAGATTAGATTAGATTAGATGCATAAGCTTCGAATGGCTCTGCTTTGTCTTATCTCACTGTCCAGTCTGAGTATCAACAACTCGCAGCAACCGTTAGATGGTGAGATATTTCGTACTAGCATACCAATTTGGGCGACTTGAAAAGGAGAGAATGGTTTGTTAAAGAAATATGTGACATGACCTCGAGTCTGTTTGGCAGCACCCCTGGCTGTCATGAGATCACTCTCTCATGAAATGCTTCCTGATCGACGTGCCGTTGAAAGGTCGCGGACATCTTCCCGAGACAGTACCCCAGGGCTTAAATTGGAGGACTCTAATACATGTTATCTCTGTCTCCGCATGTGGCCGAGTTCTTCCAGGCGAGTGCTTGTCTGTGTGAGAGGTGATGTGACGTGTGCTAAGACCAGGGTGATTGCCTGGATCGCATTGAGGGGATCAGGGGCAGAGTGTTTATCCGTGACTAGCTTTAGCGATATATTTGATGTGAAAGTGATAACGGGTACAATGTTAGTAATGGAACTTCTGCACTGATGATCCTATGAAATGTGATAACAGAAGCGGTGCCCGAGGAGATAAAAGAATAGTTTCACTGAAATGTGCAAAGCGTGTAGTAAAAGAAAAAAAAACTACATAATTACAGTGTTCCTTCCAATTGTTGGGAACTGGATGATCTCGAAGAGATCCTCGAGTGATGGAGGTTCGCGGGTTCAAATCCCGATATTTTTATGATATTTCGCTAAATCTCTGGGTAGTAGAGATCGGACACCCGTGTGCAGTGTCGCGCAAGTTAAACATTCAACCATAGTTAGAAATAGAAAAGAGTAAGTTTAACAGCCGCCGCCCGAGCAAAATTCAAAATTCAGTAAAAAATATGCTCCTAGCTAGGTATGGGCATCCTTGGGTCTTACGATTTCTCAACTATGGATATACTCTGCCAAAATATGGAGAAGCGAGAGCACTTATGGTTTGATTTTATCTCTTTTTGTCATGTGTTGCATTTCTCTAATCTACAAGGCGGGTTCGATGCACTACGGTTTTTATTTTGTGCGCTTAGTGGCTCTATCTAGCATCCGACTTCGGTATGCATTTATGGGGTTGTTTGATTTTTCAGGGGATTGCTACCCCGAGGGCTAACGGCAGTGCTGTCGTGGGGATCGAACATCAGTGATGCGATTGTCTATGTGTGCTGTGTCCGGGTTAAGCATCCGTCTAAACCCACCTTGACCCCTCCCTCCCACCGTGTGCAATGACGTTGATTCTTCAACTAAACTAAACTAAACTAAACTAAATTAAACTTCAATTGTTGAGGTTTACCGGGATGATCTATTAGGTAAAGGAATAAATGTAGCTTTCTACCGCAGTCACACTCAGTAACTATCTATTTTATACTTTTAATATAGTTTTAAAAAATCTATAACTCGTGAGGTTCTGACGCATGTCCTCGTGACTAGGAAGGTTCGGCAGCATCCAAACCAGTAGTAAGTGTAGATATGCGCCACTGCTCGCCAAAAATCAGGATAAACTGTAAAAACAAACAAGAAGAGTTTCAGTGGCAGAGCAATAGATGGGATGGCCTTGCAGGGCAAAAAACGGCGGGTTCGATCCTTATATCAGCACGATCTAGTCAACTCACCTATAAATTAGTGTCTGACGTACTGCCAGAAGAAAAACAGCGAGGAAGAGAACTGGCCCCCTCATAAAAATCTGACTGCTGGTACAATGTTACTAACCATCGATTCAGCCCCGACAACAGTGTTTTATACCGTAGTAGTGTTGAATAGTTGGACCTATTGTTCACGCAGAAACAATGTCGAATTCATTATTAGACGTGGAAAGGAAAGTTTGTTAAACACTTGATGGAAGAGGAACGGGGGATTCCCACTCATCTGTAAACTCGAACAGGGGACCGACACCGATAACCGTAAACGAGAAAAGCACACAGAGCTTACCTTATGGTGTTGTACTTTGATATTGCGTATAGTGTTATGTCGCTGGTTAGCGAGTTTAGTTTCCCATCGCTTCATTCGAAAAGCGAGATATTTCTAGCGTTTGTTTTCCTGTACGTTAGAAGGGGGCAATTGTTTATAGCGATTCCATTGCTGTTGTTGTATGCCCATATTGATTAAGATTACTCTTTTGTGCGCCCTGAAAAGGACGTTAAATGGCGGATTGCAGTATGTTTCTTACATCCCGGTTGTGCTATGCTTGGCTTCATCTACGTGTCATCAAGTCGATTCCTCAGCTTGTTAGAAAAACTGCCCTTAAAACAGCCCGTTTCCTTAAAGAACTACGCGAATGTCGATTAAGGGGTCTTATCCAGTATATGAAATTAGGGGTCTTATCCAGTATATGAAATAAGGGGTCTTATCCAGTATACGAAATTAGGGGTCTTATCCAGTATATGAAATTAGGGGTCTTATCCAGTATATGAAATTAGGGGCCTTATCCAGTATATGAAATTAGGGGTCTTATCCAGTATACGAAATTAGGGGTCTTATCCAGTATATTAAAAAAAAAAATTTTTTTGCGTTCGCCTTATTTCTCAATTCCCCAAGGCGGTGTACGTTGCACTGTGGTTTTTATTTTGCGCCTGTCGGCCCAATGCATCCGACTTCAGCATGCATGTTATGTAAGGATCTGCACTTTGACAATCACCTGAAGCCTATATAATAATTTCACAGCCTTCCGAGACATACATAACACGTTTAGAGCCTTCTGAAACCTAAAGAATACTTTGACAATTCTGTGAAGCCTTTAGATCACTGACGATCCTGTGAATCCTTTAGACCATTCTGATAGTTGGAAGTAACACACACACCCCTTTGTCAATTTGTCGAGTCTCATAGATCCGTTTGTCAGTTTGTCTAGTGTTTTATACTCATTCGACAGTTTATCGAAGCATATAGACCGATTTGACGGTTTGACGAAGTCTATGAACTCCTTTGATAGAAAAATGGGACGTGCGTCTGTTCGTGAGTGTGTATGTGTGTCTGTGCGTGTGTTTGTGTATATATAAATACGAGCGTATATATATATATATATATATATATATATATATATATATATATATATATATGTATATCTCTCTGTATTTTGTGTGATAAGGTAATGTTACTATTTATACATTGGTAGTCTGGGAGTGTGTCGCAACTATGCGCGAACTTGAACATTTTGCTGTGATTCGCAAGCACGTCGAGCGACACTGCCACTCGCCTCTCTTTAAAAATTATAACAACTGCATTTGTACTGATGTAGTTAGTAAATGAGATGTATACGATGTAGGAAAAAAAGGTATCTGGTCCAGGTAGTCGCCCCATAGAGAGCAAACAATTTTAATAAATATTTTACTTCTGAGGACAGGACATTAAAAAAAAAGCTTCGGCCCTTACCACGACTCGAACCCCAGCTATCATGGCGAAGCTGTTAGTGGCACGGATTACTCTCCACATTTGCATATTCATTATGGGAAGTGAGCTCATTAAAATATTCGTGCTGCAATCGGAGGTGCTGGGTTGTAAAGCACACAACACAGTACAACTTAAGTAAAAGTTTAGTGCACATATGGATGTAATTGTTTTCACCCCCCAAGACTCCTTCAAATCTATTTAAGGGTGCATATAGCATCAACACAATTTTAGAACCTCTTGCCACATCAACAACCATTTACCTTGAGTGCACAGACAGGTGTCAAAGTGTTGGCTTTTCCTGTTCCGGATATTTTAGGTGGACTTCGTACTGCTTGAAGCTTAATCCTAATGTTAGGAGAAGGCAAGTAGTACCGGCTACGTTCGTTCCGCTTGGCATAGAGTTACACTGATTTACATAATGGTATTAATGAAATTCTGTTTTCACTTACCGGTATATTGGCTTGGCGGAATGCTCGGATTACGTCTGGTGAGGTCACAAGCGGCCTTGGTAATGTTTGCGCGATTAAGGGTTTTCACTTTCTCGTTGGTTGGTGAGGAGATTTTGTATAACGACGGTGATTGGCGAGTGAGGACGGGATAAACAAAATGAGGAAGAGAGAGAAGAAAGGGATGAGAGGGTTAGAATAGGAGGCTGAATGAATGTGTGAGTAAGTATTAATTTAGAGGTGAGACCAGAGTCTGCGTCCTGAATACTTCCAGTCGTCTTGACTTATTCTTGCCACTGGCCCAAGGTAGTTCGGATCAGAGAGTGAGGCTGATGACCACCGCAGCTTCTTTCTCACTATAAATCCAAAATACAGCGGAAGTTACATCATCAAGACAAAAAACTGTCTGACGATGTCGCCATCGTTTGGGAGGGACAACTAACTTCCGATGTCCTGAACACCACGTCAGACACCGCCTCAGACATCATAGATCCAATTTTCGGTCCCGTGGATTGGCTTGCTGCCCCCCTCTCCTCTCCTCAGCATGTTATCCATATTGTATGTTTCCAGAAGGTTTGGGCAGATCATCAAGTACCTCATAATTCCTTCATCTCCATCACTTCAAATCCTTCCTGCATTGGGATACACCAGCTCGGGGTCTATTTAGTGGCTTCCATGTTGCGTAAAGCAAGTTATCTAAACCCAGGTTCCTCCCGCAGTTCGACCCAGGTGACCTGGATCAGTTCATTCCATTTTTCAATGCATCATTTTCCGGAACTAGTCTATATTGGGCTGTGTTGACTGTAATACACATTGTTTAGATATTCAATCTCTTACATTGCACATAGTGTACAAACATAGGACCTCTACACCTCAGGGTAGAAGAGGAGCGACTAAGTAAGTAAGTAAGTACAAACATAGGACGTCTTGATCCGTTTATATATTTCTCTCTTCTGATTTCGGATACAACACTTCTTCGAATCTCAGTTAATGCTAGGCCAATTATGGGGTATTTTTTTAGTTGGAGTAGGTATGAGACTGAATATGTCAAACTCTGAGCATGAGTAAAGGGGTGATAGGCTGAGTAAATGAATGGGTAAATGCGACTATGCGAATGAGAACAGGGGAGTGAGTGATGGAACGAGTAAGTTGGTCTGGTATCTTCTTCCTAGATTCTTACTCAGTGACTGATAAAGAGGTCAAAGACCATATCTCATGGCGACGTCTTTAAATTCGGCAAAAAATGTCATTCCACTTTGCCCGGTCTGCCGTCATCTTTCTCTCGGAGTCCGAGCTTTGATTCGCGATTTTCGTTTCGGCTTCCACGATTCTTCTGCAAGTTGTCTTTGGTCGTTTTCTCCTTCATCTTCTCCTTGATGTTCATCCCATGATAATTCTGGTGATGACGTTAGGCTTTTTTCTTGGGACATAGCTGATCCAATCCAGCGATGATCGATATTGACAGCGTGCATGTTCTCTCCGCTGCTCTGGGCAAACAGTTATCGCTTGGTGATGATGTTCAGCTAGAAAATTCAATGAATCATTCTTAAACAGGGTGTGTTCGACGGTTCTATAACAAACACAACACAGAATGGAGAGTGAGGGGTATTTCTGAGCCTAACAAACGGTAGAAAAATAACACTGTCAGTGGCAACTGGAAAATTCACAAACAATTTCAGAGCGGAGGCAGAGGCACTGAAGGCGGCAGTAGAAGCAATGCAGACAGGCGAAAGCAACGAAAGCCAGATAATCCTGTTTACAGATGCCCTGGCCGTGGTTACAGCACTAAAAAGCCAGAAAAATACAGAACTTAATGATTTAAGAGCAGTACCCTGTCAACTATGCCAGCAGTCCGCACCAAAAAGAGTAGTGGTACAGTGGGTTCCATCCCACTGTAACATCCAAGGCAATGAGGAGGCAGACAGACTGGCAAAAGAAGGTGCAAGACTACTACAACCAGATTCTAGTGTGACCTACGAAGAGTCCAAAAGGTTTATTAGGGCCAGATACATGGCCAAATGGGAAACGGAACATACTGACCACACAAAAAATGATGCCTATTACCAGTTGAACAGAAGAGAGAAGGTCGCGGTCTTCAGACTCCGCACAGGTCACAACAGAATGAGGTACCACCTATTCTTCTTCTTCTTCTTCTGCGTACGCAGTCAGACAGTAACCATTATTTTTTCGAAAAAAACGGCGGTCATCCTGAGGCTGTCGCCACTGCCATAGAGCTTGTCTTGCAGTTCCACTGGTAATGGCCACATCTGCTCTCTCTGATCCTCGTATGTCGGGCAGTTCTGCAGCAGATGTTCAGCAGTCATTTTACCGGTACCGCACGGGCATTCGTCGGTACACCCTATCTTCAATTTGTTGAATAGGTGGTACCTCAGTCTGTTGTGGCCAGTGCGAAGTCTGAAGACAACGACCTGCTCTCTTCGGTTCAACTGGTAATAGGCATCGTTTTTGGTGTAACCAGTATGTTCGGTTTCCCATTTGGTCATGTATCTGGCTTTGATAAGCCGTTTTGACTCTTCGTACGTCATACTGGTATCTGTTTGTGGTAGCCTTGCACCTTCTTTTGCCAGTCTGTCTGCCTCCTCGTTGCCTTGGATGTTGCAGTGTGACGGAACCCACTGTACCACTACCCTTTTTGGTGCGGACTGCTGGCACAGTTTGCAGAGTGCTGCTCTTAAGTCATTAAGCTCAGTTTAAGCTCATTTCTTCCACTGCCGCCCTCAGTGCCTCTGCCTCCGCTCTGAAATTGCTTGTGTACTTACCAGTAGCGAATGACAGTGTTATTTGTCTGCCATTTGGTAGGTTCAGGAATGCTCCTGGAATGCTCTATGGCAGTGTCGACAGCCTCAGGATGACAGCTGCTTTCTTCGAACAAATTCAATTTGACGTCTGGCAGCGTACGAAGAAGATGAAGAAGAAGAAGATGAAGAAGAAGAAGATGAAAGAGGCTGTGTGGAAAGACGGCAATTTTCTAGTCTATGTTCCGAAACCTGCACTATTGTGCAGGGTGATCAGAAACGCGTTTAAGTCTTCCAGACGTCCCTGTTTGCAGCCATAGACGAATTCTTACAATCCACTGTTACCAACAGGTCTCAAGCGACGAAGTCAACTGAGAGACAAACTAAACCGTTGCCGTTTTGTCATATTTGGGCATGTGACCCACTTTGCCAGGACTGACCCAAATCCAACAGCTCTTCAAGTAGGCCATTGACATCAAGTATGTGATGCTACCCTCTCCGTCGGGATCTCCCCTCCTCCTTCCACCCCCCTCGAACCGTTCACAAACCATCTGGTTAGATAAAATCGGAAAGATATCCTCATTGCATGCAGCCACTTATCTGAGTCAAGAACACATGATCTATCTACCTAGCAGAAAGTACCAAACTCTTCTTTATAATTCGTTTGCTGTTTGAGCCTTACTGAGAAGGTGAGGCTATGAGAAAGAATGAGCGACTGAATTAGAAGTTGATACAAAGTGAGTAAATGAATGGGCGAGGAAATGTGATAGAGACGGAATATATCTAGCTTTGTTTCTTGAGATTTCTTGTATTATGTGATATGATTTTTATAAAAAGTAAATAACTCGTATCCCTGAAATGTTAAACATGCGAAAGAAAATAATAAAGACGCTTCAAACAAAAATTGTTTACAAAAAAAAATATGTTGTGGAAAAAAACCCACAAAAATTCAATTTGGCGGACAAAACAAAAAATAGAAAACTAGGAGCCCGTGGGACCTACCATAATGTCTTTACATAAAAGACAAAATGCAATTTTTATCTTGGAAAAAGATAAATGGATACCGTAAACACGTTGTTTTTTTTCCCCTGTTCTGTGCAGTTGTTTGTAATATCCCATACAAATGCGCAGTCGCGAGTTCTTGAAATAATCGTCTTGTCGGAATTTGTGGGAGTTCGTTCCCTTGTTGTTGTCACATCTCAGAGTAGCGTCCCTGTTCCCTATTTTCAAGGCTACACCAGCCATTTTGGTCACGATCGAAACCCAGATAAATTTGAAATATTTTTGGAATTTGTCTCTTAAAGAAGAATAAAGTGAGACAAATGTTTAAAGAATGCTTTCTAGTTGTGTTGTTGCTTCCTCATAACAAAACCGTGAAGGCTGAACATCGCTAGTAAAATAAACTTCCCACTATTTGTTTCCTGTTGCGACATTTCAAAGACATCAATCTTCGCTGTTTCTGTTTTGTCTCACCATTTAAGCCCAGAGATAACATTTGCTTAACGAAGAAGAGAAAGAATACGTTATATACAATAATAACTTGACTTAGTTTCGCTACATCTACCAAAACACGGTAGGAGTCTGCTTGTTCTGTTATTGTTGCATATAGTTTCTTCAAAATGGGATAGCAGCCCTCATGCGCAGTCTTCCTGCGAAATATACGACGAAGACGCAATCTGGATGTCATGACCTTAGTCTCATGCAATGTCTCAGGGCTATATAGCAGGATCGACTTTAATGTTTAACAGCCTAATCTTATTCCGGGGAGAATGCTGCCGTGTTTCAAATTGGACGAAGAAAGTTTTTTAATCTGGCACTGTTGAACCTGGCGTTAACATTTTTGGTGTATTTCTCCGTCGTATTTCAATGTTATTTCCAAAATAGGAAACGAGAAGGCAGATGAGCTCGCAAAAACCGGAAGTGGCGGCACGCAGACTCGCCATCCACAGATCTTTAAAGAAGCAAAGACACTCATCAAACGACCACGAGGACGGCAAGGAGAGAGCAGCACAAAGAATATACAACTTTTTCAACTTTCTCCTGCTACTCCTTCATAGTCAGGGTACAGACTTATGAAAAACCTCTTGTAAGTCAGAAAATGGCAGCATAGACAAGCTTGGCAGAGATTGGCAGACAAAGATCTTCAGACTCAGATCGGCACAATGCGCAGTCAAGGCCCACCTCCACAGAATGGATCTTAAAGTCAGGGCCACGTCGCATTGTAGAGCACCCAAGCAAACACCAGAACATATCCTGCATGACCAAAGAGAGACAGTCTAGCATGGGGGAGCGACCATGCTCGAAAATCTGTGGAGAACCGACGACGACCTGAAATGCAATCTCCTTCGTGAACTTCGCCGAGCTAGAAACATAACAATAGTTTCTCAAAAATATTGAATATGTTCAATAATCGGACCATTAATCTATAAAGAATCGAGGGAACGGGACGATATGGATTCTGTTGTATGGAGGGGCAGGATTAGACATGGAATACAGACAAAGGAGTTACTGATTGCGTATAGGGTAAGGACATCCTTCAGCTGTTAGAAACCGAATCACCGCTCGCTGATCAACTATGGACATATTCCGTTATCACACCCGCCATGTTTTCAACGGTCTGCTGAAGAAACTATGAGTGAGAGGATAATGAGATTTTGCAAACTTGACGGTTGGTATGTGCTGTTTACACCAGAAGTGACGTCATAATTCGCATCGTACGTATGTTCACTTGTTGCAGTTTGGTCCGGTTTCATTTGACCACGCCTCGTACATTCTCATTGCTTTTGCTTTGTTCACGCTAGTCTACAATCTAATTTTGCTGTTTTATATGTTAGTCTCTCTATCCCGGACAACGTGTGGGCTTAAGAGTTGTAGCCATTTTTAATACAAAAACCCACAGAAGCTTTTTTGAACTCATTTCAATGACAATTATCAAACGTTGAACATCATCCCTCACTACTCTCATTCTAATCATTGCGATTGATTTTACATCAAAACTGTTTGTCCAAAACTTTAAGAAACTCATGATGATCCGTCTGTCGGTTCACATGTCCGACTTCTCTTGTTCACATGTCCGTCTTCTCTTGTTCACGTGTCCGGCTTCTCTTGCTCCCGTTATGTCCGACATACAATCGGGCACCCAATTCTTGCAAAGCGATTGTATTTGAATCTAAGAGGCTTTTCATGCCACGTAGCAACACATGACGGATTGAAATATTTCTTGAAAAACCGAGCTTGTAAAGGAGTCTATTAATCCCTAGAAATCGATTCTTCAAATGGGATCTTGAATTATGTAGTACTTGGGTAAAGACAGATCACCGTTTCTGATGGTATCGCGACAAGGCAGTGTCGATTACGGAAAGTGGATAACGTGAGAGTACATTAGAATAGCCTGAGAAAAGGGCGAGTGTTTGGTGTGAAGTGTTTAGTTAGATTGACACTATTTGTTGTCACCTCTAGCGGTTGTCACGGACGACCTGAAAATAGGAGACGATTTCTTTTGTAATGTGCTAACGTGGACAGATTATGTGAAGCATCGTCATATTCCCGATGTTGGCTGAAATTGTCTCAAAGACCTTGTAAAACTTCCCTCAGGCTAAACACGGATCACCTATTATTTTCAAATCTTTTGATGTTCTTCCTCTGAACTCCCTTGTTGTCGTTTGCGTGACTTGATTTCAGGTATATTGAACTCCACCCAAAAGAGTACAGTTGCCCAAACCTTCTCTTCTGTCGTTATTTACCGAACATATTTGGCGTTTCCTCTTTCTTTTAAACAGTGGGTCCAAATACATCGCGTGTCTAGTTTTAGTGTTATGTTGCTTCCATATGGATAAACGCAAAATGTCACGTCTCTTTAGGTGTCCTAAATATTTTATTTGTTTAATGTGAACATTTTTTCGATGTTTTCTATTTACATTTTTTTTGCCAGCGATTATATTAACAATTTGTCTTTGTTTGCATGAAATGAATCCCCTTTTTCTGCACAACCACATTTCTTACATCTATAATTCGAATGGCAGTATCAATCAACTGATGTTGTGGTATCAGAGCACCATTTTCAACTGAGAATTCAACAATTCTTACCTATCAAGCACAAGAAAAGAATCTAACAACAACACACTCCAGAGTGCCACCACAACAACACACTCCAGAGTGCCACCACAACAACACACTCCAGAGTGCCACCACAACAACACACTCCAGAGTGCCACCACAACAACACACTCCAGAGTGCCACCACAACAACACACTCCAGAGTGCCACCACAACAACACACTCCAGAGTGCCACCACAACAACACACTCCAGAGTGCCACCACAACAACACACTCCAGAGTGCCACCACAACAACACACTCCAGAGTGCCACCACAACAACACACTCCAGAGTGCCACCACAACAACACACTCCAGAGTGCCACCACAACAACACACTCCAGAGTGCCACCACAACAACACACTCCAGAGTGCCACCACAACAACACACTCCAGAGTGCCACCACAACAACACACTCCAGAGTGCCACCACAACAACACACTCCAGAGTGCCACCACAACAACACACTCCAGAGTGCCACCACAACAACACACTCCAGAGTGCCACCACAACAACACACTCCAGAGTGCCACCACAACAACACACTCCAGAGTGCCACCACAACAACACACTCCAGAGTGCCACCACAACAACACACTCCAGAGTGCCACCACAACAACACACTCCAGAGTGCCACCACAACAACACACTCCAGAGTGCCACCACAACAACACACTCCAGAGTGCCACCACAACAACACACTCCAGAGTGCCACCACAACAACACACTCCAGAGTGCCACCTAAGCACATATTCATACTTTTTTTTTTTTCATTCGTTCTCAAACTCCTGTAACCAAGCCATAAAAACGACATTGCAAGTAGTAAGATGGTGTCCGGCGAACGGAATGCTTTGTGTCATAGTTTACAGCTTGAGTGCGATTTTTGCCCCTTTCGGTCCGAAACATTCGATATCAGCAAGTATTTTTGGGTACCGGGTTAGCCTTCCCTCACTGATCCCCTCTCCTTATCCAGTCTGTTTCTGTTCTGTTGCAGCCTGTTTCCCAGGATCATCGCGGAGAGGTATACACATGTCTTGGCAGCTCTGGTTCTCTGGCCCTGACTACAGCAGTCAGTATTGGGTCGATGACCGCTGCAGCTTATACGCTGCTCAGCATCTTGGTCCCTTACACATCCATACTAAGTTGTTGATGAGCGATGATAGGATAATGATTCTGTGTGAGATTGATTGGACAGTTTGTAGGGTACTAAATAACAGTCAAGAGACACGTGAAGATACTATTACATGACTTTGTGAAAGTCTGGATGTTGCTGAATCTGTAACAACTACACCATTATCTCACCTCTTGGGGAGGGGGAAGGGGTGTCAAGGACTAACGTCTGGTCAGGCAAAATATACTGATCACATTTGCTAGTCAGGGTCAGGCAAAACATACTGGCTAAGACACTCACGTCGGCTTCCTAATAGCTCTCCCTGGAAACGAGCTGTTTTCATGGCAGCCTGGCTAACGAAGTGAGGGATCGACGTGATTCCCGTAGTAGTGAGCGACACGCAGAAGAGTAACACAAAAGAGTAACCTACTCATTGGGGGAATTCGCAAACAACAACAAACTGGCCTCTTCTATTCTGGGGCGTAGAGGCGTCTTCATTCTGTGTTCTTGTGGCTTATCATTCTTAGAGAATGGAGTAACTGGCTAATTGTTCAACCATCTTCAGTAACCTCTCTGGGCAATCCGTGGATGTTACAGTGTAACTATTCTTTGTTCTCGTTTCGTGACCCAATGCCCCTTTCGTAAAGTCAGTCTTAACCTCCATGTGGCTTTTCTATTCTGGGTCTAAAGATGAGGCACTTTTTGTAAGTTTTTTTAATTTAAAAAACATTGTAAGAGCCCCAACAATCCAGAGGCACTAGGCTATGGCCCTGATAACCTAGAATTCGGAACCGGTTACACGCAAGACCGGCTGAGAAGTTTATACCCTTTAAAAATTGTAAAAAGTTTGTCCCATAGTAGTTAACCACTGTCGGGCAATAATTGTTAAAGACTCCAGTATACTAAGTCAAAGTTTGTCCCATAGTAGTTACACTACTGTCGAGGAATGAAGTTGTTAGAGACTTCAGTATACTAAGTCAAAGTTTGTCCCATAGTAGTTACACTACTGTCGAGGAATGAAGTTGTTAGAGACTTCAGTATACTAAGCCACAGTTTGTATGAGGAAGGGTGTACAGTTCCTTTCCTTGCTGTCTTTTATTATCCCAGTTGCTAACCAGGTACCCATTCACAGCTGGCTGAACCGGAGCACACCTTTAGCGGAACGCTTCCCCGTACTATTGCTACCAAAAGCAAGGGTTCTACCACTACGCTCTATAACTTCTGGTACCCTTTATCAAAGTTCTTTACCACACAAAAGTCAGAAACCAGTGCTCTCAGTTGGATATGCGTAGCGGAAACCACAACGGCTCCCGGGTCGACCCAACCTTAAATACGTACCGGTTCAGTCTAGGAAGTAAAAGCGACGAGGGAGAGGAGATGGCTACCGCCCTCATAAATCCGAGCCTTTAAAGTGTGAGATCGCTCACACGTCACACCGTTACGGCAGTAATACTATGGATTATTTTACTGTACTTTTTTCAGTCCATTTATGTTGTGAAATGTCATAGTGCAACCCTGTCTGACGATTGTTCTGCGGAGAGTTTCTTTAGGATTTCCTCTTCATAGAACAAACAAAAGCCGGAGAGCTTTTGTTACCACTATGTTCTTAGTACAAAACAGATCAACTGTCGTACACACATCATTCAACCGTTACCGTGTCTCTCAGTGATTGATAGACACAGCTAACGGCAAAATATCCTAGCGTAATCCACTGTTACTTGAGACACCACAAAAGTGGTGGAAATACCCACACCAAGCACAGATGAGTTGTGTGAATGATGCGTTGTTGCGAGGACTTTGGCTTGACTGTTTCAGAAGTGTGATTGATAAGGTCCCGTCGAAATTATTTATGGATGTCTTTGTTGGTCACAGGGGAAACAGGAAATAGCGTGTAGCTGATGACTAACCTTGCGTTTCAATCCATCGTTGATGTACTACCTGAACTTCTCCGTCCCCACCTTTGGCGACTTTGCTTTTGCTTAAAGCGACTTCCTTGTCAAATAATTGTGTATGATTTAAATGATATCTTAGAATTGTAATGCTGGTCAAATGAGAAATAGGAAATAACGATTAGGAAATGGCTGATCTTGAATTTCAATCCATCCTTGATGTACTTTCTGAACATTTCCGTCCCCAACTTCTGCGACTTTTCTGTTGCTTATAGCTGCTTTTTTGTCAATTACTTGTTACTGTCTTGGTGTTGTACGACTTTATGCTCATTGCTGAGGAACACAGGCCGATTTGCCACTGCTGTCGCCACGACGTGTGCTGGTTATGTGTGTTTATTTCACCCCAACAGAAAAACAACACGTGCAATAACTGGGATTCCTTTTCAGAAGGCAGACATTGAAGCCATGTAAATTATATCTAGCTATTTTAATGTTGGTTAAATTCTATTCTTTTTCGGCGTTTCTTCTGAAAAGGATGATGTGACGCCATATTGCAGCTTACAGTGAGTCTCCGGTATCTTCGCCTTTTGACTTGACGCAATCGATTCACAGAACGTCATTTATCGAGACCGGATTTTGGAACTGGGTTCGCCTTCCAGCTTCGATTCATTTTATCTTAGCCATACGCCAGACTACGCAAGAGTATCTTGTTGTCAGGTTCGCATCTTGGAGACGATTAGTGACTTGGTCCGCTGTGGTTTGCCGACCTTGATGCAAACATCCAGCTATGAGCCGCTGGTGGTCTTAGCGCTCTCACTGTTTCATCTTCGACCCCCATTAAATGGTCCTATGAACAACACTGCTGTTGGGGATGAAGTCTTAGAACCTTCATTGTAACTGGGCCTCAGCGTTTTTTCTCCTAATATACTGCCTACTTCTATTTTTGTTACTGTCTGTCATGCCATAACATGTAGGTACCTATGTACAACTGGGGCACCTAGATCGGTTGATAATGGGAATCTTATGTTTCTTCTTCCAGTAACTGATGCTGTACTTCTAGACCGATGAGGTTCACGAAGGCGACTGTACGTTACAAGTATTCGTCGATCCCCCACAGCTTTTCGAGCATAGTCGCTCTTCCGGACCAGACTGCCCTACAGTCTTACTGCTATAAGTAGGACTGTCCTACAGGATATGTTCTGGTGTTTGTTTGGGTGCTGCACAAAACGCACGTGGCTGTGTCACTGTCACCAATTCTGTGGAGGTGGGCTTTAAATCTACAATGTCTCGTTCTAAGTCTGAAGACCTTTTGCTATGCCAATCTCTGCCATGTTTTTCAATGATATCATTTTCTGGCTTGAATTCTTTATGCTGGTATCTCAATTCCGTCCACATGAGTCGTTTGATATCTGCTTATTTATAGCTCTGTGAATGACGATTTTTCGTGCCATAACGGGAATAGACCTTGAAATATATGATAGGAGAATCGAGCTGTCTACAACTCCGCTACTCAGTAGTTAATACAGCGAGATACAATACCCTAACCACATCATAGGGACTAGGAAAAAAAAAAAGGGCGCTACGACATCACCGGTAAAACACGTAAGTATACAGAAACGAAAACAAACGAAGAAAACCGTAAACTATCAACCCCACCCACATGGTAAAGCGACTCATGTGTCCAACTGTCTGTGACATTGACAAACAAATGACAAAATATGAAGAGATTAATCTCACGCCTGTCTCCTCCCTTAATACATAAGCTGAGATCGATTAGTTTTACTATTTTTCTATGGATTTCTTTCAGTTTGAGGATTTCATTGACGTCTTAATTTTTATAGGTTTACCGCCTTCGCTGTTTCTAGGTGTTTGCTATATTTTTTCTAGATGTTTACTGCATTCGTAGTTTCTAGATCTTTAATGTGTTCGTTGCTCATAGATGTTTGTGTCTCTTGTGTTTTTCTAAATGTTCACTTCCTTCTTTGTTACTAAATGTTTACATCATTCCCTTTTTCTAAATGTTTACGTCATACCTTGTACTAAATATTTACTTCATTCCTTGTTTCTAAATATTTAATTCATTCCTTGTTTCTAGATATTTAATTCATTCCTTGTTTCTAGATATTTAATTCATTCCTTGTTTTATAAAGGTTTCATTCATTCCTTGTTTCTAAATGTTTACTACACTAGCTGTTTCTTTATGTTTACTACACTAGCTGTTTCTTTATGTTTACTACACTAGCTGTTTCTTTATGTTTACTGCACTAGCTGTTTCTTTATGTTTACTACACTAGCTGTTTCTTTATGTTTACTACACTAGCTGTTTCTTTATGTTTACTACACTAGCTGTTTCTTTATGTTTACTACACTAGCTGTTTCTTTATGTTTACTACACTAGCTGTTTCTTTATGTTTACTACACTAGCTGTGTCTTTATGTTTACTACACTAGCTGTTTCTTTATGTTTACTACACTAGCTGTTTCTTTATGTTTACTAACCACGTGCCTTTACAATGATTGCAGACATTGTGGTTATCATAACTCCGCTAGGCTGACGATTTCCAATATACAGAAAGAATGAACAGGATGGAAAAGATTAAATGCAAGAAATAAGTTCAAACAGACTAAGACAGATTGTGTACGGACTATGATTGACATATTATTTACAAATAAACTGCAATTTTGCATTTATTTTACCATGACAGATTACGTACAGATAGAATTATGGCGTATGTACAGATAGAATTATGGCTTACGTACAGATAGAATTATGGCTTACGTACAGATAGAATTATGGCTTACGTACAGATAGAATTATGGCTTATGTACAGATAGAATTATGGCTTATGTACAGATAGAATTATGGCGTATGTACTATTAGAATTATGGCGTATGTACAGATAGAATTATGGCTTATGTACAGATAGAATTATGGCTTATGTACAGATATAATTATGGCGTATGTACAGATAGAATTATGGCTTATGTACAGATAGAATTATAGCTTATGTACAGATAGAATTATGGCTTATGTACAGATAGAATTATGGCTTATGTACAGATAGAATTATGGCTTATGTACAGATAGAATTATGGCTTACGTACAGATAGAATTATGGCTTACGTACAGATAGAATTATGGCTTATGTACAGATAGAATTATGGCTTATGTACAGATAGAATTATGGCTTATGTACAGATAGAATTATGGCTTATGTACAGATAGAATTATGGCTTATGTACAGATAGAGTTATGGCTTATGTACAGATATAATTATGGCTTACGTACAGATAGAATTATGGCTTATGTACAGATAGAATTATGGCGTATGTACAGATAGAATTATGGCTTATGTACAGATAGAATTATGGCTTATGTACAGATATAATTATGGCTTATGTACAGATAGAATTATGGCTTATGTACAGATAGAATTATGGCTTATGTACAGATAGAATTATGGCTTATGTACAGATAGAATTATGGCTTACGTACAGATAGAATTATGGCTTACGTACAGATAGAATTATGGCTTATGTACAGATAGAATTATGGCTTATGTACAGATAGAATTATGGCTTATGTACAGATAGAATTATGGCTTATGTACAGATAGAATTATGGCTTATGTACAGATAGAATTATGGCTTATGTACAGATAGAATTATGGCTTACGTACAGATAGAATTATGGCTTATGTACAGATAGAATTATGGCGTATGTACAGATAGAATTATGGCTTATGTACAGATAGAATTATGGCTTATGTACAGATAGAATTATGGCTTATGTACAGATAGAATTATGGCTTATGTACAGATAGAATTATGGCTTATGTACAGATAGAATTATGGCTTATGTACAGATAGAATTATGGCGTATGTACAGATAGAATTATGGCGTATGTACAGATAGAATTATGGCGTATGTACAGATAGAATTATGGCTTATGTACAGATAGAATTATGGCTTATGTACAGATAGAATTATGGCGTATGTACAGATAGAATTATGGCGTATGTACAGATAGAATTATGGCTTATGTACAGATAGAATTATGGCTTATGTACAGATAGAATTATGGCTTATGTACAGATAGAATTATGGCTTATGTACAGATAGAATTATGGCTTATGTACAGATAGAATTATGGCTTATGTACAGATAGAATTATGGCTTACGTACAGATAGAATTATGGCTTACGTACAGATAGAAATATGGCTTATGTACAGATAGAATTATGGCTTATGTACAGATAGAATTATGGCTTATGTACAGATAGAATTATGGCTTATGTACAGATAGAATTATGGCTTATGTACAGATAGAATTATGGCTTATGTACAGATAGAATTATGGCTTATGTACAGATAGAATTATGGCTTATGTACAGATAGAATTATGGCTTACGTACAGATAGAATTATGGCTTATGTACAGATAGAATTATGGCGTATGTACAGATAGAATTATGGCTTATGTACAGATAGAATTATGGCTTATGTACAATTAGAATTATGGCTTATGTACAGATAGAATTATGGCTTATGTACAGATAGAATTATGGCGTATGTACAGATATAATTATGGCTTATGTGAAGATAGAATTATGGCTTATGTACAGATAGAATTATGGCTTATGTACAGATAGAATTATGGCTTATGTACAGATAGAATTAAGGCTTATGTATAGATAGAATTATGGCTTATGTACAGATAGAATTATGGCTTATGTACAGATAGAATTATGGCTTATGTACAGATAGAATTATGGCTTATGTACAGATAGAATTATGGCTTATGTACAGATAGAATTATGGCGTATGTACAGATAGAATTATGGCTTATGTACAGATAGAATTATGGCTTACGTACAGATAGAATTATGGCTTACGTACAGATAGAATTATGGCTTATGTAAAGATAGAATTATGGCTTATGTACAGATAGAATTATGGCTTATGTACAGATAGAATTATGGCTTATGTACAGATAGAATTATGGCTTATGTACAGATAGAATTATGTCTTATGTACAGATAGAATTATGGCTTATGTACAGATAGAATTATGGCTTATGTACAGATAGAATTATGGCTTATGTACAGATAGAATTATGGCTTACGTACAGATAGAATTATGGCTTATGTACAGATAGAATTATGGCGTATGTACAGATAGAATTATGGCTTATGTACAGATAGAATTATGGCTTATGTACAGATAGAATTATGGCTTATGTACAGATAGAATTATGGCTTATGTACAGATAGAATTATGGCGTATGTACAGATAGAATTATGGCTTATGTACAGATAGAATTATGGCGTATGTACAGATAGAATTATGGCTTATGTACAGATAGAATTATGGCTTATGTACAGATAGAATTATGGCTTATGTACAGATAGAATTATGGCTTATGTACAGATAGAATTATGGCGTATGTACAGATAGAATTATGGCTTATGTACAGATAGAATTATGGCTTATGTACAGATAGAATTATGGCTTATGTACAGATATAATTATGGCTTATGTACAGATAGAATTATGGCTTATGTACAGATATAATTATGGCTTATGTACAGATAGAATTATGGCTTATGTACAGATAGAATTATGGCTTATGTACAGATAGAATTATGGCTTATGTACAGATATAATTATGGCTTATGTACAGATAGAATTATGGCTTATGTACAGATAGACATATATTTCGCATAAAAAGACTGATATGTTTCGTGAAAATTGACTGGTATTGAGCGTAAAACAAATGGAATTTTCACGGCTTGACTGATTCGCTTGAATGCATTCATCACCAGTGGCCATAATAACTGAAACTGAACATCAGGCAAAGTTTGGAACTATTTTGACTGCGCATAGCGACAAGTTGCTGAAGGAGAAATAATGGGTACTTAACGAGCGACACACCCACACACAATTATTGTAAAATTAGGAAGAAAAATGTTGTTTAAGAATAATTTAATTTGTTTCTTAGTTTTTAAAAAACTAATTCCTGTCCGTTGTTTTGGCTCTACGTATACTTCGTGATCCTCGTCTGTTGCTTCTTAGTCTTTTTCTTCTTATTTCTCTTGTCCATCTTCTTGTACTCTTTATTTTTCTGTTTATCTTGGGATTTTTATCTCCTCCTGATTCTTCTCTCTGGACGATGAGGCTAACGTCTGGTCAGGCTAAATACACTGATCAGACAATGTTAGCCAGGTTCAGGAGAAGTATACTGACCAAAACCCTCACCTGACCTCCTCGTTGATCGTCCTGGAAACGGGCCCTTGTCGAGGACAAGAAACTGGGTAACAAGGTGAGATTCAACGTGATCTCCGCAGTAGTGAGCGGCACGCAGATGAATCCAAGCATGACACAACCGCATGGAGGACCCCGGTCAACCTTCATCAGCACGCTCGGGATATCAGGAAAGCTACAACAGCCCGTCACTTAACGCCCTTTTTAGGGCGCTCAAAAGAGTAACCTACTCATTGATTGTGGGCATTCGCAAACATCAACATCTTCTCTCTACTTCCCTTGCAAGTTTTTCTGCTCCATCTCCTTTTTGTTTGTAAGCGTCTTCTGTTGCTCCTCCTTGTCGTCCCCCCCCCCCCCTTTCCACTGTTCTTGATACGCAAGAAGTCATTGGGGTATCGCTTGTTACCATATTATTATTTTGCCTAGCTACCGCCAGTATTTTGGGTTATTTCAAAAGGGTTTCCTCTTTCAAATCTGAATATTGTCTCCCCAACGTATCTAAGGTTTTCGACTCTTTCTCGTTCCTGTGACTCTACCTTTCGGCAAACGTTTAGTCATTTCATTTTAGCAAAGGCGGTTGTCAATTTTCATTTTGTGGTCACATTAGAGACTAGAGCATGTGAGTGACAAAGATGCCTTTAGCAATCTCTAATTTAGGCGCTATAAAGTATACCCGGCTCTAAATATGACCTGATATTTAGTTTCGGAAACTAAAACGTAAAAGTAAATTTAAATTAATCGCTGGTTGGAAATTAAGTCTTTGAAAACTCCATTGTACTACGCCGCAGCCTGTTAGAGGTGAGGTGGCCAGTGCCCTTCCTTGCTGTTTTTACTTTCCATAACTCATGCGCCAGCAGCCAATTTACAGCCGGGTTGACTGTAAAAGCAGTCCCAGATTAAAATCACCATCCTGATTTTTTTAGCCTTCGGGCACGATTCGAACCGAGGCACGCTGTTACCACAAAAATTGCTCGCTATGAACTGAACTACCGCTCTTCTCGACTGAAACGTATCATAATGAATTCTCAAATGCTTCATCCTCGATGACAGTGTCTGTAATCCTGGTATTCAATCAAGCGTAACCCATGTCTGTTTCAAAGTGGCTAAACGTTGTTTAAACTCATTTCGGTCTTTGAGTAACATGTCACACCAAATAATTTTACTCGAGCCATCCCTCCATCTTCTTCTTCTTCTTCTTCTTCTTTTTCTTCTTCTTCTTCTTCTTCTTCTTCTTCTTCTTCTTCTTCTGTTTCTTCTTCTTCTTCTTCTTCTTCTTCTTCTTCTTCTTCTTCTTCTTCTTCTTCATTCGTTCTCAATCTCCCGCTACCAAACCCTGAAAGGCCTTAAGTAGCAGAATGTAGTCCAGAGAGCAGAGTGCGTTGTGTCGTAGTTTACAGCTTGACTGTGATATCTGCACCTTTCAGTCCAACACATCCGACTTCAACAAGCATTTTTTTAGTACCGGGTTAGCATTCCCTCTTCGATCCCTTCTCCTTAGCCAGTCTGCCCTGCTGTAGCCTGTCATCAAGGATCAACGCGTGGAGGTGTACAAGGGTCTTGGCAGCTCTGGTTTACTGGCCCTGACGCTAGCAGTCAGCTGTGGGTCGCTGACTACTGCAGCTCATGCGCTGCTCAGCATCTTGATCCCATCCCTCCATCTCATTTAGAGGTCCTTTAATGCCGTAGGGCCACATTGACGTCACTTACCGTATCCCATCTGTTGTCAGGCATGCGCACAGCATTTTTCGCCTATCTGCAGTTTCTTAACAACGCAGTTAATACGACGTCTTTAAAGGTGCTTCTTCTCCAAATTATCTTAACATCCACATAATTAGACACATACGCGTGTCGTTCGATGAAATGAAAGGCCCTAATGAAGAGCAACGTGGCGTATACTATAACAAGGTGTCAGCTCCATTTGCAGTAACAGAAGATCTCATTAGGACATATTTCAGGTGACCATCTTTGACGCGTTCACAAGATGGCCACGTAGGAATGAACCAATCACGTTGAAGAGTAAAACGTATACTGTCAACGCTAATTGATACATTCAGAAATCCACCAATGGCGTGAGGGGTGTTTCTCTTAAATAAAACACGTTAGGATGGTTCTTATGTTTCACACAATTCTAGTGACTGCTCCATGTGTTATTAGCTTGTGAGTTTGGATATTCAGGCTTGGTCAGTTTTTCCTCTGCCGTTTTATCCAATACATATTTTTTGAACAATATTCAGGAACCTTAGAACAGGTGTTTACATATTAGAATATCTACAATCCGAGGTGATTTTTCGTTTCGTTATTCGTAAGTTGTAAATACGTGTTCAAAGGAAACTGGACCTGGACCTAACTGCACCAAGTGAATATACGTTCGATGCTCACGATGACGTTACTTTTGATGTAAGCAGCACATACCAACTGTCAAGTTTGCTAAATTTAATTATCCTTCGATTCATAGTTCTCTCAGCAGACCTTTGAAAACATGACCAGTGTGATACGGAATCCGTCCAGAGCTGATCAGCGGCCGGTGATTCGGTTTTTAACATCTGAAAGATGTCGACCAGTTGACATCCATCGCAGAATGTAGGCCGTGAATGGTGGGAAAAGTGTGGCGAAGGCAACAGTGAAAAACTGGACAACGATGTTTAAGGAAGGACATGATCTATCTATCTATCTATCTATCTATCTATCTATCTATCTATCTATCTATCTATCTATCTATCTATCTATCTATCTATCTATCTATCTATCTATCTATCTATCTATCTGTCTGTCTGTCTGTCTGTCTGTCTGTCTGTCTGTCTGTCTGTCTGTCTGTCTGTCTGTCTGTCTGTCTGTCTGTCTGTCTGTCTGTCTGTCTGTCTGTCTGTCTGTCTGTCTGTCTGTCTGTCTGTCTGTCTGTCTGTCTGTCTGTCTGTCTGTCTGTCTGTCTGTCTGTCTGTCTGTCTGTCTGTCTGTCTGTCTGTCTGTCTGTCTGTCTGTCTGTCTGTCTGTCTGTCTGTCTGTCTGTCTGTCTGTCTGTCTGTCTGTCTGTCTGTCCGTCCGTCCGTCCGTCCGTCCGTCCGTCCGTCCGTCCGTCCGTCCGTCCGTCCGTCCGTCCGTCCGTCCGTCCGTCCGTCCGTCCGTCCGTCCGTCCGTCCGTCCGTCCATGTCTGTCTGTCTGTCCATATATATATATATATATATATATATATATATATATATATATATATATATATATATGCTGCTGCCAACTTCATATTCGAATTCACCATATTTTGAATTACTGAACTGGTATTCGTTCCCATTAAAGTACTTGCACATTGCTAACCTATGTTTTCACAGCTCAAGTAATCGAGCATTCATATCTCCCGTCCAGCTAATATGAGTAACTCCATATAGCAGCGAGGAATGATATATCTTACATTCATTGACAAAGATTCACTGTTTATCATGCATTTGACAGACATGGCAATACATCATATCCGGCTATAGTTGTCTCTTGAGGTTATTTATGTATGGTGGGTAACTCTAAGGGAAATATACTGTCCTCGTTGTCGATTTTGGATCATTACCAGTGGATCATTTGTGTTCATTGACGAGCCGCTTAATATTTCTCTTCATTGACTTTCGTCTTGATCACACATTAGTGTTCAGCTTAAACTTACGTTAGATTACCAGATTCACGTCTTCTGCCCGGTATCCAAATATGACGGCTCCATGAGAAGAACTGAACGACACCATTATCTTCATTGCCTGTTTGGATAATAATTTAGCAGCGAGTGATGCTTCAGACGAACTGCCAAGTTTTATGAAGGAATTACTAGCAGAATAGTCCCGCATGTGTTAGTCCCGAGTTATCCGCCGGGGTCTTTGCTTATGCCAAGGACAAGAATCGTACCGAACCAAAACAGAAAGCATGTCGTAAGAGGCGATTAACTGTAGTTTAGTTTAGTTTAGTCGAAGAATCGAAGTATTTATGAGTGAATGAGTTAATAAGAGAAACATATGTGGTTATTTGAGGGGTTCATTAAGAAATATATGAATCTATCCATTACATTTATTAAGAAAATATACTAAAGACAGAACACTAGGTTTTTGAGGATAAAATATGCAGTTCTTTGAGTGATAACTATGCAGTTCTTTGAGGGGCAAATATGCAGTTCTTTGAGGGATAACTATACAGTTCTTTGAGGGGCAAATATGCAGTTATTTGAGGGATAACTATACAGTTCTTTGAGGGGCAAATATGCAGTTCTTTGATGGATAACTATACAGTTCTTTGAGGGGCAAATATGCTGTTCTTTGAGGGATAACTATGCAGTTCTTTGAGGGGCAAATATGCAGTTCTTTGAGGGATAAATATGCAGTTCTTTGAGGGATAAATATGCAGTTATTTGAGGAATAAATTTGCAGTTATTTGATGGATACATTAAGAAATGTCAGAATCGAACGATCAAATTAGTCAGACAAATTTATTGAAGACAGAATGCTAACTTTTTTAGACAGAGTAGTTGTTTGAAACAGGATGAACGATTGTCGTCCGTGTACGTTTCAATGTTATAATTTTTGGTTTTTTGTTTGTTTTGTTTTTGCGTTCGCCTTATTTCTATATTCCCCAAGGCGGTGTGCGTTGCACTGTGGTTTGTATTTTGCGCCTGTCGGCCCAGTGCATCCTACTTCAGCATTCATTTTATGTAAGGGTCTGCTTCCTCATGCATTTTCTAAGGGTTTGCTTCCCCGGGGTAACGGCCGGTGCTGTGATGGGGATCGAACCCAGCACCTTCTGGTTGTGAGCCGTGTCACTTAACCACTAGGCCACGCCGTCCCCTCAATGGTATAAATTAACGAATCCAGCCGCGGTCAGTAATTCAAAACGTTTGTAGGCGGTTCGTAATTTGAATAATTCAATAAACGTGTTTGAATACTAACTACAGTACAGACATCTTGGACATTTGACTGCGAATTAGAATTCACAAACCAAACTAATTTAAGTTAATGTCGACATGTTCGGCTTGAAATTGAGTTAGCTGCCAGTTAGTCAAATATCTGACCACTAGGTGCAGGTTTGAATTTCTAAGAGACCGGGAAATATTTATTTCTTGACTAAATATATTATTATTTACTATTGTGTCCAAAATATTCGTCTTCTTTTTTTTTCTTCTTTGGTGTTCGTCGTGAAAAGGACGTTGTATTGTAATTACAGCGAGGCTGCAACAGCTGCACCTTTCAGCTCGATATATTTGATTTCAGCTGGGTTCTGGAGGTACATTTGTTGCCTTCCCACTGCAATCCCTATTCTCTTAATCAGGCTACACTAGTGAAGCCTGTTTCCGGTAACGACGATTGGAAGCGAAGCAGTCTTCATCGACTATGATTCGCGGATACTAATGCAAACAGCTCGTTTTGAGGCGCTGGCTGCTGTCACCTTATTCACTGTAAACGTTAAATTGTTCTCCTCTGTCAGCACGGACGCCATTTTGTATCTATTCTGCGCACGTGCATACGACACCTAGTGTCTGTCATCTACATACATCACAAAGCTGTATGTTGCTACCACATAATGCCATCTGTAGAGGCCACCAACTACATTTGTTAACTCTTCGGTATCAATTTGTGTCATAACTACTGATTATTCCTCGTTTGTGCGTGTTTGTATGTCTATGTGTGCGTGCGTCCGTGTCCGATAGAAGGTATTTGGCATAGACAAGGACAGAGAGAAAGACAGCGTGAGACAAATAGATCTGATCAAGTCAGTTGTCCACTCCACATCGAATTCCTGCTGCAAAAAGATCTTCTTTCCATTTCTTGCCTTGTTGGTATTATGTGTATGTTCATTTTCTTCATGCAGCCCTTTGACTTACAGTTTTCTCTCACCATTTCCTTCCAGAACAGACCGAGATGAGGGCGGAAAATTAATTAAGAAAAAAGACGGTTTAAAACTGTAATGGAACAAAATTATGGGAAATAACAAGAGCCATCATATAAGGTTGGGCGGACGCACGCTTCAAGGAAGTCTGGTACTGAAGACATTAAAGCGTTCAAACACATAACTATGCTATAAATGTGCAGACTCGCATATTTTTCAAGAAAACACTTAAATCTCACAATGCCATTTACTAACAAGAATTCGGGAGACAAAAAACATGAAAAGATGAGGATTATATGCGCACATTCGACCAGGGCATGCCTGTAATTAACGGTGAAGGGCGAGGAAGCGCACAAATCGATGATTCCTCTACATAAACATTGGTAATTGAATCAAGTTAACAACGAGACTTGGCTTATTTTATCTGTGGATTGGAGTTGGCACAGTTGGACTTTACGATCCACTGAAGAAAAGCCGAATGTGTACAAATCGTTTCGTTGGTTGACCAAAGTATGACTTACAGTGATTATAGATTTAACACCGGGGCTCTGAAAATAATCTCCCTTTTTTATTCTTCAACTTATTATTCAGTTTTCTCCGCTAATGAAGCATGCGGCCATAACTTGTGATTGCATTGTACTTCTTTTTCTTCGTTCGATCTCAATCTCCCGGTACTGAACCATGAAAAGGGCTTTGCAAGTACGAGGAAGTAGAGGACATCCCACTTCAGCAGAGCTAGCCTTTCATCGTCAGTCCCTTCTCCTTAGCCAGTCTGCAACTTGTTATCCAGGATCACTGCGTGGATGTGTAGAAGGGTCTTAGCAGCTTTGGTTTGCTCGCCCTGACGCAAGCAGCCAGCTATGGGTCACTGGCCCTGACGCCAGCAGCCAGCAGCCAGCTCTGGTTTGCTTGACCTGACGCCAGCAGTGAGCTATGAGTCGCAGGCCCTGACGCTAGCAGCCAGCTATGGGTCGCTGGCCCTAACGCCAGCAGTCAGATATGAGTCGCTGAACCTGACGCTAACAATCAGCTATGGATCGATGACCCTGACGCTAGCAGTCAGCTATGAGTCGCAGGCCCCGACGCTAGCACTGTTAAACGTTTTGTTCCCATTAGCCCTGTACGATAAGCATACATCAAAGTCCTTTGTGTCGGGCCTTAAAATAAATTGTTTACACGACGAGGTAGCGAGATACACGCACAGCCCTACATAGTCTACCTGATTAGCATAGTTGTGGAATACTTGCTTTTCACGGCAAGGCTATCGGAAAATTCCAGTCATTCGGCATACTCTTGTGTCTAAAACTCTTCACGCACACACACACACACACACACGCCTCTAACACGTGCCTCAGAGGGAGGCCCTTCCATTGCACGATGTTTAGGGTTGACCACTGAAACCGCCTTAACTATCATAGGTACATACTGACACAGACATGCATCGAAGCACTGGTTTATACGTCCTGATGTCGCCTAAAAGACTACGATCCAGGGTGGAAAGGGACGTGCCTCCGCCAGTAGAATACCGAGAGTCAAACCTTTTACACACAAAAAACGAGTCTACCCAGCTGTATGGGTATGTGTCATACTGTTAAGGAATTATACATAGCGAGGAAGGCAACTGGCCGTTGTCCATCATAAAGAAGATGTGACCTCATGCAAAAGGGTTATTAACACTTCATCTCCTACAGCGGTATCTGCAATGGGGCTACCTTTACCCTCTGACTATGTAGACGATTGTTCAACCGCACGACACAGCATACATTTATTTCAATCGGCGTTAACATTAAGTCTAGTCTTTACGTTGCTTAGCAACAGTAGCTGAAAGTGGCCATTCTCTCAGTCTTAGAAAACATCCCTGTCGTTTTGAATAAATATTGACCTCATTTATAAAACTTTAAAGGCTATGTTTGAGGTGATAGTGATGTTTATTCTTCAATAGGCAACGTAAACCTTTCACGAACAACAATAAAACACGAAATGATCGTTGTGTGGTTTTCTGTTTGAATTTACTGCAGTCTCACATATATCGGTTTGTTACTTACGGTGTTTTGTCACCGGACTGAGGACGTTTTTTTTTTACAAATGGTCATCCTAGTCATCACGGGAGGAGCCTTGATAACTCTCATGATTAAATTCCTCGTGATCAGTGTACGGGCATGCGACCGAGCTGTGTTCTAGTTCAGTCCAGTGTTTCCCAGCATTTTTCCACTGGCGAACCAGTAAAAATAAGAAAAATTGTGGACCAGTGGAGGAAAAATTGTTCGTGGATCGGGGAAAATAGGAAAAAAGTGTTGATGGGCCGAGCAAAATAGGGAAAATTGTTCGTGGGCCAGTGAAAATAGGAAACATTGTTTGTGAACCGGTGAAAATAGGTAAATTGTTCACAGTTGAGTGAATATAGAAACAATCAATTTTTCGCGGACTGCTAATACAGAAAAAATGTATATAGTATTTTGTGTATTAGTTGTTTATATATTCTATTTAATATTATAAAATGAATATTCTATAGCTTTTTAAAATAAACCAGAATTCGAGCAGTAAATAGAAAATGGGGTTAACAGGAATGTCCTTTTTCGTGGTCAGGCAGGAAATTTCTGCGGACGGGCATTGATCCGCGGACCGGCGATTGGGAAACGCTGCTCTAGTCCATTTACATGACGTTTTGTCCGAGCTGATTGGAAATAAGGTGGCGATGGTCAGATCAGAGGTGATGGACAAGGGCACGTGCTTGGGGTACGGAGGTGTGACGCTGAATCTTGTCATTTTGGGAGGCCTGGTTTCTGTTTTGTCTTTTACTTCTTCTCTTGTTCTTCTTCACTTGTTCTTATTTTTCTGCTTCTTCTTCTACTTTTTCTTCCAATTTTTTTTGTCTTTTTCTTCTCATTCTTCTGCTTATTCTTCGGTGTTTGGCGTGGATGTAGTTTACAGGAAAGCTGCGATATCTGCATCTTTCGGCCCTACACATCCAATTAAGCTGGCTTTATTTAGGTACCGATCGCGCTTGCCTTCCTACTGTGATCCCTATTTGTTTTTAGCTAAACTACAATAGTGCAGCCTGTTTCCAGGGCCGACACCTTGAGTCGCAATAGAGTCTTGGTCATCTCTGATTCGCTGGCTCTGACGCAAGCAGTCAAATATGTATCGCTGACTGCTATCAGCTCATTCACTTTGCTACATCCTTGACTCCTGTACGTGCGTACAAATAATGTTAGCACTAAGGTAGAAAACTCCCTAATACATATATCTGATTTGACATTTGTTTTTACTTTACCTCGGAGTGCGTCCGTACCTGACACGGATATAAACGAGTTAGTATGAGCACAACGTTAATCATTGTCCTCTTAGTATAAATCAATACCACAATCCCACACCCCTCTCGAGTCCTTAACTTTTTCACGGAAACAGGCTGTGCTACCGAAGTCTGGCGTCACAGTGGTGATGTTACAAAGAAGCATTGCATTGCATTACAGCCATGAAGATTGCCGCCCAGCTTCTTCAGTAGGGGTGAGCATATAAGAAGAGCCACTGTAACCTGGTCGAAAAGAAGAGCTGGCAAGAGTGTTGTTGTTATGAATGCCAACGATGAGTAAGTTTTCTCTTTTGTGGGCCCAAAAAAGGGCGAAGCGTGGCGAGCCGGAGTATCTTTGCTCACATTCCGAGCGTGCTGATGAAGGTGGATCACGGTCTCCCAGGCCGTTGGCTTCATATTCGTATCGCTCACTACTACGGGGATCACGTGAAATCACCATTAACTCAATACAAAAAAATTCCAACGGAAACAAGCATGTCATAAAAATTCGTCAGTGATTTATAAATGGGGTAAATTCCGTTTATCCTGCAGTCGCCAGTATGTGTGCATGCTAGATTTTAATTTCATCAAGAGATAGAAAGAAAATCCTATGCCGTTCCTGGATTTTGAACTTGAGTCGCTTTAGACAGGAGACATGTATCCAAACCGTTCGACCACTCGCTCCTCTTATAAATAAACGTAAGCTGATTCACTAGGCTTATCGGATCGAAAATAGCTTACATTATCGCATAGCCCTATTATTATCTTCAATAATTGGCATAGATACTGACATACAACGGCTTCCCTATACCTAAGTTTTCTTAAATTTATAAATCATTAAGTAATTTTTTACCGGGAATTAAAAAGAAACATGTATTAGAAGTCCAATATTGTCCGTAGTGAATGAATTAAAATGATTCAATCAATCAATGAAACCCTCTTAATATGCTCATATGGAGTCACGAAATGGTCTAAGAAAACCACAAGGCATCTAGCCATGAATACTCACTGAAAAGCCCCGCTGATCTAGTCAAAGACTATGCCACTCACTAAACGACCAATCATTACAAAGACTATCAACGCTTCAACAATTCCGGTCTCCTGGCAATGTTTGCTGAACTTTTCCAAGGCCGGATCCGTCATTTTTGTTCATCCTTTGTGCCTTTCATACCCTGTCTGAATGATGAGAGATGAGCAAACATTCCTGAGGAAGTTATTGAAAACGAAGCCAACTGACTAAAGTAGTAATATTTGCCTTAGTCAATTAGCAACTCTGAATGGCAGTCCTAGGCTGGTTGGAAACGGATACATACGATATTTGGATTTGGACAGTGTTCTTTTCTTGGATGGTGACCGGATTGAGACTTTTGGAGTCCGTGTACTTCCGCATTCTGACGTCAAGTTTAGCTACTTTTAAGAAATTATTGGTAAAGTGAGTTTTTGATACCTTATTTTAGCGTGTTGGGGAAGAAAACTGGTACTTAAATATCAGAAGGACCATATCAGGTGAGGATAATTTACTTGGCTTTCTTTGGTTATATATGTATATTGTTCTGTTGGGAACATGAGACAAACGTACTGTCAGACACAACATATCGAACAGACTATGTTAGTCAGGGTCAGGTAAAACATACTGACCAGACAATATTAGGGTCAGGTGAATCATACTGGCCAGACTATTTGAGTCAGTATCAGGTGAAACATACTGGTCAGATTATGTTAGTTAGTCAGGATCAGATGAAACATACTGATCAAGATCCCCACCTTACTTTCAGGGATTCTAATCATCTAAGTTAAGCAATTTCGACAAAATCAGTTCTATTACACAATTACACACATTACATATTATCGACACAATCAGTTCTATCAATCAGCGACATTTACTGATCATCTGCGTCATACAATATCGACACAATCAGTTCTATCAATCAGTGACATTTACTGATCATCTGCGTCATACAATATCGACACAATCAGTTCTATCAATCAGCTACATTTACTGATCATCTGCGTCATACAATATCGACACAATCAGTTCTAACAATCAGCGACATTTACTGATCATCTGCGTCATACAATATCGACACAATCAGTTCTATCAATCAGCTACATTTACTGATCATCTGCGTCATACAATATCGACACAATCAGTTCTAACAATCAGCGACATTTACTGATAATCTGCGTCATACAATATCGACACAATCAGTTCTATCAATCAGCGACATTTACTGATCATCTGCGTCATACAATATGGACACAATCAGTTCTATCAATCAGCGACATTTACTGATCATCTGCGTCATACAATATCGACACAATCAGTTCTATCAATCAGTTACATTTACTGATTACCTGCGTCATACAATATCGACACAATCAGTTCTATCAATCAGCGATATTGACAAATCATATACTTTATACAATATCCACAAAATGAGTTATCACAGAGCCACTAAAATCTTCTTTCTTTTCTTCACAGCCCCGCATGCAACTTCACTACATCATCTAACAAGGACACGCTGTGTAAAGGAAAGGGAACGCTGATAAGAAGGATAATGTTAGAATAATGACATTAACACAGTGTAAATGATTAAACCATTGCCAAGACAGGTCATTTTGGAGTAGAAGGCATTTATAATTGTCACATCAATGACTTGTTGGCTTGTGAGAAGGTATTGACAGCTGTGAAACAAGGGTTTTCCTCCATATAGACCATCTGTATGCTGCATACTTGTCAACAGGCCTTAAATACCTCCAGCAAACTATAGAACATCTTCTAATTGTTTCTGAAGTTCAACAATTCATTGCTCAACAGAACGCCTGACGTCAGCCCTTCACTTGGACCTGTTTTAAACACAAACAAACTGGATATGTGCCATTCTGTGCCACACTTTTAAGTTCAGATTCAATTTAACCAAGCGGGAGTTCGTTCTTCACACAATCAAGACATCAAAGTGCCCAGAAAACCAATGTCCGAAGCTGAATTTCAATCGGCGATCCGAGACGTTCTTCATTAATCGCTACTTTCCGGAAAAGTTAAAACATTAGCTTTTGCGACTGCCTACAATAATAATTTGTGAAATGTACATCACTTATTGGTGAACTGTTTAATACGAAATATATTACATCAATCTCTGATCACAGACGGACAAGCTGTTAGATACTTTTACACATTTTCAATAGTTTCATTTAAAACTTACAGGACAACAATGGCTAACCTCTGCATCATGGTGTTCGTGGCGCTTTTTGGGCTCTACAATTTTGTGTCAACACAAAAAGTTGACCCTGAATTTACCATCAACGAGGAACTTGCCATTTCTACACAAGTAGGTAACTTAGCGGATGTCCCAGGCCTGTTTCCAGGACTTAGTGATCAGGACAAGAGCTCTCTACAATACGGTATTCTCAATCAGGCAAACTCTCCAGCGTCCCTTTTTAACATCAGCAGGACTGGGGGTATAATTTACGTGGCTAAGCGGATAGACAGGGAAGCTTTGTGTCTGATGGTGGAGAACTGTGTCCTGAAAATTAACATCCTTGCGTCCGGTCAGGTGCCTTCACAGTTTGATTCTAGAGTCATCACTGTCGGCTTCAGAATCATAGACATTAACGACAATGCTCCCACATTTGAGAAGAGCGCCATAGTTCTCAAAGTAACTGAAGGGAATTCTGTCGACTCCGTGCTTAAAATCACTGGTGCCAACGATAGAGACTTTAAACCAGAATTCAAGGTCAAGAATTACACGATTGACAGCTTCCAAGATGTGTTTTTGCTAACTACTTCTCAGACACTTGATGGAAGCTCGGAGATTGATCTTGTTCTAAAAAGTACATTAGACCGAGAGATGAAATCTCAGTATGTGTTTATGATAACAGCGTACGACGGGGGGTCACCTGTGAAGTCTTCCACGCTGTCCGTTACTATTGACGTTACAGACCTAAACGACCATGAACCTGTTTTCCTGAATACATCATACAGCGTGACCATTGACAGCAAGACCTCGCTTAACAAAGTCATACTACAGGTATCTGCAACCGACGCTGATGAGGGTATTAATGCTGTCGTGACTTACGACTTCAGTAGCCTCCAGAAACCAATCCTGGAGAATCTCTTCCAGATAAACTCCACAACTGGAGAAATTTCCGTAATTGGCACTCTTAGATCAGGAGTAACAGAGTTTTTCGTCGAAGCTCAAGACTCCGGAAGTCCCAGATTGAAAGCTCAAACTGTGGTCCGTGCAAAAGTGGTCAACAGTGGGAATGTCCCACCGCGAATCTCCATCACAACAGTTGGAGCTCACTCTGATCAAAACGTTGTGAACATTGTAGAACCTGGAGGTCGGGGTCTCTTTGTTGCATTCGCTCTTATTGAAGACGACGGTGACGATGATGCTGTTTGTCAAATTAGCAGCGAAGTTTTCAAAATGGAGCCAGTAAAAAATAAAGGATATAAGATAGTTCTTCAAGGAACAGTAGATAGAGAGACCACCCCATCATATGATTTGACAGTCTCGTGTATGGACAGTGGTAATCCGCCTCTGAACACGACAGTACATTTTACGGTTAAAATAGAGGATGCCAATGACAACGCCCCTGAATTTACTCAAAAACGTTATTCCAGAACAATCTCGGAGGGCAAGAAAAATGGCGAGTTTGTTCTTCAAGTCAGCGCCAGTGACAGAGATATTGGCATTAATGGTGAGGTGGTGTACAGCCTTGACCCTGCATACGCTCAGTACTTTAGTATCGATCCAAAATCCGGAATCGTGATGGCCATTGGTGACCTGGATAGAGAAACAAATCCTGCCATGACATTCAAGGTTTATGCAACAGACCAGGGGAAACCACAGCAAAATGGATCGACTGATTTATCAATTGTTTTGGATGACATCAATGACAATGCTCCAACTTTTCAAAGCAAAGTTTTCAAATTTCAAACCGTGGAAGAACAAGGGAACACTCGAATCATTGGCACTTTAGAGGCACATGACGCTGATGAAGGCGTGAATGGAGAGTTTGACTTCTACTTTACTGGTTCTTCTGATGGTGCAGATAGTGCTTTTACCGTTCTGTTAAATGGATCGATTATGAGTTCCACAAAGCTGGACAGAGAGGAACGAGTCAACTACTCTTTTTCTGTAATGGTCAGAGACAAAGGTGAGCCACCGCTTATGTCAAGCGCCACTGTGGTTGTAGAGGTCACAGACATTAACGACAACAGCCCAGCCATCCTCTTTCCAAAGTCCCGAAACCACACAGTTGTCATTTCCACGGTTCCAGAAACTGGCGTCGTTATTAGCCGGATTATCGCTTACGATGACGATGACAGCGATAATGGCAGCTTGAAATTCACAATCGTTTCCGGAAACGAAGACAATGCTTTTGAAATATCCGAAACGACCGGGGAATTCCGAATTGCACAATCTTCTCGCTTAAAGAATAGAAAGCAATACGATGTTGGTATAATGGTTGCTGATAGGGGAATTCCCCCTAAAGTGAACACGACCTCGCTAAAAATAGACGTTATGTATGACAACGCTACTCAAATCGCCAAAGAAATGAAAGAAAAACAGGAGGATTATATTATTATCGTTGCTGTCGTCGCTGCAGTAACTGTTATTTTCTCAACAATTATCCTCATCGCCATCTGCGTTGTCTTTCAGAAGGATAAAAGCAGTGAAAGAAAACCCGCTCCCAAACCGGACTTTCACAACGTTCATCCTCTTGGAAATCTTAACAAGGAAGAGAAAGTTATCAGTACCACTAAGCAGAGTTCGATGGACACAAACTGTCAACATTACAGCATGAACAATTTATCATCTCCACCAGGCAGTAACAAGAATCACGGCGATGATGGTACTTACATCCATCTTCAAATTTCACAACCAGATTGCCAGAAATTCTCTTCCAAAGTCAAAGCTGTCAGCTTCAGTGTTGGTGAATTGGAAATGGGACCTTCAACGCCTCTTCATTCCTCTCCTAGGGAGGACCTTCCGCCATTTCTGACTTTTGGTTCCTCGTTTAGACGTTCAAGCGAGAACGACGCCTTCCAAACCCGTTCATCCACGACAAGAGAGGTCAGTTGTGTGAGATATGCTCCCGTCAGCACGTGTGAGCATGTAGGTACCACTTTAAGACAAACCCCAAAATTGCATGATCTGTTCTAATCGAATTGTATCTTTGCATCTAACACAATTGCTTCAAGCTTAAATAGCAGGTTGGCAGTCTAGCTTTTTAAATTGGAAAAAAATAGATCAAACTTCCACACCATCCACCTTTTCGGTATTCACTATCATGGCAGAATGTCATCCCTATCCATCTCCAAGTCCGTACTAGGTGGGCGTTCGAGGCCAGGGTATCAGCTCTTTCCTTTCTGCAAACCCTACAATGAATAGATCCTGATAGTGTGAGGCTTATGTCTGCTATCCACTGATGTCGTAGCCAGCCTTTTGACCGAAATAAAATTTTGTTTAAAGCCCAACTCGATGACGGCCACAACTGAAGTGGTTTGAGACAGTCACCTTCAAATTGTACAAACAAGTGTTCCTACTAAAGGACTATTATGTTATGTTGTGTTGCTAAGAAACTACTATACTGCTTTCTCGCTTCTCCTTTTCGCTTATCTTCTTTTGCCTCTCAGCGTCAGGTTATGAAGATATCTCTAGAAACGACCCTGACTTTGTGCCTCATGCACAGTGGCATTCATCGCTCAAGCTGTTTCTATAAGCCCCCTTTTCTGTTGGAGGAGAAGGTGGGGGGGGGGATGTATGTAGTGGTAGGCTAGTTGGGTAGCCAAACTTTTTCAGTTGCCGTCTTTTAATGTAGTCTAATACTGGTGTTGTTCCCACTAGTCTCCTGATATCATCGTTTATGATGTTCTGGTGCTGTCTCTCCTTGGTACGCCCGATATTTTTCGCATGCATTTCATTTCTGCTGTTCCGATTTGTCGATTTTCAGTTGATATACTTTCCAGTTGTGACATTGGTAGCATAGTGTCGGGACGAAAATCGTGTTATATACAGCTCTTTTGGTAGTTATTGTCATGTCCTTTCAATTAAGTATTTGTGGTATTACCAGATGATCTGATTTGCCGTATTGCATCTTTGTTGGATTTCCACTTTGATTCTTCCCGTCTGGCGATAACTTTATCCCTAATTATGAGAAACCTTTCACCAGTTTGATTTGCTGCTTTGCAAAGAAGACATTGGTTTCTCCTGCTTGTCTAGATATTTCCAGGTTTCTCTTGCTTGTCTAGATATTTCCAGGTTTCTCCTGCTTATCTAGATATTTCCAGGTTTCTCCTGCTTGTCTAGATATTTCCAGGTTTCTCCTGCTTGTCTAGATATTTACAGGTTTCTCCTGATTGTCTAGATATTTCCAGGTTTCTCCTGCTTGTCTAGATATTTCCATGACCTCAGTTTTTTTCCTTCGTTGATTCTCACGGTGTATTCTTTAGTCGCTGTATTTAGTTTTTCAACATGCTGTTGCAATTGTATTTCTTAAGTTGCTATAACTTTGACTGATTCGCCTTTTCAGTCCTAGTGAAACATAGATCCACCACTAAAATTGACCTATTTACAGTAAGTAAGCCTGTATCCAAAAATTTACAGAGACAGCTTCAGTAGCAATAGTTTTACTTAATATGATTGCTAACCCTATACACATCCCTCATTAGTCGACTTTAACGATAGGCTAGGAAGGTTGCAGCGAACTTATTTTTATTTATGTTGCTGCTTAACCCTGACGAAGACCGTTTAGTCGAAACGTAGGTTTTGTCTCTTTGATTTAGTCTCCGTACATATACTTATCCATACTTGGTAATGTGACTATCACTATCTCTAATATGTTCACATGTTAAGTTTTTCTGCCGCTTTCTCATTTATCTTCCTGTAATCTTGTTTGTTCTTGGAGTGTCCATGATTCGCTTTCATATAGCTTGATCGGCTTTACATAACAATGAATAACGCTTCTTTATTTATTTAATTAGAATGCCTATAAGCACTTTATGTTTTTCTGTGTAACTCACTTTATCATTCGCTTTCCACTGTGTACAAAGCGACATGTTAGATCTCATGTCTCATAACCCTGAGGTACATAGCGGAAATTTACCCAAGCATGGACTGGACCCATGCATACACCGACTGTTCTATAACAAACACAGCACAGAATGGAGGGGGAGGGGTAGTCCTGCGCCTAACAGATGGTAGAAAAATAACACTGTCAGTGGCAACTGGAAAATTCTCCAGCAAATTCAGAGCGGAGGCAGAGGCACTGAAGGCTGCAGTAAAAGCAATGCTGACAGGCGAAAGCAATGAAAGCCAGATAGTCCTGTTTACAGATGCCCTGGCGGTGGTTACAGCACTACAAAGCCAGAAAAATACTGAACTTAATAATTTAAGAGCAGTAGTCTGTCAACTATGCCTGCAGTCCGCACCAAAAAGAGTAGTGGTACAGTGGGTTCCATCCCACTGTAACATCCAAGGCAACGAGGAGGCAGACAGACTGGCAAAAAAAGGTGCAAGACTACCACAACAAAATTCTAGTGTGACCTACGAAGAGTCTAAAAGGTTTATTAGAGCCAGATACATGGCCAAATGGGAAACCGAACATACTGGCTACACACAAAATTATGCCTACTACCAGTTAAACAGAAAAGAGCAGGTCGTGGTCTTCAGATTTCGTACAGGTCACAACAGACTGAGGTACCATCTATTCAATAAACTGAGGATAGGTGGCACTGACTAATGCACCTGTGGTACATGGAAAATGACCGCTGAACATCTGCTGCAAAATTGCCCGACATACGAGGACCTGAGAAAGCACATGTGGCCATCACCAGTGCCAACACTAGACAAGCGCTATGGCAGTGTCAACAGCCTCAGGATGAAAGCTGCTTTCTTCGAACAAATTCAAGTTGACGTCTGACATCGTACGAAGAAGAAGAAGATCTCTTGTCTCGACATGGTTCAATCTACCCAGTTATAAATTGGTACCTGGTTGACTATTAGGAAAGACAACACTGAAGAAAACAATTGATCACTACAATATGTGAAAATGCGGAGACCAAATACAATCGAGTCTGTACCACTTTATCCCTGACGGCAGTGTTTACTATGGGACCCATCTTTAGTTTTATTTTCTCTAATCACAATAAACTTGCTGCATTTTATGTCTAACAACACTTCCGTTTTTCTATATTTAACTTTCTCACTTATTATTCCAACTTTTGATGTATTTTCATATCGGCTCTATATAACATTAAATAACTTCTTTGTTTTATTTTACTGTTACTAACAATTGCGCGTTGCAATATCAGATTTAACGTACTCTATCACTCAGCTCTATGTCCTACACTTTCTCTCTTGCTATCTAGGGGTTTTTTGTATCTCCTACTACTTATAATTACTAGTATTAACACATTTATATTGTTATATTTTACTCATGTTTCACAAACTAAAATATTACATATTAATTTTGTTATATTGAAATGATGATTCCCAATCTAAATTTTAGACATTTATTTTCTTATATTAGAATTCTGATTCACAATTTAAAATATTACATTTATTTTGAAAAATTCGGTTCTTGATTCACAATGTAATATATTTATTATACATTTAATTTGTTATAATTGACTCCTGATTTAGAATGCAAAATAATTAACAAGTGTGGTTAGGACTAGAGTAGACCTGGGGAAATCATTTAGATGATAAATCACAATTCCATGTTTTTTTGTTTTCTAAGCAACAAATACAGAGATCTTCAATTCAAAGAAAACAAATGGGATCAAGATGCTGAGCAGCACATGAGCTGCAGTGGTTAGCGACACATAGCTGACTGCTGGCGTCAGGGCCAGTGAACCATAGCTGCCAAGACCCTTCTACACCTCCACGTGGTGATCCCGGATAACAGGCTGCAGCAGGACAGACTGGCTAAGGAGAAAGGATCAAAGAGGGAATGCTAATCCTGTACTCAAAAAATGCTTGCTAAAGTCGGATGTGTTGGACCGAAAGGTGCAAATATCGCAGCCAAGCTGTAAACTACGACACAACGCATTCCGTTCTCTGGACTACATTCTGCTAATTAAGCCCTTTCAGGGTTTGGTAGTGGGAGATTGAGAACGAACGAAGAAGAAGAAGAAGAAAGAAAACAAATCATCAGACATCTCAGCTCTCCGCGGAGTACAGGTTCTTCAACAAGTACACGTCATCTTGTCTTGGTTAATTCCTTCTAGCTCAGGCCACGTCATCCCTGTATCCTGTACGTTCGTGCCGAGCACTCCTCTTCACCTGTGATGGGGTCTTTCTCTACATTGGGGATTCCAGAACAGAGACTGTCTTGTAATGTTATCGGTTGATTTCATTAATTTATGTTCTATGCAACGCCAGAACTTTCTCCTCATGTCATGTCCAATTGATATATGTTCTTTTCAACAGTTCGACATTAGTGATTTTACCTTGCCATTTGGATCTTTTTATTCTGCACAGTACTCCCATTTAAAAGAGTTCCAATGGGAAGGATTTAGTCAAGTTCTTAACATAATTACAAAATTGGTAAAGCAATGTAATTACACACACACACACACACACACACACACACACACGCACACACAAACAGTACATAAGACAAATTTGAATTTAATCATTTTTTTCGCAAGTAATAATTAGAAACTATTTTTCTTCTGAAACAGAGTGATGACGTCATAAGTGATACATCTGGAGACACAACCACCAGCGACAGTGGGCGTGGCAACAGCGTTGATGACGTCAATTTTGATCACCTGTTCACAGGTAAGAAATTCGGTGTAAATAATAGCATGCTGTGAGATGCGTATAAAATAAACATCTAAGATAGAAGGTTCTCTAACTAATGGTATTTAGCACTTTGTCGTTCACACGGGCTGACAAGAATGCAGTTTTTTTGTCTCTTTTTAAGATTCTATAAATAACATCGAATTATGATACATGGCATTTTAAAAGAATGAGTATCTCGAATGTCAAGGAGATATGAGAAAGAGTAATTAAAGAGAAAGAGCTAGGCACAAAATAACAACAGCAACATATTTATAAGTAACGGGGATACTGAGCAGCACATGAGCTGCAGCTGTCAGCGACCCATAGCTGACTGCTAGCGTCAGGGACAGCGAACCAGAGTTGCCAAGACCCTTCTACACCTCTACGCGGTGATCCTGGATAACAGAGCAGACTGGCTAAGGAGAAGGAATCGAAGATTGAAGCCAACCTGGTACTACAAAAATCCTGTTGAAGTCAGATGTGTCGGACCGAAAGGTGCAAATATCGCAGTCAAGCTTTAAACTACGACACAGCGCATACCGTTCTCTGGACTACTTAAGCGCCTTTCATGGGATGGTAGCGTGGCAGCGGGAGATTGAGAACGAACCAAGTCAAGCCATTGAAGAAATACATTATTATTAATCACTGTTATTGAGATTTCGGTTATTGATAGATAACGTCACAGGTATTACAAATACTAATGTGGATTTACTGTCTACATTCAACGGGGACTGAAAGCAGTCACTGAGTTTATTAGGGATATAAACCACAGGCTAATAATCCTTGGTTTAATATAAAGAATAGAGGCTGCAATGTTTCTGATGTAGAAAGAATAGTCTTCTTCTTCTTCTTCTTCTTCTTCCTCCTTCTTCCGCCCTTCACCTCCCTCCCCCTCACCCCTTCCTGTTTTTCTTCTGTCTTCCTTCTTCTTCTTCTTGTAAAGGCTCTTAAGAACGGAATAAGTTGTGTCGTAGTTTACAGATGGACTGCGATATTACACCTTTCAGTCCAACACATTCGACTTCAGCATGGTATTGTTTTTGTTCCGGGTTAACATTCCCTCTTCGATCCTTCTGCTTAGCCAGTCTGCCCTGTTGCAGCCTATTTTCCAGGTTCATCTCGCTGTCTTGTACTTTCCTAGTCGTACCAGATACACATCACAGCTAGGTTTAAATAAAGAAAGTAGCATGTCATTTGCAGAATGTCACTACTTACAACCACCAATCTATTTGACTGGTACGGCAGGTTGCCATTACTTTCCGTACGTGGAGGAGAGATCGCACCGATACAGATAACCCGTGTTTGCCAAACTGGACACTGGCGTGATTCGAACCGGCCACGTTGGAAGTCTGAAAACCCCTTGAAACGTCGCATTCCACCACCAACTAAATAAAGGAACTAATATTGTGCCATGGTTTATAATCAATCCACACAGAGAAATAAAACTAGTTCACGGTACAAAACACAACAAATCACTGTTGAGAGTGATCCTTTCACAGAATCCAGCCCTGAAACCATCTGCATATCCATCTTTGTTTCCCGAACACGCTATTATAGTTGCACTGATAGTTGACAAGAGTAAATTTCGTTATTTAGTCTGCCTTGAAATGTGACGTTTCAAAGTGATTTCTCCGTGTGTCATAAAACCTGTATCTACAATAGACTGTGCTTCACCCCTAGGACACGCAATCTTCTATGTGTGTGCGACAATATTTGTCATTACATCACTTCGCCAATAATTAAATGTTCATTGATAACGTTATTTTATCGAACCTGATGGTTATACAAGTTTTAATCATTATTTTTTTTTTGGGTGCTGTTTCCAGGTGACACATCGCCACTGACAAACTACAGGCGGTGCAGTGATGACCCCCAGTGTCCAGCTGACAGACAGACAAATGCAGAAAACTCAAGAAAAGCCACAAACCACGTTCGATTTTCAGAAAATACTGGGAACACATTCTTATCAAATTTACCAGCAAAACAAAAACTATCGCCCAAATACGAAGGGGCTCGGCCTACAGTGTGTAATCCATTATCAATAAGTTCTAGAGACGATAGCCCCACCTTAAAAGTATATCCCAACTCAAGTTACCATAGGTCGGCGCCATTTAAACTCTCGACTTTTGGAACGCCTGGGCGGTTGTCAATTACGTCAGCAGATGATGACGTCACGACAACCACATCCGGCAGCTACGTCATTGACCCAGAAGAGATTAGAATGGACGCTTATATTGGAACTGATATCATCGTGTAAGTGGCTCCAAGATCCAGTCCAGCAATTCGATCGGAGTTCAGACCTTTCCGTAATTAAGTTCATTTCAGCGCTGCTCAAGAACTCAAACTTTGATGCCGATTATTTTGTAGGAAAAATACGCCCTGATATGTTCAAAAGAACTTTGTAGTTGGAATGAACGTGTTTTCGCAAATTACAGTGATTCTGTTTGTGGATAAATGAGTTTATTTTCTCAGAACCAATATGACTCTCTTATTGAATCAGTTGTAATTTATTTGACCGAAATAACTTTGTGGTTGCATTACTTTCTCTTATCACAGTTATTTTGTGATTGTATTAGTTGAACGTATTCTGCCTAAAATTACTTCTCACTTTCTGTGGCAAAATGACTTTGTAGGTGAATCAGTTTATACTTTCTGTGGCCAAATTTGAATGACTTTGTCGTTGAAAGAATTGTACTTTCTCTAACTAAAATCACTTTTCTGATTAGATGAGTTTTGCACTACCTCTGACAAAAATTATTGTGTACTGTCTCTGGCCAAAATAATTTAAAATGTTGTTGTTAGAGTTATACTTTCTCTAACCAATATCAGTTTGTATGTGGATGGAAGTGCTGCATGTCTTGGCAAAAAATTATAAACTTTGCGCTTGATAATGGCATGAACGTTAAAATTAATGCTGAATGTGATGAATAGGTAAATTCTTCTTCTTCTTCTTCTTCTTCTTCGTTCGTTCTCAATCTCCAACTAGCAAACCCTGAAAAGGTAAGTAGCAGAATGTAGTCCAGAGAACGGAATGCGTTGTGTCGTAGTTTACAGCTTGGCTGCGATATTTGCACCTTTCGGTCCAACACATCAGACTTCAGCATGCATTTTTTGAGTACTGGGTTAGCATTCCCTTTTCGATCAATTCTCCTTAGCCAGTCTGCCCTGCTGCAGCCTGTTATCCAGAATCACCGCGTGGAGGTGTAGAAGGGTCTTGGCAGCTATGGTTCGCTGGCTCTGACGCTAGCAGTCAGCTATGGGTCGCTGACCACTGCAGCTCATTCGCTGCTCAGCATCTTGATCCCGAATATGTAAATGATGGACAATTGTAAAGTAAGTTAAGTTAAAACACAGCAAATGTCTCGTCAGTCGACGATACCACTAGAATGTATTCGTCAAGGACAACTACTTAGATATAATGCGTTCATCTTTTTACTACTATATAATCTACAACATTGCATTGCAGATTTTCACGATTGTATTAGAATCTTCTTTTGCAATTTAGTAAGCAAATATTCAAGCTGACATTAGATTAACTTTCCATGACGTTTGCATGCATATATTAAAATCGACTATCTGATTGGCTACAACAGTTCCAAGTGCTAATAATAGATGTAGTCAAGCGGGGTGGTCCTGTTAAAATCTACTATTTGATTGGCCATAACAGAACCACGTGCTAATAATAGATGGAGTTAGGGTGTTTCAGGCAAAACTCAATTAATATATTCCTTTGTACAATTTCGCTTCTTTCGAAAGGTTAAGCCATCACTATATATGTCCTTATGCAGGAAACCTTCGCCAAAGCGCTTTCCGTGCAAATGAAGTAGTGATTCCTGTAGCAATTTGTTTTACACAATGTTACTATCCCCACGCAAAAATATGTTCACTGGACGTTTATATCATGCACGAAGGTCCGGTGGTACTATTCGTACTTCCAGAATAAGAGACCATATGATCAATACGCGACAATTTACATGTAAATAGAATTAAAATGTGTATATTTGTACATATTAAAACGAGTGTGACTGAGAATATGCAGCACAATTTAACAGCAACTGGAAATTGTAGAAGAAGTTAGAAGGACAGAGTTATATGAGTGGCAGTACATTAATGACTAGGTTTCGATAAGAACGTCTTAGTCAGCTATAGCACAGATGAAACTGGCTCAGTACTGACAAATGTAAATAATATGACTATATACGTCATGGTATCGACGAAAACCAAGCTGGAAGGTATGGTACTGGATGGCGATGTGGATGCGGACTAAATACACGATGGACACAAGACATTAAAAGTAATCTGAAAATGACCGTGAGATCAAGAGTCTTACTGAGGCGGAAAAGGGAGGAGGGGGTGGTGTTGAGCTGGGGTGAGAGCTATGTTCTTCAAAGAATATTATATGATGATGATGATGTATTTGACTTGCACTTGTTGAGGTTTTATTCTCCATAGGACGTTGAAAGGTTTTTGACTGAGATCCGCCCTTGAGACTTCAGTTGCCTTGATTTTATATTCTTCTGTTCCTCCACAGGTGTGTTCCCACATTCTGTTCTTCTCCAGGTGTGCTCTCCTCTTCTCCAAGTGTGCTCTCACCTTCTCTTCTTCTGTTCCTCGACAGGTGTGCTCTCACCTTCTCTTCTTCTGTTCTTCTCCAGGTGTGCTCTCACCTTCTCTTCTTCTGTTTTTCTCCAGGTGTGCTCTCACCTTCTCTTCTTCTGTTCTTTTCCAGGTGTGCTCTCACCTTCTCTTCTTCTGTTCTTCTCCAAGTGTGCTCTCACCTTCTCTTCTTCTGTTTTTCTCCAGGTGTGCTCTCACCTTCTCTTCTTCTGTTCTTTTCCAGGTGTGCTCTCACCTTCTCTTCTTCTGTTCTTCTCCAAGTGTGCTCTCACCCTCTCTTCTTCTGTTCTTTTCCAGGTGTGCTCTCACCTTCTCTTCTTCTGTTTTTCTCCAGGTGTGCTCTCACCTTCTCTTCTTCTGTTCTTTTCCAGGTGTGCTCTCACCTTCTCTTCTTCTGTTCTTCTCCAAGTGTGCTCTCACCTTCTCTTCTTCTGTTCTTTTCCAGGTGTGCTCTCACCTTCTCTTCTTCTGTTCTTCTCCAAGTGTGCTCTCACCCTCTCTTCTTCTGTTCTTTTCCAGGTGTGCTCTCACCCTCTCTTCTTCTGTTCTTTTCCAGGTGTGCTCTCACCTTCTCTTCTTCTGTTCTTTTCCAGGTGTGCTCTCACCTTCTCTTCTTCTGTTCTTTTCCAGGTGTGCTCTCACCTTCTCTTCTTCTGTTCTTTTCCAGGTGTGCTCTCACCTTCTCTTCTTCTGTTCCTCGACAGGTGTGCTCTCACTCTATACAATAAAACTGAATGCACATAGCATTTAATGTTTCTCATTTTTAGTTTCTCAGATATCTGCATGGTCTGAATTGTATGCCCCATGCTCTGAAATGTATGCCCCATGCTCTGAAATGTATTCTTTGCCATTCTCTTAATGACCTCCCTTTCGCATTTGCCATCCTCCGTTATTAGCTGGCCAAGTTATAAATAGCTTGAGACTTATTCTAGACTTTCTCCGTCTATGTGGATGCCAACTAGAAGTGGTTGGCCGTTTTAAATATCTGGGTTCGATTGTCAGTAATGAAGAATCAAAATGTGAGGTTTTTGTCCGAATAGCACAGACAATAGCGGCGCTTGCACGGCGTTACAAAATCTGGCAAGATAAACGGTTAGCATTATGCACGAAAATAAGATTCATGCGTACATTGGTCCTGTCAATATTCCTCTATGGTTGTGAGACATGGACAGTTACAGCTGACCTCCAGTGAAGGATACAGGCTTTGGATATGAGATGTTTCCGAAGACTTTTAAACGTCACGTACAAAGATCGAGTTACAAATGAGGAAATACCAGATAGAATTACAACAGTATTAGGGCATTTTAAAGAATTCTTGGCAACTGCCAAAAACAAGGAAACTCGCTTGGTACGGTCACATATCGAGATCAAATGGTTTTGCAAATACGATCCTGCACGGAAAGGTGCAAGGCAGACGATGAAGAGGCCGTCCCAAAAAGAGGTATGAGGACAACATAAAAGAATGGACCAATCTCCGACCAGAAGAGGCACAGGCGGCAGCCGCTGACAGAGAAGGGGGGTGTGGGGTTGTGAGGATGTCTTCATGGGTGCCCCAACGACCTCACCGGTTACAGTGATCTACCCAACTTGTGGACTTTCTTTCCTTTTGGTGAACACAATAACTTTATTCTTATGTATCGTGATTTGCAGTCCACATTGTTGGTTCATGCTATTTATCGTTTCTGAATATTAAAAGGAGATAACTGCATGTTATTATTTGAGAACAAATGAAGAAAAAGATGTTCCTTTGTAAATTTGTAAAAAAACAGAACATTCTTGATATGCTTCTGCAGATCCATTTTGTAATTGTACATATTTGTTAAATAAATACTTTATTTAATTTTGTAATAGAATTATGAACTTTTTCATGTATGTTCCTTGTTTGGTATACCATAATTTTTTTTTATAAAACTGACCAACACAACATGAATAACAAACAGTGACCTAGTACAATGAAGCTTTTAACACTTCATCTCTGACGCAGCGGGTTATGTAGGTTAGCCTTACCTTACTTTTGTACCATGGCTGTAGTTGGGGTGGAATATGATGACGGTAGATTATGTGGCAGGTTGATAGATGTCAATTATATTGTATTTATGTTTATAAGTGATTGTTTTGTGTGTATAAGTGATTGCATTGTGTGCATACGTTATTGTATTGTGTGTATATGTTATTGTTTCGTGTTTAAAAGTGATTGTATTATGTATAAGTGATTGTATTGTGTTTATAAGGGATTGCATTGTGTGTATAAGTGAATGTTTTCTGTGTAAGTGATTGTATAATGTGTATAAGTGATTGTATTGTGTTTATAAGGGATTGTATTGTGTGTAAAAGTGATTGTTTTGTGTTTATTAGTGATTGTCTTTGTATTTATTAGTAATTGTATTTGTGTTTGTAAGTAATTGTATCTGTGTTTATTCGTAAGTTTATTCGTAATTGTATTTGTGTTTGTAAGTAATTGTATTTGTTTTTATCAGTGATTGTATTGTGTTTAAATGGTACTGTATTTCTGTTTATCAGGAATTATATTTTTGTTTAACTTTGATTGTATCTGTGTTTATAAGTTAATTTATTTTATTGTGGTAGTTTGTGCTGGAATGGTTGGCACAGGACAGGAGAACTTTGCGTGTACGTGATATAAATATGTGCTCCACAGGAAGCCGTAAGGTTTCCATTGACTGACTGATCTTGAGTTTCTAACCCACCTCCACACCCCCAGAATGGGCGCTTGATAGGTTGTGTGCCAAGATGGTGTTCATACGTATGTGTGCTGTATTTATAATTGCCTTTATATGTTACATAACTCAGTTTTATATAAATAAACTCTGTATTAACACATGTGAATTGTTTTGATTTATTCAAAGAGAGCTTGTAATGAAAGAATCAATACTTCACAACCGTAGATATAATTGATGTTTAGCATCATGTCCGTCAGGAGAGACAATCAACTTCACGCTTAGGAAGGAACTCAGTCAGTTGCTGTCCTTGCTTTCATAGAACACGTTTGGAGTCTGCATTTTGTCGCATCTTGGTTTCCCCTGCTTGCAGGTCGGTACATAAAGCCTGCTTACAGGCAAGTCTGTTAATGGCAAGCCCCTCTCATTTAGAGGTGTTCATATCTAACACCTAGGGGTTATAATAGATCATACAGGAAAGGCGAGGGAGCAAGTTAAGGTAGCAGTGAAAAAGGCAAATGCAATGTTAGGTATGATAAAAAGAAATATTAAACATAGGAGCAAGGAAGTGATCGTCAAACTGTTTAAAGCTTTAGTTAGACCTAGATTTGAGTACTGTGTACAGGTGTGGAGTCCTTATCATAGAGGGGACATAAACATGCTGGAAAGAATACAAAAAAGGGGGACAGAGATGATAGTGGGATTCCAGAATTACAGTTATGAGGAACGACTCAGAAAAACCGGCCTACAGTGTCTAGAAGAGAGAAGAATTCGTGGTGACTTAATACAGGTTTATAAGATGATCAGAGGAATGGATAAATTAGACTATAACAAGTTTTTTTTAAATACAGCCACCCACAATAACAAGAGGGTATAGCTACAAGCTGACTAAAGAGAGGTCCACATTAGATATTAGGAAATATTTTTTAGTCAGAGAGTGGTGAATGCTTGGAATGCATTGCCAGGGGAGGTAGTGGAGGCGGGGACAGTTAATGCATTTAAGAATAAACTGGATGCTCATAGCTTTTAGAGCAAGGTGATGTAAATGTAACTGGTTGTATACAGACTCTGCAGGGTCTTCTAAACCAGTATAAAGACGTTGAGTTAAGTTAAGTTAACACTTTCAACTCACGCTTGCAAACGTCTTTGTAGCGGAGGAAGGGGTCTACCTCTAGTACGGTTGCCTGTGGTCAACTCTCCTTAGAGGATATCTTTAGGAATTCGCCCGTCCTCCATTCTGCACATGTGACCAAGCCCCATCAAACGGCTCTGGCGGAGGATCAAAATCAAACTGGTAATCTTCGCATGGTCCAACCCATCGTTGTTTGTCACTCTAGATAGAAATATGGCAATAATATATTGTTTGAAATCAACAATTTAAGCAAAGAGCCATCGTGCTTAGAGGTGTGCCACTTTGAGAGGTGGATGTCTTCACATATTTGTGCAGCATCATTATTGATACTTCAGGGAGCACCGAGACAAATGTAACTCTAGAATTGAAAAGGCATCATTCCTGTTTACTGAACAATATATGCAATGAATACTGATAGCAAGTTAATAATGATCAATTCCAATGTCAATTGCCAATACTCATGTGAGGAACATAAACTTGGAGAGTGACAAGGGCAATTTAGAGGAAACTCTAGTCAAGTATCAATAAATATCTAGGGGGGGATAATGAGTAAAGGATTCCCGAGTGGTCCGCCGTGGCATTTGTGTATAATAAGGACAAGAACAGAACCAGTGCCCAACAGAGTGCATGTCGTAAGAGACGACTAACTGTAGGACATGGCACAACACCGGTCATGGTTAAGTGGTTTGTTTAGAGCAGCATAGATGGCGCCTAACAGGCTGCAGGTCTACTTTGCTCTAGTGATTGAGTCAATAAAGATGGACTCATACATCAGTTAACCACCCTCCGCGGCACTTGTCCCAACGTAGCGGAGTAATTAGCTGCTCGAGCCTAGCCCACTAAGCAGGAAATCCTCCTCCCGGCTACATCCATCTCATACCAGAGCATCTGCCACTGTAGAAGTACATGTCGACTAAAAGCTTAGGAGGATAATGGATGTAGTCTGGTAAGACATGGTGAGGAATGAAGAGCTATGGAAAAGGGGTAAAAAAATGGGTCCTCTTGCCTTTTTTTTCGTTGTTCCAATTCCATATTTTCGCACGATGTTTTTATATTCCCCTTTTCCTACCCTAGCATTCATATCGCACATAAAAAGCAAATGCAAAGGCTGCCGTCCATCGTAGACGATGATGACATAATTAATTTTGCTAGCGCTATTTTTAGTGAGGATTAACTGCGCTACTTTTTACCCTCACTCTCTCGTCTCGTGTCACCTGACCCTAGTGGCAAGTCAAGGACAAGACGAGTAGGGGGCGACTACGAGATGCAGAGGACTCCGCATCAAGCACCCGTGAAAAAGACGGCGGAGTCCTGAGTCGAAACCCACACCACCTGATCACGAGACCGACGGCTTAACCACTTCGCCCCGTAATCCCCATATCGCTCATAACAATTAGTATATCGGTTGAAGCCACTGCGTTAAGTAGCTTCTTCGCGACTTCATAAGATTCATCTAATTGTTCTTCGCCGTAATCTGAGGTTGGTGTATAAATTTGTAAGATGGACATATTAAATGTTCTGGCCATGATTGTCAGTATTCCTGTGCCCTGATTCGATTGTTGTGTGTCCAATATCTACATATGTATTTTTCTCATTCTTTCTTTAATAATACACAAAAAACCTTTTGCATGAAGGTCGCCTCCTGAATGTATGAAAATGAATTTATCTTTCTGTGTGTACCCAGTTTCTTTCCATCTTGTTTCTGCCACACCCAAAATATCTACATTCATATCCCTTGTCTGTGTTATCAGGTTGTCCAGTTTTCCGTCTCGGTGAAGTGTACGGACATTCCACGTTCCTATTTTCAGTCCTTTCTTACGGTTATTCAGATTTTCTGAGACCTATGCTTCCATTGCTAACTACGGGTTATACGTGGTGAGGTCCCTAGCTCTTCCACGGTGGCCGGCCGCCTTCCACTTAAGTGCAGCTAGTAATAGTCCTAGAAATCTTCACTTCTGTTGGACATACAAGGGGCTTGTCATAAGTCTTTACCCTGACCATGAAGGAATAGGAGGAAAAAGTTGAAATTTGGCACAATTCTTATTCCTTCTCAGTGTAGCCACCACATCAATTTATACATTTCTGCCATCTCTGCGTGATCTTGAAAAGATCTTCAGAATAAAGTAACCTATTTTTCGAACTAAACCAGTAATCACAAGCCAATATGGCATCTTCTTCACTGTCAAAATGATTTCCTTTCAGCTTTTTTTAAGTTTTGGGAAAAGAACAAATTCTGATGGAGCTAAATCCAGAGAATATGGTGAGTGTGGAAGAATTTTAAAATTCAAATCGCTTTATGGAAGCAACGGCAGATTTTGAGTGCGCGCTATCCCTCGTTTTCTGGTCATAGTCTTTCTTAGTTTGGTAAGGAGATCTGCATAATATTGCCCATTAACCGTGCTGCCATGAGGCAGATAATCTTTCAATATGACACCGTTGACGTTTCAAAATACAGTCAGCATCACTTTTCTTGCAGATGTCTGTGCTCTTGGTTTGACATGTGTTGGTGAGCCCGGGTTTTCCAATGCATGCTGGAATTTTTAAATTCTGAGTCATAATGGTGAACCCAAGTCTCATCTACTGTCAACATGGCGGGCAACATGTTTTTCAACCGACACATTTTGAGCAACTGTTAACAACTGTTAACATGTCAGCAGACGCGAAACCCAGCAGGCACACACTTTTCTCATGTTCAGTCTGTTGTGTAAAATTCTAAAAACTGTACTTTCATTTACCTAGATATCTCTGCAATTGTCATTTTCCTATCCAGGTCAATGATTTTCATTTTCATCGCTGCACTCTGATGATGGTCTTCTGATCTTGCAATATATAAATATATATATAGATGAGCAAAACACTTAAACTGCATACACCAGTTTTTTACAGAAGCATACGAAGGACATGATTCCCTACCCTGGTTCCACCTCCCTGCGTATTTCTGTAGGTGTTATTCCCTGCAACTTCAAGAATTTTATCACAGTCCTGGCCTCTGACTTCTCCATTGTTCTGGCAAACCGTAAGAGTAGCAGATCCAGTCAATAAGGTGAGTTGCGCTATGCACCATACCGGGTACACCCGTCAAGAAGGGAAATTCATACTTCTGAAGTCCAGTACAAATTGAATGAGCTACATATTTGCAAAATCTCAACTTTCTCCTCATACTCCTTCATGGTTAGGGTAAAACGTATGGCAAGCCTGGACTTCACTAATTGTATTAAAAACTAACACTTAAAAGCAGATCATAGATCAGCATTAGAGATACAAAGATAATGTCAAGTAAACGTGCCATACGTCCCTTCATTTTGTGATTTTTGTAATTGCCTGTAATATTTGTTCGTGTTTCTTCTAAAGTGCCCTCTATATTGCTATTTAAGCTTATTAATTTTGATCTTTTGTCAGATGTTCCTTCAAATTCGTATATGGCTTGGCTTCTTTCATTCTCAATCTCCGTCTACCAAACCCTGAAAGGGCTAAAGTAGCAGAATGTAGTCCAGAGAAAGGAATGCGTTGTGTCGTAGTTTACAGTTTGACTGCGATATTTGCACCTTTCGATCAAACACATCCGACTTTAGTAAGCAATTTTTGAGTACCGGGTTAGCATTCCCTCTTCGATCCCTTCTCCTTAGCCAGTGGAGGCGCAGAAGGGTCTTGGCAGCTCTGGCCCTGACGCTAGCAGTCAGATATGGGTCGCTGATCACTGAAGCTCATGCGCTGCTCAGCATCTTGATCCCAAATTTGTATATAAAAAAATATGTTTACTTTTGTATATGTAATTGTGACTTTAAAAAACATAACCGTAGGTTCTTGTTGCTTCCCTTAAATTGACTGTGTACAGCTGGAGAAACAATTGCTCGTGGAAAGAGTTAGACTAGGCGCGACTCTGGGGTTTTTAGGCTCAAGGCTTTACCCAGTTTTGACATTTGTTTGCTCTGCAGTGTATGGCCTGTTCTTTGTCATTGTCTGTGCTGTTGATCGTTAAGGTAGGCAGGTGGTAATGATGTGCGATCGGATATCAATGAGTACAATTTTGAGAAGCAGGACAATATACACATTATCATCTGGTTGTAAGGTTGTCTGAGTATGTCTCTCTATTTGACCCTATCCTCTGGTTAATCAGCCCTAAGACTGGTTGTAAGGTTGTCTGAGTATGACTCTCTATTTGACCCTATCCTTTGCAGCTCTCTTCATTTCGGCATAGGTTCGCACTTCAATGTCCCTGCATACCTAAGAGGTAAGGGGAGTCTTGGTCGTCCCCGTCCTCTCTTCCCTTGAATCTTACCCTCTAGTATCTTCTGTAGAAGACTTTCATGTCTAATGTTTTACCCAGTCAACTCATTCGTCTGTTTTGTTTAATTTTCAATATTTCTCTTTGTGCTCCCACTTCAGTGAGTACATTGTCATTAGTATATTCTTTCTGTCCAACTCAGTCTTTCCATTCTATGGTATCACTTCATGTCAAACCCTTACGAGCTTTTTTCATCCATGTTTTAAATTCCACACAGTGACAGTTTACATACATAAAAAAAGCAAGTAGCTTGTCCCTTGCTGAATGTCGCTTCTTACAACCGCCGACCTATTTGGTTGTCATAGCTTTTTTGACAAGTGTGCAGTACTGTAGGTTGCCATTACTTTTTGTGTGTGAAGCAGCAAAAAAAAAAAAAACCATGTCTACCAAACTGGATACTATCTTGATACGAACCGGGTGCGTTTGGATTGTTGAACGGACGCTTCACTTTTAGGTCACGCATCATCCCTGTCCATATTTAAGTGGTGATTATTCTTGTCCTCAGTTCTACTCTGATATTCTTTGGGCTTAGCAATTTCTGTTTGTCTCTGAAACCCTTTCTTGTCATTGCAACACTTGTCTTAATGTTCGTCTCGCTGGGATGTGGGGGAAGATACTGCAACCCACCCGCTTTACGGCTCACAGAAGAGTTGACTTACTAATTGGGGGCATTTTACAACGATAACAACCTTTCACCCTCTAGATCAAGGGGCATGTATTCAAACCGTTCAACCCTACGTTACTTTTACGAGATTAATGTCCATTAGATTTAGGACAAATTATGACAATCATTATCTGCAAACTGTGAGGCTGCGCGGCTAAGCTCGGTTTTCACAATCCCAATATTCCGGGTTCGATTCCCACCATGTCCAGTTTCCCAGACACGGCTTTTTCTCTTTTTCCCCCCATAGGCAAAGTAATGGCAACCTACCGTACTACACACTTGCCAAGAAACGTATAACAGCCAAATGGTGGCGGTCGTCAGAAGCGAGGTTCTGTAAAGGACATGCGACTTACTATCTGCAAACTGGAATAACAAGTGTATCTCTGTTTCACAAGTTTGTTTAAGGAGTATGATAGTGTCATGAGGATGGGGCTTGAAATGACCAACCGTCCGAAATGTTTGCTTCTCCTGGATTAGGCCTCCCACTGTTAACATCCAAACATGCCTTCTATCTCGACCAGAGGCCTCCACCGCTCGGCATGCACGTGACCACAACAGGATTAGTGTCATTTGTTGGGAGTGGAGATAATAATTATTTGTGGATTGATTCGCCATTTCGCTCCATGTGAAACATAGGGTAACCACTACAGCTGTCTGCTTTACGGGAAGCCTGTATCTGGTATTTGCAGTGGCTTCTTTTTCTTCTTCTTCTTCTACTTCTTATTTGTTCGCTCTAAAAAAGCGCATTAATTTCCATCATAAACATGTTGGTCTAACTCAGGCTTGTCTTGTCACCATACAGTGTAACTTTCAATTCGGTTTGGGAGGGTCATATAGTTCCTCTGCTCCTCTTGTGGAGCCTGCAGACCTGCAAAATATGTTCCACTGTTTGTTTCTTCTCCTCACATGGGCACACATCTGTGTCCAATTTTTAATTTTGCCCATCACATGTTTCAGTTTGCAGGGACCCGTTCGCAGCCTGAATATTTTCACTTGATCTCTTCTTGGCAAAGGGTAGTATGCCTCTGCTATATCAGATCCTGAATGAAGGGGACGGCGTGGCCTAGTGGTTAAGTGGCACGGCTCACAACCCGAAGGTGCTGGGTTCGATTCCCATCACAGCACCGGCCGTTACCACTGGGAAGATAACCTTTAGAAAATGCAGGAGGAAGCTGAGCCTTACATAAAATGCGTGCTGAAGTCAGATGCACTGGGCAGACAGGCGCAAAATAAAAACCATGGTGCAACGCACACCCGCCTTGGGGAATAGAGAAATAAAGCGAACGCAAAAGACAAAAAAAAAAAGAAAAGATTCTGAATGTTCTGCTCGCCATTTGTTTTCGAAGTTATTTTGTATCATTGTTTTTATTTCTTCATGTACATCTTTGTCTTCAGTTTGGGTTTTGCCTCCTCCATCTTTGGCCTTCCTATCTGCCTCCTCAATTCAGTGTGTATTACAGTGTGCAAGATTCCACTGAATTTTAACTATGTTGAAATTGTAGCTGTTGTTGATGCGAGAATCAGACAGGTTGTCCAATTCATTGTTACTATGGTTTGTGGGAGTTATTATCACTGATAGGGAATCTACAGCACGGCGCAATCTAGCTTGTCTTTATGCAGGCTTTCAACCACGTAGAGTGATTGTGTCTTCTCTTTGGGCAACTAGTTTGTCCTCATACTGATCTTGCACCACCGAGTTTTCCATCTGTGGAATCTCGCCCATAGATTTTGTCCTTTTTTTTTTTTTTTTTTTTTTTTGCGTTCGCCTTATATCTCTATTCCCCAAGGCGGTGTGCGTGTTGCACTGCGGTTTTATTTTGCGCCTGTCGGCCCAGTTCATCCGACTTCAGCACGCATTTTATGTAAGGGTCTGCTTCCTCCTGCATTTTCTAAGGGTTTGCTTCCCCGGGGTAACGGCCGGTGCTGTGATGGGGATCGAACCCAGCATCTTCGGTTCGTGAGCCGTGCCACTTAACCACTAGGCCACGCCTTCCCCCTTTTGTCCTTTTAAGATAATGCAATTAGGCAAATTATTGCATCTTCTGAAAACTTAATATTAGAAAATACAAACACAAACAACCTTTCAATAAAATTCTACAATTCCACTTCAGGACTTAGAACTGGCTGTTATGACACACTTCAGATTATGAAGATTAACAATGAACTGGTTGATGAGTAATGATGTTCTAAAAATAAAAGCTAATTTTAGTATCATGCCGACCTTAATGGTACTTAATTTGCATAACATTTTAAAAGGTCTTGACGAGTAATAATTGTTATCCCTCTAGAGAACACCTCTGTGGTTAACATTTACTTTAATGCAAGATTTTCAATTTTAGGGTCACAGGAGGGAAAACCAAGCTTGCTCTTTACAAGCCCTTGAGGTTGTCGAGTTTGTCCTTATTTTAACTTCGTCTATCGAGTTTGTCCATATATTAACTTCGGTTATCGAGTTTGTCCATATATTAACTTCGGTTATCGAGTTTGTCCTTATTTTAACTTCGGTTATCGAGTTTGTCCTTATATTAACCATCGGCTATCGAGTTTGTCCTAATGCCAATTTTCGGTTATCGAGTTTGTTCTAATGTCCATCTTCGGCTATCGAGCTTGTCCATATATTAACTTCGTTTATCGAGTTTGTTCTTATTTTAACTTCGTCTATCGAGTTTGTCCATATATTAACTTCGGTTATCGAGTTTGTCCTTATTTTAACTTCGGCTATCGAGTTTGTCCTTATATTAACCATCGGCTATCGAGTTTGTCCTAATGCCAATTTTCGGCTATCGAGTTTGTCCTAATGCCAATTTTCGGCTATCGAGTTTGTCCTAATGTCAATCTTCGGCTATCGAGTTTGTCCTAATGTCAATCTTCGGCCATCGAGTTTGTTCTTATATTAACTTCGTTTATAGAGTTTGTTCTAATATTAACTTCGTCTATCGAGTTTGTTCTTATATTAACTTCGTCTATCCAGTTTGTCCAAATATTAACTTCGACTATCGAGTTTGGCCATATATTAACTTCGGCTATCGAGTTTGTCCATATATTAACTTTGGCTATCAGTTTGTCCTTTTATTTTAACTTCGGCTATCGAGTTTGTCCTTATATTAACTTCGGCTTTCGAGTTTGTCCTTATATTAACTTCGGCTATCGAGTTTGTCCTTATATTAACTTCGGCTATCGAGTTTGTCCATATATCAACTTGGACTGTCGAGGTTGTCCATATATCAACTTCGGCTATCGAGTTTGTCCATATATCAACTTCGGCTATCGAGTTTGTCCTTATATTAACCATCGACTATCGAGTTTATCCTAGTGCCAATCTTTGGCTATCGAGTTTGTCCTTGTGTCAATCTGCGGCTTTAGAATTAGTGATAATTTAAGTGCCTGGGTCATTAAGCTTGTTTTCATATGTTTTGGTCCGATAGGCACATATTGCCATCGATATTGGCCATGTGCGACTTTTAGAATGGTTTGAGGGTTCAGGTGTCTGCACTACATATCAAAACCAAGTGTTGGTGTGACATTAACACGTATTTGTCTATTTCCGGTTTAAGTTCTTTTCAACGCTGCTCAGGAATTCAGATCTAGGGGCTGTACCTCATGTGATGTGCATTACGACCTGGCGTGACAACATGAGCTCTGTCTGTGGTTGAAAATCGCGAGCCTTTTACAAAAAGTATTCTTTACTTCCAAAACGACAACATTTTCAGTTGTTGGAGAATTAATGTTATTCTTGTGCTACTCTTACTAAATGTAAAGGTAGTCTCTTAGTAGACATCGCTGTCAAGGATGAAGTGTTAGACACATTTAACTAAAGGTAAAAGTCAGTCCCATGACAATAATTGACATCGGGGATGAAAGTTAAGTCTTCATGTACAGGCTATGTGAGGTTTGGTGGCCAGTTCCTTCCTTTGCTGTTTTTGCCTTTCCCCAACTCATACGCCAGGTACCAATTTACAGCTGGGTTGACTGAAGAAGCGATCGTACCAGACACAAGCTGCAATGTGCATGGGACTAGCAACTCCATCGTGGAAAAGCTTGAATACAGGTTAAAGGGACAATAACTATCATTGTGCCTCAGTCTCTGCAGACCATGCGCTTGGCACACAGACAGCCTTGTCCAGCTATGTCTCCTGTATTCCAACAGTCTACTGTGACTGTAAAGGCCGATCCGTGATTAAAGGGACAAGCAGCATTTGAAGCTTAATTCTGGAGCAAACGTGAATTATTGCAAATGCTTTGATACAAGTTTCCTGTAAAATAGACCAGCTACAGTAGTGGACTATTCTTTACATTGGAACAATTAAAGTATGAAAATGATGCAGGTCCGGAAGTTGTAGAGAGACATGGTCTGTCTGACCCGCTGACTAAACACGGCACTTAACGAGAGCGGTCATTTGTAAATTGATGTGGCCTGTTGGTCCTTCAGTTTCGTCTTTGGGTAGGATATGTTTGCTAATCTGTAATCTATACCGTCGGAAGAGCCCATGATATCTGTTCCCTTACGTTTATCGACGGTCTGAGACCAGTGATAGCCCACACTTGAACTCCGCCGACGTCGGCAGAATGACTTCCCAGTTCAAGTGGATTTTACTTAACGCATTTGTTGATTAAACAAAGTAAAGTTAGAGGTCCACGTTCTAGCTACACGAATACATCAGAAGCATTCTCCATAATAAATAGCTTTACGCGCTTAACTGTGCTGGAAAATCCTCTCTCGTGAAAACAATCTAATTTTAAATTATGCCGATCCCCCGACCAATCAGAAAGTAGTTAAAACAGAACTACTATTTTTATTATTACTAGAATAATGATTGTTGTTATAATGAATACAATAAAGCAGAATAAGAAGAATGAGTTGAAGAAGACAAAGATGAATAATAAGTAGAAACAAGATGCGAAATGATAGAAAATTCCGTCGACTAGAAAGAATAAAAAATGTAACAAAAGAGCAGAAATAAATGAAGCAATCACAAATGAGTGAGGGAGATAGATGAAGAAAGAGAAGATTAAAAAGTAGTTCATTTTTGAAAGACAAGGAAAATAAGAGGAAAAATAAGAAGAAGATGTAAAAGAAGAAGAATAAGATAGTTAAAATGAGAAGAATAGACAAGAAGATGAAGAAAAAAAAGAGGAAAAAGAAAAAGAACAAGATGAAGAAGAAGAAAAATAAAAAGAAGAAGAAGAAGAAGAACATGAAGTAGAACAAGAAGAAGAAGATGAAAAAAGTAAGAAAGAGAAAAAGAAGAATAAGCAAGGGGAGAAGAAGACGAAGAAGAAGAAGAAATGGACGAAGAAGAAGAGGAGAAGAAAATTTAAAAGACTTGGGAGAGTAAGAGAGAAGAGGTAGAAGAGGAAGAAAAAGATAAAAAAGGAAAAACGAGACGAATAATAGGAAAAAGAAGTAGCAGAAATTGTTATCGGTGATGATGATGATGCCCGATAATGTAGTAGAAGAAGTAAACGAAGAAGAAAAAGTGAAATATGATGATAATGGACTGAAAGAAATGTAAGAATACGAAGAAGTTGTCACAGGGGAGAAACAGATAACGTCACGGTGGATGATCCTGTCGATGACTAGCAGGAGACGAAACATTGAACGGTTGTAGATGATTCTTCTTCTTCTTCGTTCGTTCTCAATCTCCCGCTACCAAACCCTGAAAGGGCTTAAGTAGCAGAATGTAGTCCAGAGAACGGAATGCGTTGTGTTGTAGTTTACAGCTTGGCTGCGATATTTGCACCTTTCGGTCCTTCTTCGTCTTCTTCTGCGTACACAGTCAGACAGTAACCATTATTTTTTCGAAAAAAGCGGCGGTCATCCTGAGGCTGTCGCCACTGCCATAGAGCTTGTCTTGTGGTTCCACTGGTGATGGTCACATCTGCTCTCTCTGATCCTCGTATGTCGGGCAGTTCTGCAGCAGATGTTCAGTGGTCATTTTCCCGGTACCACACGGGCATTCGTAGGTTCCACCTATCTTCAATTTGTTGAATAGGTGGTACCTCAGTCTATTGTGGCCAGTGCGAAGTCTGAAGACAACGACCTGCTCTCTTCTGTTCAGCTGGTAATATGCATCGTTTTTGGTGTAACCAGTATGGTCGGTTTCCCATTTGGTCATGTATCTGGCTTTAATAAGCCGTTTTGACTCTTCGTACGTCTTACTAGTATCTGTTTGTGGTAGTCTTGCGCCTTCTTTTGCCAGTCTGTCTGCCTCCTCGTTGCCTTGGATGTTGCAGTGTGATGGGACCCACTGTACCACTACCCTTTTTGGTGCGGACTGCTGGCACAGTTTGCAGAGTGCTGTTCTTAAGTCATTCAGCTCAGTGTTTTTCTGGCTTTTTAGCGCTGTGACTACGGCGAGAGCATCTGTAAGCAGGACTATATGGCTTTCATTTTCTTTATGTGTCACCATTTCTTCCACTGCCGCCCTCAGTGCTTTTGCCTCCGCTCTGAAATTGCTTGTGTACTTACCAGTAGCGAATGACAATGTTATTTTTCTGCCATTTGGTAGGTTCAGGAATGCTCCTGCCCCTCCGTTCTGTGTAGTGTATGTTACAGAACCGTCGGTGTATGCATGGGTCCAGTCCATGCTTGGGTACTTTTTCGATATAAAGCTTAGGGTAGTATCTCTCCTTTCTTTTTTAGTCTGGCAGTTTTTGTTTCCAATACCTGGTAAATCTTCTACCACCTCTGGAAATATATCCTGCCTCCAGATAGGTTTTCGTACAGTAGTGATGGGCTTTGGTGTTGTAAATGCGTTTATGGGATCTTCGTGCATCTTTGCTTTGGCTATTTCTGCAAAGTTTCTCCGCTTTAGTTTCCCATTTCCCAAATTGTTTAGTCTCTGGTGTATTGGATGGTCAGTCAGTCTTCGGAGTTTCTCTGACTGCAGCTGGGCTCTGCAGTCTCTTCTATCGGTCATGGACTGCAGTTTTGTAATCTTTTCAAGTTCTACAATTGGCGTTGACTTCATGCCTCCTGTTATAACTCTCATGGCTTGGTTTTGGAGTTTGCTAACTTTATCGAAGTTCGCCTTTGCTGCTGTTGTCCATGCCGCAATGCCATACTCGAGAACTGGTCTCACTCTTCCAGTATACAGTTTCTTTAGTATGCTTTCGTCTGCTCCCCAGCTTGTGCCAGCAAGTTTCCTCATGTTTGCCATTCTTTCTCTGGCTCTCATTCGGTTTCTCTCGATCTGACTTTTCCATGTCATGCGCCGATCAAATGTGACTCCCAGATAATTTGGGTTGTCGTTTGGCTGTAGGAATTTGCCATTTAAACTTAATTTGGTATTTTGGGGTTTGATTGAAAGCGAGAATATTGTGCAGGTGGTTTTCTCCTCGTTTATTTTGACCAGCCATGAGTTCGGCCACTCTTCCAGCGATGTTAGGGCCTGCTGCATCCGATTTCTTGCTATGGTGATATTCTTTTCAGAGGTCCACATAGCCAGATCGTCTGCAAACATTGAGCTATGAACTCTTCTTGGTATATTCTCTGTAATGTCGTTTATATACACCAGGAAGAGTGTGGGTGACAGTACTCCCCCTTGGGTTACTCCCTGCTCGAGTGTCACCTTTTTGCTCATCTGCCCTTGTACTTGAACTCTGGCCGTTCTTTGTTTGAGGTAGTGGTTGATCCACTTGTACATTCTCCCACAAACTTAACTTCTCCTTAGCTTGACTCTAAGTCCGTCTTTCCAGACTTTGTCAAATGCCTTCTCCAGGTCCACCCAAACCGCTACTGTGTGTTTCTGTGCCTGGTAGGCATCTTCTATTTCCTGGGCTATGAGGATGACCTGGTCCTCAGTGGATCTGTGATGTCTAAAGCCGGCTTGCTGTGGAATTAGTATTCGTTTTTCTTCCAGATGCCACATCAGTCTGGTGTTTATCATACGTTCCATCAGTTTGCCAACACAGCTCAGTAGGCTGATAGGCCTGTATCCATTCGGATCTGTTTTGTCCTTTCCATTCTTTGGTACTGGTACAAGTACTGCGTCTTTCCATGCCTGGGGTACAATTCCCTTTTTCCAGCTTTGGTTCAGGACCGATAGCAGTTTCCTCTTCGCTGTTTGGCCCAGCCCCATCAGCATTTCGTTTGTTATCCCGTCTTTTCCGGGAGATTTCCTTTTCTTAAATGTTCTCATGGCCTCTTCCATTTGACTCATTGTTAATTTGGCCATCATATGCTCGAAACAATAGATTATGATAATGATGTCGACGGTGATGGTGGGGAAAGTGCCTCTACTTCTCAGATTTTTCTGGTAACCGATTATTGGGCCTTGGTTGGCCACAGGAACCGGTTTGCTATCGAGAAATAAAAATCCTGCACCAACTGGGATACGAACCCCGATCAACCGAATAGGAAGTTAGTACACTAACCAATGGGTTGCTGCCATCCCAAGATCAAACTGTTGGTGAATTTCTGTTGTTGTTGTTGTTAAGTGTTTGCCTCTATGTAATCTGCTGGCGGAGACACGCGGCTTTCTACCCTCTTTAGATGATGTCAAAACGTATCAAACAGTGCTTTGATGCATGTGTGAGTCTGTGTGTACCTATGTTAGTTATGGTGAGCTCAGAGGTCAACTCAACCGAAGTGCAATGGAAGGGCCTCACAGCAAGGGGGTGTGTGAAAGTTGAGTAAGAGGGCCAGAGTGGGCCTCACACCACGGCGCGTGTGAAAGTTGAGTAAGAGGGCTATAGTGGGCCTCACACAAAGGGCGCGTGTGAAAGTTGAGTGAGAGGGCCAGAGTGGGCCTCACACCAAGGGCGCATATGAAAGTTGAGTAAGAGAGCCAGAGTAGGCCTCACACCAAGGGCGCGTGTGAAAGTTGAGAAAGAGGGCTAGAGTGGGCCTCACACCAAGGGTGCGTGTGAAAGTTGAGTAAGAGGGCCAGAGTGGGCCTCACACCAAGGGCGCGTGTGAAAGTTGAGTAAGAGGGCCAGAGTGGGCCTCACACCAAGGGCGCGTGTGAAAGTTGAGTAAGAGGGCCAGAGTAAAAGGAAACAGAGTCTGAGGAAAGAAGAGAGAGAAGCGCTGAAGTGTGTGATTGTTGGTGCAAAATCTCAACTGCTGGTCTTATAGCCTCGATCTCCTCTTCATCATTTCAACGGTTCTCGCCCCTTGAATAACAAAATTCGTAAAAGAAACCATCCGAGGATTTCACGTAGATACAATGTCCTGCAATGGAGGTCGTTTTGAATGCTGATCTATCCCTATCGATGAGGGCTGGAGATAGACTGTCTCAAAGACACATGTCTTCACGATGGTTGGTGTAACCTGCTTGTTGATCACTCTTTCTATTATACACGTTTTAATGACTGGCAGACATAAATTATATATAAAACAAGAAATGATCAATATAGTAGTTCTTCAAAGTCAAAATTAAGGCCTCATACTTCAAAATAATTAATAGGGGACGGCGTGGGCTAGTGGTTACTCGCAGCCCGTAGGTGCTGGGTTCGATCCCCATCATATCAAGCATGCAGGCACTCTGGTTCCACCTCGTTGAGACCAGGGGTTGCTTAAATCCAGCGGGGTTCGAACCCACGCCGTTTTGATTTATCGATTTGAGAGGCGAGTGCGTTACCTCTCGGCCACAGGTACCCACATAAGATCTGATGGAAGATACAAATATGAAATAACAGAGTAGCCCAGTCAAACAGACTTCCAGAGTATGAGGGGAATCTTGTGTGACACTGAAATGCCATTGGATGAGCGTTCTCGAATACCACGTGGACCCAGCGTTTCCAATGTTAACTAATCTAGAACAATCAGCATGGAAATGACATGGAGTGTTCTATCTAATATGTCTTAATCTGTCTAATCTATCTAATCTGTCTGTCTAATCTGTCTGCCTGTCTGTCTGTCTATCTGTTTTTAGATCTTGTATGGTTCTGAGGCCCATAGTTGAGCCCTGTCCGATGATTGTTCTTCTGAGTGTTTCATTGGGTCTCCCTCTTTTCTTCTGAGTGTTTCATTGGGTCTCCCTCTTTTCTTCTGAGTGGTTCCTTGGGTGTCCCTCTTTTCTTCTGAGTGTTTCATTGGGTCTCCCTCTTTTCTTCTGAGTGTTTCATTGGGTCTCCCTCTTTTCCGAACGTCACTTGGTGTCCACTCGAGTGCTTGGAATGGGAGGTGGTAGAACATATACCAGGTATTGGAAACAAGAACAGCCAGACTGAAAAAGAAAGAATTGAGATAACCCTGAGGTACATAACGAAAAACTACCCAAACATGGACTGGACCCATGCATACACCGACGGTTCTGTAACAAACACAACACAGAACGGAGGGGCGGGAGTATTCCTGAGCCTAACAAATGGTACACAAATAACACTGTCAGTGGCAACTGGAAAATACTCAAACAATTTCAGAGCGGAGACAGAGGCACTGAAGGCTGCAGTAAAAGGAATGCTGACAGGCTAAAGGAATGAAAACCAGATAGTCCTGTTTACAGATCTCCTGGCCGTGGTTACAGCACTAAAAATCCAGACAAAAACTGAATTAAATGATTTAAGACCAGTACTCTATCAACTATGCCAGCAGTCCGCACCAAAAAGAGTAGTCGTACAGTGGGTTCAATACCACTGTAACATCCAAGCAACAAGGCGACAGACAGACTGGCAAAAGAAGGTGCAAGACTACGACAACAAGTTTCTAGTGTGACCTACGAAGAGTCCAAAAGGCTTATTGGGGCCAGATACATGGTATTACCAGTTGAACAGAAGAGAGCAGGTCGTGGTCTTCAGACTCCGCACAGGCCACAACAGACTGAGGTACCACCTATTCAATAAACTGAAGATAGGAGGCACTGACGAATGCACTTGTTGTACAGGGAAAATGACCGCTAAACATCTGCTGCAAAACTGCCCGACATACGAGGACCAGAGAAAGCACATGTGGCCATCACCAGTGGCAACACTAGACAAGCTCTATGGCAGTGTCGACAGCCTCAGGATGACAGCTGCTTTCTTCGAACAAATACAAGTTGACGTCTGACAACGTACGAAGAAGAAGAAGAAGAAGAGTGCTTGGAATGGAAGACAATTGTTGTTTATTCTAAGAGCATGTCCGATGTATGCCCATGCTTTTTTTTTCCGGATAACGGTCGACACAAATAGTTGGCTTGTCTGTCTTCTTATCGAATCATTAGTTAAGAACTGGTCCCAGCGAATATTCAATAATTTTTTTAAAGATGTATTTTCAAATACATTTAGTCTATTTTCCATATGTCAGGACTGATATTAGGATTGAGTTGAATAGTCTGAGCTTGGTATGTTTGCTCAGTGTCGTTGATTTCCAGATGTTGGTGAGCTGATTAAAGGCGACTGAGGGAAAGGAATTCTAGTGGAAATTTCTTTCGTGGCATCTCCAGCTTATGTCCTTTTGCTTACCAGGTATGTGTAGTGTTTGGGTTTTTTGTAGATATTTCCACTGAAGCATGATATCAGCCGAAGAAATAAACTTTATTCAGAAAGCCTTATTTCTCTATTCTCCAAGGCGGTGCGCGTTGCACTGTGTTTTTTATTTTGCGCCTGTCGGCCCAGTGCATCTTACTTTAGCATGTATTTTATATAAGGAATTTTCTAAGGGTTTGTTTCCCCAGGGTAACGTCCGGTGCTGTGATGGTGATCGAACCCAGCACCTTCGGTTTGTGAGCCGTGCCACTTAACCACTAGCCAACGCGGTCCCCCACTGTCTCTTGATATTTTTGGGCAACCAGTATATGGTTTTATTGAAAAATGCAAAGAATACTATGAACTGTACAGAAGGCTAATAACTTAGTACTTGAAGAGGCACAGTCATAAAGACAGCTTTGCAAGAATCAGGACAAAGCAGTCATCTTATTTTGGACACGCCATGAGAAAAAACGGGTTGGAACACACCATGACAGCGTGTTGAATCGCAGGGAAGAGAGGCAGAGGAGACAGAGAGCGACAGAGGGAGACAGATGGAAAAAAATGTTGGACAATTGAAGGAAAGACATGGGGGACGAACTACCGGCCGAACTGATAACTGACACAAGGGATCACGGCGCTAAGCAGGGCATGAGCTGCAACGGTCTGAGACCCATAGCTGACTACTAGCGTCAGGGCATGCAAACCAGAGCTGTCAATACACTTCTACACCTCCAGGCGGTGATCCTGGATAACACGCTGCAACAGAGCAGACTGGCTAAAGAGAAGGGATCAAGGAGGGAAGGCTAAACTCGTACTCAAAAATTCCTGCTGAAGTCGGGTGTGTCGAAAGGTGCAAATATAGCAGTCACGCTGTCAACGACGACACAACGCATTCCGTTCTCTGGACTACATTCTGTTACATAACTCATTTTCATGACTTGGTAGATGGAGATTGAGAACGAACGAAGTCAAGTCAAGTCATAACCGGTACATGTGATAAGATCAAGTGGAGGTCAATGATGATCAATGCCAACCGGCAGGGCACACGATCATGATGCTTACAGAATACACCATCAAGATTAGATAGAGTAATTTAATAGCGCCAATGTGTAGCATATGTTTTTACAGCGTACTTTTATTATTCCAACTTAAAAGACGATACTAATCCGTTAAAGCATCCTTCGACACACGGAACTTTAAGGGAGGGGCTATTTATCCGACCTTTCACCGCCACCGTTTAAAAAAACATAACATAAATTAATGGAACAAGCTCTGGGAATTTATGACAGGAAAGTCGAAACGGCATTCAATGTGGCACAAACAGCTTTGAAAGAGTCCCAGTGTCGTAGAAAGTTCTCGCTGCCGGCTACAGCCTGAAAGGCGGTAAAGTATCGAGGCTAGTAAATCTCGGATTTTATTTGCAACGGTTGAGCCTCCTTTCATTACCACTGTCTGATTTATTCTCCATTGTTGACCGACGGCTGAAATCACTCTAATCAGGCTGGGGTGAGGCTATTGTGGTTTCAATTTTTATGGGCAAATAATTGTAACGTTGACCAAAAGTGTTATCCACGCGGGTTGAATGGCAGGCTTCTTGTCACCAGGATATGCGTTCAAAACCTGACTACTGCGTAGTGTTTTATTTTACTTCGTCATTTAAGTAAAGTCAGTGGCATGTTCTTTGCAGAACATCTCTTCTTACAACCGCGAGCCTATTTGGCTGTTATAAGTTTCTTGGTAAGTGTGTAGTACGGTAGGTTGCGATTACCTGCTGTACGTAGAGAAGCGAAAAAAACGCATGTCTGCAGAACTGGAAACGAACGTGATTCGAACCGGGTGCATATGAATTGTGAAACGGGTGTTTCACCCTTAGGCCACGCCGCCCCCTCCCCTCATATATGGAAGCCAAAAAAGGTACTCAAAAAACCCAAAGGAAATTGGATATGACAGGTGGAAATGTACATATATCACAGCCTCGCTTTAATTTGCGACACGTCTCACCATCCTTTTCAAAACGAATGCCGAAGACGAAGAAGAAAATATTACAATCAGTTTTAGGTCAGATCAGCTAGCTGATGATAATGATGATGTTGTTACGAATGCCCACAATGAGTAGTTTTATGCTTTTGTGCGCCCTTTTGTGCGTTCAATGGCGGATTACAGTAGCTTTCCTCACATCCCGAGCATTCTGATAAATGTAGACGGTAGTCCTCCAGTTGGTTGTGCTATGCTTGGCTTCATCTGCGTGTTGTTCACTACTATGGGAATCACATAGATCCCTCACCCCGTTAGCCAGGCTGCCATAAAAACTGCCCGTTTCCAGGTAGGACTACTAGGAAGCCGAGGTGAGGGTCTTGGCCAGTATATTTTGCTTGACCCTGACTAGCATGTCTGATCAGTATATTTTGCCTGACCAGACGTTAATCTTAATCCATGATGAAGATTATGATACATGTCTTCAAACAACAGCAGCATCACGATGCGGTTACTAACTCCATACACAACTCTCTTTAGCCGAATTTTACAACACAATAAGAAGGTTACAGTTAACCTTCTCAAGCCGGGTACCTCTCGGGTGACCCATAAATAACAACCACAATTTATATTTACCGGTCCTGAGAATGAGTCCAGACTAGCTTTGTTAGCAATATCTCGTATAGAAATAAAACCCTGTCAAATTTACGACCAAGGTAATGTGAAAAATATTGCCAAAGCCATGGAACAGATGGACACGCGTGAAGCGTCTAACGCAGAAATCTGGAGAGATTATCGTAAATATGACATGTCGAACATAAAATATCATTATTTCAGCAGAGCTATTCTGACCTCAATTCTTTGAGGAGGAGGAAAGCGTAGAATAAGAGAAAGGATCTTAAGAGAAGACAATCGTTTGGGTGGATAAATCAGTCGTTACTACAGAGCTCTTTTGAGTTCTGCACATCAAAAGGTCAAAGACCGGAAGCGGAAGGAACGTAAATTCTCCACTGGTTCCGGACGTACGGCTGATATCCGAAAAGAAGGTGAAAGTTGACGATTGGTATTGAAGGGTTCTTTAAGGCAATATCAGCAGAGGGCTATAAATAACCACATTGTGCTTATATTTAACGTCGCTCGATGTCCAGACAGCTGGAAATTCATATAAACAATGCTTCTATGCATCATGCGCTCTGTCCGGGAAGATAAGGCAGTGAGGAAGGGAACTGGGCACACTATTCACACTATTTAAGAAAAAACTGTGACAGTACAGAGAAGTCTCCAGTACGTTATTACCCAATAGCAGTCTCTGATATCTTTGTCTTAGTCGACCTGTACTTCTACAGGGGTTGGATGTCTCTGATATCTTTGTCTTAGTCGACCTGTACTTCCACAGGGGTTGGATGTCTCTTATATCTGTGTCTTAGTCGACCTGTACTTCTACAGGGGTTGGATGTCTCTGATATCTGTGTCTTAGTCGACCTGTACTTCTACAGGGGTTGGATGTCTCTGATATCTTTGTCTTAGTCGACCTGTACTTCTACAGGGGTTGGATGTCTCTGATATATGTGTCTTAGTCGACCTGTACTTCTACAGGGCTTGGATGTCTCTGATATCTTTGTCTTAGTCGACCTGTACTTCTACAGGGGTTGGATGTCTCTGATATATGTGTCTTAGTCGACCTGTACTTCTACAGGGGTTGGATGTCTCTGATATCTTTGTCTTAGTCGACCTGTACTTCTACAGGGGTTGGATGTCTCTGTGTAGGTCCCAGCTCTGTCGTTTGCTGGATGTAGCCGAGCGGAGGATTTCCTGCGTAGCTGACTAAGTCTCATATAGCTTACTACTCAGAGATAATCATTGACCAACTTCAAAATGTCGCTCTTGTCCATATACACTTCCTTAGTTTTGGTGACGTCTAGGTCTGGCTGTCTGATCCTACACTGCAGGAAATAACAGAATGACTAGGGACAAAATGTCCGCACAAGCACCGACATGTTTGATTTGTCTGTTATCTTCTTGATCTTGTGGTGTTTATGTCTGCTTCTTTTTGTTCTACTTCGTTTTCTTCTTCTACTTTTTTTATTCTTCTTAGTCTTCTTCGTTTTCTCCTTCGATTTCTTCTTCTTCTTCTTTTTCTTCTATTTCCTTTCTTCTTCATTTTCTTGTTCTTCATCTTATACTTTGTCGTCTTTTTCTTCTTCTCCTCCTTCATTTTCTTTTTTTTTCTTCTTCATCGTTTTCTTCTTCTTATTTTTCTTCTACTTTTTTTCTTCTTCTTCTTCTTTTTCTTCTTCTTTTAAATTGCTTTTTCTTCTTTTTCGTCTTCTTCTTCCCCGGCGTTCAACCTGAAGAGATGTAGTGACATTATGTCGTACTTTGTTTCGAGGCTGCGGTATCTGCACCATTCGGTCAGACACAACCTGTCATTTGTGTGACCAGGTTAGCCTTCTCACGTCGATCCTTTTTCACTTGCACAGGCTGCATTTGTTGCAGTCTGTTGCCAAGGCCGCCAATTGGAGGTGGATTCAGGTCAAGGTGAGTTATGGGCCACTGCCCTCGTTGTAGGCAGCCAGCTATGAGTCGCTGACTGCAGTCAGCTCATTTACTGCTACATCTACGGTCCCTGATATTTGTTCATAAGTCAACTTTTTATAAAATACCTTTTGGTAATATTTGACTTCCGGTTGACAAATGGCCGCCAGTTGTTGCGTCTAAGGTCCTGCGAATGCCTTGGCTTGGCTTCGTTAGTTCTCAATCTCCCGCTACCAAACCCTGAAAGGGCTTAAGTAGCAGAATGTAGTCCAAAGAACGGAATGCGTTGTTTCATAGTTTACATCTTGACTGCGATATTTGCACCTTTCGGTACAACACATCCGACTAAAGCAAGCATTTTTTTAGTACCGGGTTAACATTCCATCTTCGATCCCTTCTCCTTAGCCAGTCTGCCCAGCTGCAGCCTGTTATCCAGGATCACCGAGTGGAGGTATAGAAGAGTCTTGGCAGCTCTGGTTCGCTGGCCCTGACGCTAGTAGTCACCTATGGGCCGGTGACCACTGCTCAGCATCTTGATCCCTGGTCCTGCGAATCATTCACAGCGTTTTCTCCACGGATATATCTTTGAAAATGTGGTGCAAATAGTGTTGTAAAGTAAAGTAAAGTAAAGTAACCCATATCATTACTGCCGTAGGAGTGTGAGGTGTTAGCGATTTCACATTTCAAAGGCTCGGCTATATGAGGGTGGTAGCCATGTCCTATCCCTCACCGCTTTTTGTTTCCCGGACTGAACCGGTACCCATTTAAAGCTGGGTCGACCCGGGTGCCGTTGCGGTCTGAAAAAAACATTTCCGCTTCAACTGGGGAATGAAACCAAGACCACTCAGATGCGTGAACCCAAGACCACTCAGATGCGTGAACCCAAGGTCACTCAGATGAATGAATCCAAGGCCACTCAGATGCTTGAACCCAAGACCACTCAGATGAATGAGCCCAAGACCACTCAGATGCGTAAACCCAAGGCCACTCAGATGAATGAACCCAAGGCCACTCAGATGCTTGAACCCAAAACCACTCAGATGCGTGAACCAAAGACCACTCAGATGCGTGAACCCAAGACCACTCAGATGAGTGAACCAAAGACCACTCAGATGCGTGAACCAAAGACCACTCAGATGCGTGAACCCAAGGCCACTCAGATGCGTGAACCAAAGACCACTCAGATGCGTGAACCCAAGGCCACTCAGATGCGTGAACCCAAGACCACTCAGATGCGTGAACGAAACAAAAACTGCCAGACTGAAAAAGAAAGGAGAGATACTACCCTAAGCTTTATATCGAAAAGCTACCCAAGCATGGACTGGACCCATGCATACACCGACGGTTCTGTAACATACACTACACAGAACGGAGGGGCAGGAGCATTCCTGAACCTACCAAATGGCAGAAAAATAACACTGTTATTCGCTACTGGTAAGTACACAAGCAACTTCAGAGCGGAGGCAGAGGCACTGAGGGCGGAAGTGGAAGAAATGGTGACACACAAATAAAATGAAAGCCATATAGTCCAGCTTACAGATGCTCTCGCCGTAGTCACAGCGCTAAAAAGCCAGAAAAACACTGAGCTTAATGACTTAAGAGCAGCACTCTGCCAACTGTGCCAGCAGTCCGCACCAAAAAGGGTAGTGGTACAGTGGGTCCCATCACACTGCAACATCCAAGGCAACGAGAAGGCAGACAGACTGACAAAAGAAGGTGCAAGACTACCACAAACAGATACTAGTATGACGTACGAAGAGTCAAAACGGCTTATCAAAGCCAGATACATGACCAAATGGGAAACCGAACATACTGGTTACACCAAAAACGATGCCTATTACCAGTTGAACCGAAGAGAGCAGGTCGTTGTCTTCAGACTTCGCACTGGCCACAATAGACTGAGGTACCACCTATTTAACAAATTAAAGATAGGTGGTACCGACGAATGCCCGTGCGGTACCGGTAAAATGACCGCTGAACATCTGCTGCAGAACTGCCCGACATGCGAGGATCAGAGAGAGCAGATGTGGCCATCACCAGTGGAACTGCAAGACAAGCTCTATGGCAGTGTCGACAGCCTCAGGATGACCGCCGCTTTTTTCGAAAAAATAATGGTTACTGTCTGACTGCGTACGAAGAAGAAGAAGAAGATGCGTGAACCCAAGACCACTCAGATGCGTGAACCCAAGACCACTCAGATGCGAAGCCAGCTCGCTAACCAACGCGATCCAAATAGTGTAGAGCGCAGTTAATCTGCACTGACTTACCCATACTCACAACCAACAGGATAGTGTGGGCTGTGGTTCCTCCTGTGTGAAATGTTCAACCGTCTTGAACTGTTTGATTTATTTTCGCATTGTTGCTGACATCAGTGTGATGGAGAACTGTGTTCACTCTGTCCACATCATGTCTTGACCTTCAGGTACGGGTTAGGACCACCCAAGCCACGAGGAAGGTATCCTCGGTAAACAAACTAACCGCTGCCTTGCAGTGATCTCCAGGTGGCGGATAGGCTACAGTAGACAACTAAAAAACACACACCCCGCCAGCTCAAGACGGAAAACGCCATGTGTTAGCTACGGCCCAAATATGGAAGAATTAAACCCACACGCAACTACAGGTTATCATCATGAGACAATATTTCCTATCAAATTGCACAAATTATGAAACATCCTAGAATGTTTCTTTCAACTAAGGGAAGGTTGATAAATGCACTATTTATTTCTACATTGGGTTACTAATGTCAATCTTGGTCCTTACTAGTAACCCATAAGAGAAGGATCCAGAGCTGTGATATGCGCAGTGTGAGAATTGTGGCTGAAAAGATGATCCGTGACCGAATTTGCAACACCACGCTGATGCAGACAGTGGGGACAAACCCAGTTTGTGAGTAGATTGACTCTCAACAAATTAAGTGGTTTGGTCATTTAGTCAGAATGCATTATGATTAGCCTGCTTCAAGAGCATATCATATGGAGGTCTTGGGTCCACGAGTAAGAGGCAGACCGCTACGTTGATTGATCGAGAGTGTCTCTGACACTCTCCGGAAGTTACACCTAACGACAACACAAGCCTCCCACTTGGCGATTTTACTTAGGATTACGAAAAACCCACGCAAACTCCGGAACATATCATACAGGACTGCACCACTTGTACAGACCAAAGAAAGGCAGTCTGGTCCAGGGGGGCGGCCATGCTCGAAAAGATGAGGGGAACCGACGAAGACCTGAAACGCGGTCCCCTTAGTGAACCTCATCGAGCTAGACGCTTAGCAAGTTGATAGAAGAAGAACAAGAAGAAGAAGAAGAAGAAGAAGAAGAAGAAGAAGAAGGAGAAGAAGAAGGAGAAGAAGGAGAAGAAGAAAAAGAAGAAGGAGAAGAAGAAGAAGAAGAAGAAGAAGAAGAAGGAGAAGAACAAGAAGAAGAAGAAGAAGAAGGAGAAAAAGAAAAAGAAGAAGAAAAAGAAGAAAAGAAGAAGAAGAAGAAGAAGAAGAAGTAGTTGTAGTTGCAATGTAGAACGTAAGACTTCGTTGTTTATCTGTATCTGGGGATTTGTTGCTACACTCTTTCTGTCTCTCTAAATCTATGGACGTGTCTTTATCCTTTGACTGTTTCACATGATGTCTCTCTCTCCGAATTTTTTCTCACTTTTTCGATGTTTCTCTCTCCCCCTCTCTTTCACTCTCTCTACATCTTTCTGATTTACATTTCTCTCTATCTGGTTTTCTCTCTCTCTCTCTCTCTCTCTCTCTCTCTTTCCAGGTCTCACTTTCTGTCGATCTGACTTAGTATTGCATATAAGCCGCCTTCTATCTTCTATCTCTTTTTGTCTTGTTCTTGTCTCTGTTTTTGTTTATCTTTCCTTGTCATTTTGGGACGATGACGAAAACGCCTGGTCAGGCAAAACACACTGATCAGAGAATGTTAGCCAGGGTCAGGAGAAATATACTGGCCAAGACGCTCACCTGACCTCCTTGGTCGTCCTGGAAACGGGCTTGTGTCGAGGACAACAGCCTGGCTAACAAGCTGAGGTTCGACGTGATCTCCGTAGTAGTAAGCGACACGCAGATGTAGCCAAGCATAGGACAACAACCTGGAGGATCCTGGTGCACTTCACCAGCACGTTCGGGATGTGAGGAAAACTTCTGCAGCCGGTCATTTAACTCCCTTTTCAGGGAGTACAAAAGAGTAACCTACTCATTGTGGGCATTTGAAACAACAACAACTGTCATTCTCTCTCTCTCTCTCTCTCTCTCATTCTCTCTCTCTCTCATTCTCTCTCATTCTCTCTTCCTGACTTTCTGTCCGGCTCTCACTTTCTATCGGCCTGTCTCCGTATTTGTGATATCCCTTCTGGCTATCTCGCTTCCTCTCTCCCTCTCTCTCTCGCTCTCTCTCTCTCATTCTCTCTTCCTGACAGACTCTTTCTGTCCAGCTCTCACTTTCTGTCGGTCTGTCTTCGTATTTTTGATACCCCTTCTGGCTCTTTCTCTCTCTCTCTCTCTCTCGGTATTTTCTCTCAGTTTTTGTTTATATTTCTTTGTCATTCTCTCTCTCACTCTCTCTTTCTTCCTGACTGACTCTGTCTGTCCAGCTCTAACTTTCTGTCGTTCTGTCTCCTTATTGTTGATAATCCTCCTCCTTCCTCTATTCCTATCTTTCTATTTCTCACGGACCTCTCCTGCCTATTGCGTAAACAGAAGCTGATCTTCCCCGTACCAAACATCGTTTATTGTACTCGAAAAACCCACATTATACTTGAAACTTCGGGACATTTACCCCTGAAATCATACTCAGAGGGCTCTCTCCGTCCAACGGTAACCCAACACCTTACCGTATTTCCCCCACGCCGTTTGTCACCATTTTGACAAGAGCACAAAAATCAAGACTAGTTTTAGAGCTATCACTGTCAAGGAGTTGGTGGAACTTAGCATTCCCCTGGACAATAAAGAACCTGGCTTTACATCAAACCTTGTCTATTTATGTCAGGAAATATTACAATTAAATCCGGGACTATGGTTTCAATTTCCCGAGGGCAATTATTCTGGTTGTGGTTCGACACATTATATTATATTTCTCAGTTTTTAGCTGTTTAAGATATGGTGTTGGATGCTTATTGAGTGACTTGGCCTTTTGCGTCTTGTAAGACGATAGTATTTTGTTCTTTGGAAATTAGTGGACGGTTCAGAAATCATAGACAAGGAAGTTGTCGATGTTTTTTAATGTACCAATACTGATCTCTTTCATGCTAGACGAGTTTGTTCTGGTAACAAGTTGTATCGTGTTTTATCCCTAGGAGTACTGAGGAATGAAAAAGGTGGACCTGGGTCCTCTTTGCTGTTGTGCAATTCAGGCTTCTCATAAGGTTCATTACTCCGAGGATCACAGTGTCAATCCCTATATTGTTGGGTAGTCTGATCTTCTTCTTCCATCGGCTTGAAAATGTAATGCCTATATTTGCACTAGTGTATCTTTTATAAACGTCTCTATCTTTTGTAGTTCTCACACAGGTCCATAAAGTGTCTTTTCAGTGTTCTGTTGCTTCTATTGGCTAGTGTCTGATCAGCATCTTTTACCTGACCCTGACTAACAAGTCTGATCAGTATAGTTTACCTGACCCTGACTAACATGTCTGATCAGTATGCTTTACCTGACCCTGACTAACATGTCTGATAATATGTTTTGCCTGATCCTGACTAACATGTCTGATCAGAATGTTTTAACTTGACCCTCACTAACATGTCTGAACAGTATGTTTTAACCTGACCCTCACTAACATAGTCTGTTCGGTATGTTTTTGTTGTCCGTAAATCCGATATAAAATAAGATCCATTCCAAGCTTCGTTCAACTATTATTCTCAGTGCTGCTGTCTGGTCTGTACAGAATCTATTTTGACGAAAGCCTGCCTGCTCATTCAGCTATTTGTCTATGACCTTTTTCAATCTATCTAGATGATCCGTTTCAATATTTGCCTAAATAACACCTGTCCTTATAGGTATACTGCTAAAGATCTCCATTCGTTTGGCAACTTCACTACATAACCTACCTTTCAGTACGCTGGTATTTCGTCTCTTTCCCAAATATGATCAAGTAATGTGTTTATTATCTCTGCTGAAGTATCAATGTCTGCTTTGTTTGCAACTGCTGATCTACCATCTGAACCAGTGGCATTACCATCTCTTAGTGGCATTATGGTTTTCTTAATTTCTCGCAATCAACTATTAGTTCCGTTCCTGTGGACTCAATGTTTGGGAGATCTTGTGGACCGGTCTGTTCAAAATGTTCTTCAAAATGTGTTGTCCTTCTCTTCATCTGTTAAGTTGCGTTTCTAATCAAACATTCGTCCTTTCCTTGTTTTGTCATGTCTGTCTTGTCTCACCTTGTCTGTCTTATCCACTTGTGCGACGGCGTGGGGAGCCATATTTTTCTGTCCAGAGCTTTGACGGTTTAGCATATAAACATTGCTTATCCATTCTCGGTCTGTAACGGTTGCAAAAACCCGATCTTTGTGCGTTATAGGCGCACAAGAGTAGTTGGTCAGATTATATTCTCATTAAGTGGCCGAACCACTTGATGTTTTTCCCAATCAATATATTCGGTACATGGTCTTGCTACCACGATGTTTCACACCTGTTCATTCGATATTTTATCTATCCTAGTTTACCTAGTTTACATTGATAGTTTACCGTATCTTTAATAAATACAATTTTCTTATTACTTCTACTGTTAGTTTATATGTGTTATCACACATACATTTCACATTTTCGTTTTCTCCAGCTTCATCTGCCTCTCTTACCAAATCATCAATATATTTTCTATTGTCTTTATTGTCCCCTGTGTCTCTTTCTTCCTTCTTTGTTGGCTTCAATGTATATTTCCCCAAGCTTTGGCTCTTGTGTTTCTGGTTTTGCTCTTGTTTATATCTGCCTTCTTTGTTGGCTTAAGAATATATTCCCCACGATTTGGATCTTGTGTTTCTGGTTTTGCTCTTGTTGATATTTGCCTTCTCTGGTGGCTTCAATGTATATTCCCCCCGATTTGGATCTTGTGTTTCAAGTTTTGCTCCTGTTGATATCTGCCTTCTTTGTTGACTTCAAGGTATGTTCCTCAAACTTTGGCTCTTGTATTTTTGGTTTTGCTCCTCTTGATATATGCCTTCTTTTTTAAATTTGTCTTCATCATTGCAAAGACTAAGACCTAGTTTCAGTTGTTATGCTCGCTTTGTGTTTACATTTTTTTTAAATCTTGGGCTTTGTTCTGTATTTTATATTATTCAAAATTCACGAAATACTGAGTGGTTACAACACAACGCAGTGAGGTATTTAACATGCTGATGATGTGACTCGTTTATTTGATATATCTTACAATAATGCATTGAGATATTTCTGTTGACTAGCGATCAGGAGGGATAGCTCTTGGTATGTGATTTACAAATCAAAATAACGAAAGAAAAACGGAAAGAAAGAGAGATACACGGAAAGAAAAAGAGAAAGCTAGAAAAAAGCAAGGAAACCAGATAAAAAAATAAAGACAGAAAGAATGAAAGACAAAGAGCAAGAATGAAAGAAAGAAAGAAAAAAAGACAGAAAACGGAATGAAAGACATGTAAGAAATGTAGAAATGAATTACAGAAAGATAGAAACTCAACAAAGACAGAAACAAAGAAACTCAAAAAGACAGAAGGTCATACAAATATGATAACGAGGTGAAAAAAAAAGTCTGAAAGAAAGAAAGCAAGTAAAAAAACAGTGAGAAAAAAAAAGAAAAAAAAAGAAACGAAACAAATGAAAACAAAATTACAATATGGGAGAGGTGTATCCTGAACTTATTTTCTCATCTGCTCCAAGGGGAAGATGTAAATTGGAAATGATCGTTGGTCGAACATTTTCCTTGTTTTAAACTTCACTTTTCGCTTAACGGATTGTGTACTTCTAAAATCATATCGGGATTCGGCAGGTGGAGAACTTGAGGGAATGGGATAGCAGTGTGTAGAATCAACGAGCTACGAGAACTATCAGAATCCACACTGTTCGCCATTCACTGAAGAAGGACTGAACAGTTAGGAGGCTGCCATTAGTATCGTGACTCCAATTCTAAACTTAACAGAACGAATGAGAGCAGTGAATCCAGTTTCCATCTGACACGCCCTAAATGGTTCCACCTGTTGAGCTCTACCGTCCAATCTCACTCAAATCGACTTCCCCTATTGTCCATCTTAGACCAGATATCACACGATCACTGTAACCCATCTTTCCACTGTACAAGAAAGGACACACTTCAACATTCGACCCCCAGAGCTTTATTGCCAGCCCGTTTCAAATTGAGCAGATGTTTACGTTAGTCTTGCCCTCATTGTAATATCCCCGCTGATGGTTTCTCACACCGCCTCGATCCAACCAAAAGTTAGGTGCAATGTGATGGTACAAGTTGATACATGGACATTTGTTATCATAAAAAAACATCCGTAAATTTAACAAATCCAGCATCAAAGACCCATTTGTGGCTGTCGCGTACGCTACATCGCCCTGAATCAGTCAAGGAACGAGTGTCAAATGAAACATTTAGCCGAGATAGCGCAGTGGTTTGTACACTGGCTTCCCAGCCAAGCGATTTGGGTTTGATCCATAGTTGGGGGGTCAAGATGCAGCAGTGCATAAGCTGACGGCAGTCAGCGACTCGTAGCTCGATGCTCGTATCAAGTCAGCGAATCATAGCTTCCCAAGTCCCTATTCCACGTCGGGGACCTGAAAACAGGCTGCATTAGTCACTAGTATAGTCTGGTCAAGGGAAACGGATCGCAGAGGAAAGACAAAATAAAACATGCCAGCTGAAATCGGATGTGTCGGGCTGAAAGACACAGATATAACAGCTTCGCTGTAAGCTATGTCAACATCACAACGCGCTTTTCGGGATGAACACCGAAGTTCACCAATTTTTTTTTCTATCGCAAAAATACGACTTCCAAAAAGTGAATGCCAGAACAATGAGGGATGTAAAGGCGACCTGAGGAATTTTGACCACATCACCGATAGTGTGCCGTTAGTCAGCATAATATGGGAACAACACAATTATCCCAATATGCCACATACGCATGTAAACGTGATCTTTCTTTAAGAAGATTCTGTAATAATTTTTACCTGGGCATCTGTTGCCAATCTAAAAAACTTGGAATTAGCTATTTGGTTTAATGGATAGGTGACGTACGAGTAGGAGTAATCCTTGAGTGACACTGGCTAACACAATCAAAGTGCTTGGCCGAAGAAAGAAGATCCAATGACAAAGTCATCACTGAGGTAGACGCACAAAGACAAATATAGATAAAATGACGATATATTCATTGAAGTAGACGCACAAAGACGAATATTGATCTAATGACAATATGCTCCTGAGGTAGAGACGCGCAAAGACAAAAATTGACTCAATGACAATGTCTTCGCTGAACTAGACGAACATATACGAATATTGATCTAATGACAATGACCTCATTAAAGTAGATGCACAAAAATAAATATTGATCAAATGACAATATCGTCACTGAGGCACAAAGACAAATATTGATGCAATGACAATGTCCTCGCTGAGGTAGACACACAAAGGAAATAATTGATCTAATGACATGACAATGTGCTCCCGAAGATAGGGACGCACAAAGACAAATGTTGTTCCAATGACAATGTCCTCACTGCGGTCAAAGCACAAAGAAACAAAATGACCTTACGACATCGTCCTCTCTGAGGTAGAGACGTGCAAAGACACATATTGATCAAATGACAATGTCCCATGTAGGTAGACGCACAAAGACACATATTGATCAAATGACAATGTCCCATGTAGGTAGACGCACAAAGACACATATTGATCAAATGACAATGTCCCATGTAGGTAGACGCACAAAGACACATATTGATCAAATGACAATGTCCCATTTAGGTAGACGCACAAAGACACATATTGAAAATGAAACATCAACGAAGATTAAGAAGGCTGGGTCACAAAATGTGAAATGAAAGTCTTCTATAGAAAATAATGAAGGTCAAGATCCAGGCGAAAATAGCTCGTGGGCCACCAAGACTAACCTTTACATCTCATTCATGCAGTCAGTAACGTCAGAACCTATACTGAAATGAATTGGACTGCAGAGAATCAGATCGAATAGACAGACATGTTAGACAACATTACAACCAGTCTTAGGACTGATCAACCAGATGATGATAACGCGAACCTGACACCTTTGCCGTGAGTAACCATCGCTCTAGCCACCAGGCTACCCTGCAAAAGACAAAGTTTATGCTCATTATCCCGTCACTCCTTCAGGGACCAGGCTTCCTGGACCAAACAAAGAGCCCGACCAATGGATACTAAAGAGATTTCCTTAGAAGCACTCATTACAGTAATTGTTTTGACAGCGACATCCACCCCCTATCGGTCAAATCCAGAGACGGTTCTACCATTAACCCTACACAGATGTCGGGATGTTGTTGGACTGTACGAAGGGAGTGTGTGATGTGGCATCTTAGCGACTGGACGGTTCGCAATGGTGCGGCTTTTGTCGAGTCTGATTTTAGTTATGAAATATTTTGAAATGTATAATTCTCCTTCTCCGCTCGAGTGTTATCGAGTCGCAAAAGATGAGTAAAGGTGAAGGTCAGCAGCATGGCAAAAATTGCCGTCAGGGATGAAGATAAGGCTCTTCATGTACTTAGCTCCAGCCTATGTGAGTCAGGTGACCAGTTCCTTTCCGTGCTGTGTTTATCTTTCCCAGCTCATACGTCAGGTACTCATTAATAGCTTGGTCGACTGTAGGAGCGTTTGTACTATGCACAAACAACAATCAGATTTTGGTAATGTCCATCCGTGAGTTCGAACCCTGGTATGCTATAATCCTAGTCCAGTAAGCTATTTCGCTGTTGACTAAGCTACACGCTCCATATAAAGATGAGTAGAGAATAGATACACTGTAAACTATCCGGCATGTCGAAAGAGATGAATGTAGTTGATGGTACATTAAACTGGTTTCTTCGTACAAACTTTAAACCACAAATCATTCAACAGATATAGTACAATTCAACGTTTGATGACTTGGTATGTACACGTTGAAGGCCTATACCCCACAGGGCGCTGTAAAGGTTTTGATTGATTGATGATTGATGATTGATGCTTCGTCCTATTTCGACCCTTATAAAGCATAGTGTCGAAACTGTAATTGCTCCTATAAGGAAGCCAGTGCACGCAATGCGTGTGTTCATCTGTAGTAGCTCCTGCAGCAATTTATTTTTCATGATGATATTGCTTTCCCCAAGCACAAATATTTTCAGTACACGTGTATGTCTAGTGAGTCCATTACATCTTTTTCAGTACGGTACCCCGGCATTCCTTCAGAGCAAAATACAATTCAGTGACGTCAAAGATTCATGAAATCTCGACCAGGAATAGCAATTTAATGTAATTTAGTTTCCATTATGTTATTTCTTTCAATAAATTATAATTGAGTTTTATTAACATCTTAAATATTAATGTATTGCTTTTGCATTAATTTGTTCCTGTCATTAATTTCAAATTGAGGCCTTTTAGCTTCTTGAACATTTAGTTATTGATAACAACGGCTTCAGTGTGATGTCTTGAATAGTTCATTTATTTTTCATATTAATGACTAATTGCGTTCTGTTAGTTTGACGTTAATTTATTTCCTAAATTGTATTTTATTTATTTCACATTAATGTATTTCATAAATTGTTTTATATTGATTGAACATTACTGAATTTATTAAATTGTATTTTATTTATTACAAATTAATGTATTTCTTGAATGTATTTTTTTTATTACACATTCATGTATTTCTAAAATTGTTTTTATTTATTACAAATTAATGAATTTCTGAAATTGTATTTTATTTACTACACATTAATGAATTTCTGAAATTGTATGTTATTTATGACACATTAATATATTTCTGAAATTGTTTTTATATATTACACATTAATATATTTCTGAAATTGTTTTTATTTATTACACATTAATGAATTTTTTTAAATTGTATTTTATTTATAAAAAATTCATGATTTTCTTAAATTGTATTTATTTATTACACGTTAATGTATTTCTTAAATTGTATTCTATGTATTACACATTAATGTATTTCTTTGTGAATGACAAGTACACAAAAAGCAACACTGGCTCACAGAACACGTCGAAATAGGCGATTAACTGTGTGACAATGCATAACACCGGCCATGTTTAGGTGATTTGTTAAGAGCAGCACAGATAGCGCCTAACAGGTGCCGGGCCTACTTTCCTATAGTGTTGAGTCTATTAATGTGGACTCGCACATCAGTTAACCACACTCCACGGCACTTGTTCCAACGCAGCGGAGCAATAAGCTGCTCGAGCCTAGCCCACTAAGTATGAAATATATCTCTCGGCTTCACCGAGATTATTCTAGACCTGGGACCTCCACAGTGACATCCACCAATGTAGAAGTACAAGTCGACTAAGACTTAGACTAAGACATTAATTTATTTCATAAATTGTATTTGATTTATTATACATTATGTTGTTTATTGAGTTATCATTTATTTATTATACATAAATACATTTTTTACATTCATTTATGAATGAGTCTTCAGCGGTTGCTCATCACCGTTCCCTGTTCCCGTCTTCTCACAATCCCCCAAAGTGACTCCACTTCTCTTCTGATTATTTTGTCTTCTCTCGTATATTACAACCATTGGCATACTTGACTATTTTGGTTGTTTTTTTTCTGATGGTGTGTCTTATTATTCAGTATTTTTCGTCCTTATTTTAACTGCGCATTTGTGTGTGTGTTTTTTTAATTCGACATCATCATCATGTAGCGTGTTATTCGCGGAATGTTGCTGTCATAGCAACCGATCTGTAATACTCTTGATCTTTAACCAGCTCCGCTTTTGTCATTGTCATCCTCAGAACCCAGCTTCCGATGCACCATACCTTCCAGAATGGTGCTTTTCTAGACCATACATCATTTTATGTCGCCAAAGTGTTTGGGGAGGAAGACTATCGTCTGATCAGGCAAAATATTCTGGGCAAATACTCTCACCCGGCTTCCTAGTAGCTCTTCCTCAAAAGCTGGGCTGTTTTCATGGCAGCCTGGCTAACATATTGAGGGATCGACGTGATCCTCTCAGTAGTTAGTGACACACATATGAGGCCATCACAGCACAACCGCCTGGAGGACACTGGTCAACTTTCACAAGCTCACTCGGGATTTGAGGAAAGCGACTGCAACCTGCCACTTAATGTCCTTATCATGGCGCACAGAAGAGTAAACTTACTCATTGCGGACATTCGCTAACAACAACTAGACAATTCGTTATTGCCAGCTTCATTTAGATTTCAGTTGATTTCTTTCTCGCTACTCATTGTATTCTGAACACTGTTTTGTAGCATTTAGGGTCTAAAGATTCTGTCTTCTTCCTTAGCGTATGTGGTTGTGTATATCTATTATTTCGTACGTTGTTTTATTAGTGTTCTGTTTTAAGTTTTGCTGTTATCTGCGTTTATCAGAACTAGTCGTATAACCACGAACTGGAATATATACAAACAATTTTTTTTTACAACTGCTTTTTAAAAAGTTATCAAACCGTTTTACGCGTTCATTATACAAAAGCTAGCATTAATTTTCCTTACCTATTAAAAACATTCAAATCCTTTCAATGGTAAGATCCCGGTTTTTCTGGCTATGAGACTATTATCACAACTGCTTGGCCACCAGCGACTCGGAATTATTTTTTGTAAAAATAACTATAAATGTATTATGTAAATTACGAATGTCATAAATTTATCGCAGATCATTAACAGGGCGCCATCTACGGTCATAAATCGAGAGGATATGATTGAGACAAGATTCTGCACTTTAGGCCAATTGACTCTCTCCAATTCACTTAATTTCTCAGGCCGCTGCCAATGGCACGGCTGCAAATATCCCTATTCCTTGCTCACATTTTCAATTACGCACATTTTCTGAGATGACTTACGACCACAGAATGACCTCAACTATTTGCCCAGCCTAGGCGGTCACTCCACACTAAAAACGACAACGTGTCAGACTGTGTGGACATAGGAACAAGCCTGGAATACCCGAGAGAAGAGCATTATGATATGAATTTCCAAAAAGTGCCCTAAAGAGCTGTGACACTACCTGACTTTTGACCTAAGCCTCGAGCCGAAAAGAGAATATTTTTGGCAGTGTGGCGGACGGCAATACCAGAAGAGAAGATTGATGAAGTATGATTTCGTCACACTGGCTGTTACAGATTGATAAATGAGGTTTTTTTGAAACTTCTGTGGCTGCTTTCGGTAATTGAAAATATTCAGAAGGGACAGTACATGCATTAAGCGCCCGTCAAGTGGCGAGTGAATGAGATCTAGCGTTTTTTAATTGTTGTCGAAAGCTTAACGATTCTATATTCATACAGTAGATGATGCGTAGAGATGGGTCAATGCGCAGATTAGAAGTATTAAAACGGTGTGACAAGATTGCTAATGGGGCATTTGTTGGAACAAACGAGTTCAAACGACAGTGGAACAAGAGGTGAGGAGAAGACGATGGCATCGGATAAAACACACAACAAGGGAACCAGTTAATAGCATTAAAAGGCACTCTTTTGTGAATTCCACAGGGCAAGAGCGAGAGAGAGAGAGAGAGAGAGAGAGAGAGAGAGAGAGAGAACAGAATACACTAGGAGTGTTGAGCTTGGCGTGGATAATGAAGACATAATGGACAGCACTGGACAATAGGATTTGGCATGTATTTGACGAAGACGTGTGCTCCACAGGGAGCTGAAAGATTGTGATTGATTGACGAAATGAGACGTGGTCACGAATCGTCTAAAATCTTCACGAGCATTTGTTCCCTTGGTTTTTAATGAGGCATATCTGAACTCCAAGGACAAGTCGAGCTGATCAGCTTTCAGAATATTTAAACATAGGATGGCTGGATTTGGTTCCTTCTCTTTAACCAGAGGCATTTGTATTGTTATTCTTTTGGTTCTAATTCTTAGTTTTCCCTTTGTGTATTCTTCTTCGTCTGCTTCTTCTTCTTCTTCTTCGTCTTCTTCTTCTTCTTCTTCTTCTTCTTCTTCTTCTTCTTCTTCGTCTTCAACTACTTCTTCTTCTTTTACTACTACCACTTCTTCAACTACTTCGTCTTCTTCTATTTCTTCTTCTTCTACTTCTTAATCTTCTTCTATTACTACTATTTCTTCCAGATGCATTTGTGTTGTTATTCTTTTGGTTCTAACTCTTAGTTTTCCCTTTGTGTATTCTTCTTCGTCTGCTTCTTCTTCTTCTTCTTCTTCTTCGTCTGCTTCTTCTTTTTCTTCTTCTTCTTCTTCTTCTTCGTCTGCTTCTTCTTCTTCGTCTGCTTCTTCTTCTTCTTCTTCTTCTTCTTTTTCTTCTTCTTCTTCTTCTTCTTCTTCTTCTTTTACTGCTACTATTTTTGTCTACTACTTCTTCTACTTCTTTTTGTTCTTCTTGTTCTTCTTCAACCGTTTTACTGCGTTATCTTTACAAACCTCCGCTTCTTCTTTTTCTTAGTCTTCGTCTTTTTCTTAATGTTCTTCTTTTACTAATACTTTTTAACATTACTTTTTCTTCTTCTTCTCCTTTATCATCTTCTTTTTTTACTACTACTTCTGGTCCCCGTTTTTCACTTCATCTATCCTTTTGTAATTCTTCAAAAACAATCTTCATCATCATCTTTTTCTGCGTTCGCCTTATTTTTCTTTTCCCCAAGGCGGTGTGCGTTGCACTGTGTTTTTATTTTGCACCTGTCGGCCCAGTGAATCCTACTTCGGCATGCATTTTATGTATAGGTCTGCTTCCTCCTGTATTTTCGAAGGGTTTGCTTTCCCTGGGTAACGTCAGTTGCTGCGATTTGGAAACGAACCCAGCACCTTCGAGTTATGAGCCGTGCCACTTAACCACCAGCGCCCGCCCTCCCCTCATCTTATCTTCTTCGTTCTCTCTTCCAACTCCTTCATCTTTATATCATATTATACTTCCTTTCTTCTTCCTCCTAATCTTTTTCTTCGTCCTCATCACAAACCTTCCGGCTTTAACTTTTAGAAATCTAAAGAATGCTTAGAATAAACCTGATCTTGTCTGTATCTCCCTAGGGCCTGTCCAAAGTAAAGTACAGGTGATGCCATTTTGCGCGATCTCTGTTCTTGATATCGTGTATAACAATTGTTTAGCAAACACTCTTCCATTTCCTTCTTCTTCTCTTTCTTAGTTCGTTCTCATTCTCCAGCTACCAAGTCCTGAAAAGGGCTTTACACGTAACAGGCTGAATTGAATGTGTTATGTCGTGGTTTACAGCTTGATTGCGATATGTGTACCTTTTGGTCGGACACATCAGACTTCAGCAGGCCTTGTTTGAGTATCGGGTTGCCTCCCCTCTTCGATCATTTTTACTTAGACAGCCTGCTCTGTTGCAGTCTGTTATTCAGGATCATCGCCTGGAGGTGTAGAAGGGTCTTGGCAGTTCTGGTTCGCAAGGTCTTGACGCTAGCAATCAGCTATGTGTCACGGACAGCTGCAGCTCATGCGCGGCTCAGCGTCTGTATTCCCACCCCCCACCCCTTCTCCCCATTTCCACATCCACGATAATTATTTTGTACATATTTTTCGTGTGCAATCTTGCAATCTTTCCTATCTCTTTCTAAGGTTAACTTAACTTCATCTGCGCCAACAACATCACTATTCAAAGTAACACGAGTTGGTGCACATAATGCATGAAATCTAAGGTGAATAGTTCACTATATGTAGCTGAAGGATCTGCGGCAGCTCAGTGGTTAGTCCACTGACTTCCCAGCAGAGCTGTCTAGGTTCAATCCCGAATTGTTGCGAGATATTTTTTCAAGGGCAAACGGTCCCAGGGTAGACCCTGCCTCAAAAACTGTATCCTCATAACATATCCAAATAAATTAAATTGTTTTCTTCTCTGATGTGCTAACAAGTGTTTCTATTGCAAGATCACTATCGTTTTCGTTGTTTTGATTATGCGAGGGATAGTCATTTAGTGACAACAGTTCTATTAATTACATTTTTACAGACGTGCGATCCATAAATTTGGTGTGTCTTATTTTTCTGGCATCACAATTTGTCCACCTATCCACTGGCTTGTGGATGTCTTCTAGAAATAGTCTTTTGATGTGACCTTTAACCAATTTTGCACCTCGTTGTCAGCTGCCTTGGGACCCATCTGCTACATGCTTTTCTATAACCGAGATCATTATGGACAATTGTGTGAGCACTGTAGCTCATGTTGAAATCTACGGCTCTTTCCACGGACCAGCTGGACTATCCGCTGTGTCACAATGTCATTTCCCACCTTTGCTTGTCTCCCACTCCGCGGATCATCAATAACGTATTGTATTACGTTGTAAAATTGTTCTTCCAATGTATACACCCTTCTCTGAATCAAACAACTGTCTTTATGCTTAGCTTTCATTCTTCTGTATGTTTCAGGAGGTTTCACACTCTCTGACAAAAAAAACAAAAAAAACGCCTTGCTGTTCTTCTACGGTACAAATCGCCAGTTGGGAGGCATGTTGTACGCTATATTGCACTTGCGAATATTGTTCGATCGTTACAATCTCTACCTGAATTATTTCTTAAGAACCATTTTATGTTCTAAAATTAGATTTACTGTTGTACGTACTATACCATGCACTGTATAATAACATTTATATTACTTAGTGACTGTCCTTGTATAAGGCCGTAGGAGTCCCTGACCGACGGCTGTCGATGCTTGTCTGCTGAAAAGAAGGACAGCGGTTCGAATCCCCGTTAAGACATTTGATCTTTTTCTGTTGGTAGGGAAACAAACAAAAACAGCCAGCACCAAACTTGGCGATAGAAGTGGCGAAGCGGTCTGTAGACATCAGTCCCTCAAAACCTCTCGACTTCGACGGCAATTAGAATAGTTATTTTAAAGATGTTTAAAGAAAGACGTGAGTTAAGGAAAGATCTCTCGAGACCAGGTAAGACGCATATTGTTGCGTTAACTCACTTTTGTTACCATACACTGCCTGCATTATGCGATGAATTTCAACTGGTCGACATCCTTCAGCTGTTAGAAACCGAATCACCGCTCGCTGATCAACTGTGGACGGATTCCGTATCACACTCGCCATGTGTTAACGGTATGCTGAGGATAGTGAGTCGGAGGATAGTGAAATTTTGCAAAACTTGACGGTTGGAATGTGTCCTGTTTACACTGAAGTGACATCATCACGCGCATCGTACGTATGTTCACTTGTTGCAGTTTGGTCCGGTGTCATTTGAACACGCCTCGTATATATATATCGTATAGGCTTCCCCTAGCCCAACCCTGACAGTCTTTGTCTCTGTAATTCGTCCATCTAATGATTTAAATGTTTGCACACAACCACATGTATGCGGCTTTCAAAGATTGATTGGTTTGTTTAGTGAAATATACGATACCCGGTTTAATTAATATCACTATGGGCTTGCTCGACCAAACCTAGCCAAAGTTTAATTATTTGCTTTCTGGATTGGCAGCTAATTCGTTTGGGCTGCTGGACTAAACGTCCCTTTTGGCATGTCCTCATAAGGCCGTGATGATTCGAGTAGCCGATGGAGAGCACGGAGGGTTTTGTTTCAAGGAGGGAATGTTCAGTAGGTCTCTGTTCCCCGGGGATATCTAAGTAAATACCAACAAAGCTTGGGTCTTGGTCCGTGCCTGCGGGATAAAATGGACATTTCCAATCACACAGATGGCTTGCTCCAGAAAAGGGTGAATGTGAGGCCAAGACAATTTCTGAAAGGGGTAAGGAATCACAGAGGAAACGAGAGGAAGGAAAGAGCAATAGCAATTTATTTCTCTATGGCTAATTTCATCCCCAGCGTATGAATACACGATTCCTTGCAAGTAGTTCGGTTCTTAAGCACATCACGCGATGGTGTGTCATGAGGGTCAACCAGAACCTGGTGTGGTTGGGATATCTAACACAGCTCGCGACTTCTTGTCGGTTTAGGTTTGAAGCCGATTTAATGAACATGACGTGAGCTTGACACTAGGAGAGGCTGTGAAGACTCCATGTTTTTGTTTTGTTGGCACTGTCTCAAGTCACGACTGCGGGCAATACCGAGGGAAATTAATTTCTGCATGTCTTCTTGACCTTTGTGTTAACCTCCGGAACACGCAAGGACAGCTACAATGGAGTATTGCTACATAGACTAAGGTTGGAAAAAGTTTGGCCCCCTGAGTCGTTAGATAATGAAGTGTTCCCAGCAGTTAAAAAATCGGAATAGTTATGTACAGTTCGTTTCAATAGTCGCCGATGCACCTCCTAACAAGAAGTGCTATTTAAATACAACAGTTCATTGGTCTCGAGTAAGGTGCCCGCTTCGGGTGCCGGGGGTAGCGGGTTCGAATCATGGTGGAGGCAGGAATTTTTTCACGTGGATCTTTTTGATAAAAATTATTCTGATCTCTAACTAGTGAGATCGGACTCCCGTGTCACTGTAAAGCACGTTTAAAACCCCTTGGCAGTTAGAAATCGAAACCCTAACGGCCGCTGCCCGGACAAAATTCAAGTTAAAAATCAACCCAAATGATTTGTGCCTTCCTCAGACCTAGTAAGCCACATGAAGTTTAAAATACCTACAACGTTTAGAGGGTTGACTTCAGCTACCTGGTAACAGACATTAACATGCCTGTTTGAATACCAGGATTCCAAGTAGATTCAAAGCTGGCGAACGGAAATATCTGAGGCGGTTGAATGCTACTGTGCACCAGGTACACAGTCGGGCTGGTTCTAGAGATCTCATCATAACATGAGGCGTAAAATCATAAAAGTATCAGCGAAAAGAAAAGAAAGCCCAATAGTTACCGGAACCGGAAAGGGGAGTAACGAATATTAATGCTATAACTTGCCAGGAATGTCGTAAGATATGACTGAAGAGAGTTGTGTATGGAGAAGGATATCACATCCTGTAGAACGTTCAAGTCACAATAGATTTAATAGATATGGATATGTTGACACGTTATGACTTGATATGTATTTGGTGAATAACTATGCTCCACGGCGAGATAATATGTTTCGATTGATATTGAATTTCAATAGATCTTCTTCTTCTTCTTCTTCTTCTTCTTCTTATTCTTCTTTTTCTTCTTCTTCTTCTTCTTCTTCTTCTTCTTCTTCTTCTGATCTCTTGTAAAACAAGTTCTTCAACCTCTTTCCCGTGAATCATGTACTGTTTCTTAAGCGTTCTTGAAAACTAAGACATTATTAGACAATCGCTTGTGTGTTGCTATTGTTACTTAAGCGTTCTTGAAAACTAAGACATTATTAGACAATCGCTTGTGTGTTGCTATTGTTACTTAAGCGTTCTTGAAAACTAAGACATTATTAGACAATCGCTTGTGTGTTGCTATTGTTACTTAAGCGTTCTTGAAAACTAAGACATTATTAGACAATCGCCTTTGTTGCTATTGTTATTTGCTGGTGTTTTTGTTGATGTTGTTTTTATTGTTAATGAAGTAGTTGTTTTAAATCACGTTTTGGAGAGGCACGCTGCTTTTACCACAGATCAAAAATATGTTGGAGGCCTGCTAAATAATGGCGTGTTCACTCACTACCTTGGATTCTTCACCAGCCTGTCAAAAGGCGTTTGTACTGCACCAGGGGGGGGGGGGGGGGCGCTTCTCTCCTCTTCTTACCTCCTGCTTTGTTTAATTTTACTATGTCCAACAATCACACTCTTACACAACTTTACCATGCCCCCTCAGAATGAGACCCTTCCATTGCACTTTGGTTGGGCTGACCTCTGAGAGGGCCCAAAGTAGCATAGGTACATACAAACGTACACGCGCATCCATGCACTGGTTACGACTTCCTAAAAGACTGCACCCTGGAGTGGAAAAGAGCGTGCCTCCGCCAGTAGAATACAGAGAGGCAAATACTTTACCACACACAAAAAAATACATGGAATTATGTCTGATAACACAATAGCTATAGTATTATGTACAGTGCATGTTTACGAACATTGGCATGTATTTAAACAATTAAAATTAACATTATCTTCATTTGTTTTTAGAAAGGGGGAAACCAGTTACAGAGCCACTTGTACAAAGACTCAAATGAGTTAAAAATTACAACCAAGATCTCCAAATGGTCGGCAGTAGCTAGTTTGCTTGAGTATTGTTGGTAACTTGTGAGAAATATTTTCTTCACGAACTGGCATGCCTGCATCAACAAAATCGATTTGCCAGTTCGATAAATGTACTAAATTAGACTACAACAATTTTTTGTTTTCAAAATACAACCATCTACAAGAGCAAGGGGGTCACGGCTGCAAATGAACTTAACAAAAGTCCAACTTAGATATTAGGAAATACTTTTTTTTATCAGAGAGTGGTGAATGCTTGGAATTCATTGCCACATGAAGTAGTGGAGGCAGGGACAATTAATGCATTCAAGAACATATTGGATGCGCATAGTTTTTAGAGCAAGGAAATGGAAATAAAACTGGTTGTATTCATACTCTGCAGTCTTCTAAACCAGTATAAAGACGTTAAGTTAAATTAAGTTAAGTTAAACTCTGTGAGCAGTTACTCTACACACTGGACATGCCAATGCCACCTGCCATCACACATTTCAAGACCTTGTGTCTTTGACATCATAACCTGGATTTGACTTACAACGAGATTATTTAAAGAAGACCCACTGAACAGCCTTGTCTTCATGTTTGAAATGGATGTCATCAACTCGTCCTCTTTCTAACTAGGTCCATAACAACACGATAGAGTAAAGGTCAAGCTTTTGACATCAGTATTTTCGCCTGGCAGTTGCCTTTCCTGCTTCATTATTGGTCGACATATGATAAGCCCCCCAGACACGGTGCCCTGAAGTGTGTCTTGGAGTAGATATAACAATGACTGTATCCAAATCTTTTCACCTGAAGTATCATCTCTCGAACCACGCAGTGTTCAAACACGGATGCCCTTAGGTCAAAGAAGCAACGAATTCAATAATGCACTAGTAATCTAAAATATCGTTAATATTCAAGTGCAGTTGGTCTTTATTGCTCAGAACTCTCACATCGTTAAAAACCCACGCAAAGGGCACAGGTGAGAGCTATTACAATGGAAAGTTTGGACAAGCGCTGAAAGCAAGTGGGAAAATGAGAACCGGGAAATGACGATTGTGATTATTGTTCCTGGAGTGTCCACTACCTGGTGAAATTGACCTTATGTCGACTTCTTCAGAGGTACAGGTGTGACAGTCTTCAGGACTCGGTCGGTAAAGTAATGAATTCCCTGATTCGACCACGGAGAGTAGTAAGTAGTAGTAAAAGTAGAGTAAAAGTAAAGTAACCCATAGCATTACTGCCGTAGGGGTGTGAGGTGTAAGTGATCTCACATTACTTTTTGTTTTGTATTTGGACTACACTTGATATTTATACGAATTAGGAAAAAATAAAGCAGGTGCAGTCATTTAGGTATTTAGGAGTTGTTTTTAATGAGAACGGCAGACTCGATAAAGAGGTATATATACAGAGGACAAACGATGTCATCTACCAGCTGTCTCCACTACTAAGACACCCCAAGATTTCCCTCCAAGCAACAAAAAAAACAGATGATAAATAATATCTTCATCCCCACCCTGTGATACAAATGACCGACATGGGCATTGAATAGGACTCAGGAACGAATGTTAGCCACCTCTGAAATGCGGGGATTACGACAGGTCACAAACAACATCATAAGTGTTAGAATCACAAATTTGAGTATTGGGGAGAAGGTTAGAATAATTCCCTGCCTAAATTACATCGAGCAACAGAAAATGAATTGGTTTTGCCACATTGTGAGAACGCAACCAGGCCATATTGTTCATTCAACCTTCTAAATGAGACCATCATGAAGAAGGGCTAGAGGTAGACCAAGGAAAAGGTGGATAGACAGCGTAAACTAGACCTGCCGTAAAATGGAAAAACATGGTACTCGGGCCACGAGAAAGGTGAAATATACATACCACGACAAATGAGCCAATTACATATGGGACGACAAAAGCAGATGATGACTACATGATCGTGTTTTGTAAAAATAATTGGGTTGTTTCTTTGGTGAAATGGTGTATTGCCGTTTTCGGTAGGTCTTTCTAGAACTGGTAAAAATGTGATAGATTAACAGGTCGCACTTGTAGAAACGGTGTACGAAACTTCAGCTCTCTAAGTTATGGGAAAGTTAGTTTAAAAAGTAAAGTAAAGGTGTTAGCAATCTCAAGTTTCAAAGGCAATGCTATGTGGGGGCGGTAGCCATCTCCTCTGCCTCGCCGCTTTTATTCCCGGACTGTACCGGTATCCATTTAAGGCTGGGTCGACCCGGGAGCCGTTGCGGCCTGAAAAGAACATTTCCAGATTTCCACTATGGGAAATTAACCCAGGACAACTCAGATGCGAGGCCAGCTCGCTAACCACGGCGCTACACGGCTCCCATAGTTGGTTACAATAGGAAAAAATAGCAGTCCACTCAAACGGACAATGGTCATGCAAAAATGGAAGCTTATAGATAGGTGAAACATATTGATAAAGACCACTACATCTCACGTCCGCGTCGCGGTACTGGAAACAAGTCTCTGTCACAGCATTCTGGCCAACGAGGTGGGGACTGACAATGTGATCCCTTTAGTGGTGAACTCACTGATGAATCTTGAATTATACTACAGACAAGAGGACCCAGGTAAATCTTCTCAAGTACACTTTGGGATTTAAGAAGAGCCACTGTAACCCGCCACCAAAGAAACGTCGTTAAAGGTTAAATTAACTCAGTGTCAGTGGTTTTCAGCAACAACAGCGTTTTTATAAACCAATCAAATTTAAAAATATGAACATGAGGAACAGTAGAACAAATGGTTCACTAATTGGAACGGCGTGGGGTATCAAGATGCTGAGCAGCGCATGAGCTGCAGTGGTCAGCTACCCATAGCTGACTGTTAGCGTCAGGGCCAGCGAACCAGAGCTGCCAAGACCCTTCTATACCTCCACGAGGTGATCCTGGATAACGGGCTGCAGCAGGGTAGACTGGCTAAGGGGAAGGGATCGGAGAGGGGATGCTAACCCGGTACTCAAAAAATGCTTGCTGAAGTCGGATGTGTCGGACCGAAAGGTGTAAATATCGCAGCCAAGCTGTAAACTACAACACAACGCATTCCGTTCTCTGGACTACATTCTGCTACTTACCTTTTCAGGGTTTGGTAGTGGGAGATTGAGAACGAACGAAGAAGAAGAAGAAGAAGAAGGAACGGCGTGGGCTAGTGATTAAGTGACACGGCTCACAATCAGAAGGTGCTGGGTTCCATCCCCACCACAGCACCGGTCGTTACCCCGGGGAAGCAAACCCTTACAAAATGAGGGAGGAAGCAGACCCTTACATAAAAATACATGCTGAAGTCGGATGCACTGGGCCGACAGGCGCAAAATAAAAACCACAGTGCAACGCACACCGGCTTGGGGATTTGAGAAAAAAGGTGAACGCAAAACAAACAAAAAATTTTAATAGGTCACTCAAGATAAGTCTAAGTAACATCGCTCTTCAACAGGTCCACGAGTTGAAGTATTTGGGCAGTATTTTTTGTCGGCATGCGACATGATCGATAAAGAAATTGAGATTAGATGTCAGGAAGCATCTGCGGTAACTTATCAGCTGTCGCTACTGCTTAGGCACCTGAGCATTAGTTTGGCAACAAAACAACAGGCGATAAACAGTACATTTATGTCGACTCTGTGGTACAAGTGCCAAACATGGCCCCTGTCCATGGCACGTGAGAGCAGAATTTCGACGTGTGAAATTAAGTCTTTGAGGAAAGTCATCGGTGTTACCAGGAGAAACAGAATGCGGAACGACGAAATTTGAAGTAGGATCGGTACTACGTCTTGTGCCTTATACGATTCCAGGCAGAAAATACGTTGGTTTGGTCCATCTCATGAGAATGCACCTTCCACAACTTCCACTGATGGCTTACAATGCTGGTAGATCTGGCTACACGGCAAGGGGGCGGCAGCGAGGAAGTGGATAGATGGTATTAGAATGATTGTGCAGCGACACGGGCTTGGATTGACCGACGCAACGCACTTGGCGCATGATATACGACTTAAGTTCCCTCAATGGCATAAGTGCAAAGAAAGCTAACTAACTAACATATGGTAGAAAAGAGCTTATTTCTCCGAAGCCAGACAAATGGAACACTGTACAAGAGAAAATAGCAAACACTTACAGATACCACTACATGGCTTTGGGGTCGAAGGGCAGCCAACCGACCAACCCAACAAGGGCAAATATTGACTTTTTTTAAATTAAAAAAATGGCGAAAAGAGGTTTCCTATTTACTATTCTTAAATGTATTAATTGTCCGTGCCTCCAGTATTTCCTGTGGCGATGCATTCCAAGCATTCACCACTCTCTGACTAAAAAAAATAATTTACTAATATCTGGAGGATAATGCAATAGATCTTTTTGTTCTTTTTCTTGTTCTTCTTTCCCTTTTTCTTTCTTCTTCGTCCCGGAAATGACATTTCGTAACGGTGTGTCGTGTCGTAATGTAAAGTGGGCCTGCGATATCTGCGGCTTTCGGCCTAACACATTCGGTTTCAGCTCGACACCTATAAGACCTACTTTGCCTTCTTTCTTTGATACCCAATTTCTCAGCCAGGTTGTACGGGTGCAGACTTTTTAAGGGTGGGCACTCGGAGACGTAATTAGGTCTTATTTAGCTCTGAATCGCTTACCCTGCTTCAAGCACATAGTTGTGTGTCGTTGGCTACTGTCAGCTCTTTCACTTCGAACCCGCACTAGGTATAATCTTTTTCAGATCTGGATTCTTCAGTCTACTTCCTCGAAGTCTTACACACCTTAGCTGTAATTCAGGTACCTATTTACAGCCGGGTCTACTGAACCAGGGAAGTGCTGTAATGTGTTGTTGTTTCTGAATGCCCACAATGAGAGAGATTACGCTGTTGTGCACCCTGACAAGGGAATTAAGAGGGAAGTCTAACCCGTTACCCATAAATGCCTGCGGAAGTCGGATGTGTTGGACCGAAAGGTGCAAATATTGTAGTCAAGGTGTAATCTACGAGACCACGCATTCCGTTCTCCGGAAAAAATCCTGCAACTTGCAAAGCCCTTTTAAGAGTTTCAGAACGAACGTCGAATAAAAATAATAATGAGAAGAAGAAGAAAAAGAAGAAGAAGAAGGAGGAGGAGAAGAAGAAGAAGGAGAAGAACTATGTGGCTAGTATGACAGGGCGTGTCGATGATTGTGCTCGACAAGACCAATTCTCCACGTACAGAAAGGATTGGCAAAACTACTGTACTGTACAACTGCCATACTGGAACACATTACAAGCTTATACAAACACGCATTCACACACTGGACAATACATCCTGATATTGTACAAAGGATTACGGTTTGGGGTGGAAAAGGGCGCGCCAGTAGAACCCTCCAAGGTAAATCGTTAATAAAAACCAACAAGAAAACCACGCACTATAAACAATAAACAGCGAAAACAACAACAACCGTAATTTAAACCTTTATATCATCCCCAACGGTAATAACTTTACTTTATTGTTTATTTTTGTTTACTGCCTTACACGAGCACACGCGGTGGCACTACTGTTAACGCTAATTCGGTACTTTGGCGATGCCGTTAAATTCTCATTTCGTTCAAGTGTTGTCCTTTGTGTATTGTGTCTAAACATTGCCGTCTTCTCTGTAGAAGAAATATGAACTCCAGATGATGGCGAATAATTTTGATGGGGATTGGACAATGCGAGGGGCTAATAAATTCGAAAGTTCTTAAAAGTTGAGTGAGTAGGGAAAGATGAGATGCGAGGGGGAGGGGGTGGGGGGTGTGATAAGGTAGAGATTGTCGCAATATAGGCAGTGCTGCGAGGTATGAAGTGTTAGAGACTGTTCATGATGTGCCTTGCTGAGTTCACTAAGTGTAATTCAGTTGACTGAAACAAGCCGATGCGGGATCAAACCCATTTTATTCGCAGCAAGAGAAAAGGACTTCAAACCTCTCGGCTACTCAGATGCATATGTGCTTCTCGCTTGTCAATAAAAGGGAAATGTTATTTCCCGGACCACAAAATGACTAACGCCTAATACAGCTCCACCCCGCAGCTACAGAACGCCTGTACAATCTTCAAATTGGCATTGACAACTGAAGATCGAACCGCTAGGCAAAACAGATCAATCAACAGCACCAATCACCAACACAGATTCAAGTTCTAGTCCTGCAAGAACAGTCTCTTGTGTGAGATATCTGAAGGAGTAACTTGAAGTAATGTGTTGGCCCCGGGTGCCGGAGGTTGCAGGCTCAAATAACGGTAGAGACAAGGTCTTTTTTCACGTCGATCATCTTGTAAACATGTCTTTTGATCTCTGACTAGTGAGGTCGGACACCCATGTGCAGTAGCGCGCACGTTATACATCCTTTGACAGTTGGAATTCGTAAAGAGTAGGATTAACGACCGCTGCTCGGGCAAAATTCAAGTTAAAAATCTATTCAAATTATTCTAGGGATTCTTGCCCCACAGAGGATATGTCGCGAAAATGGGACTGTGTAGCTATAAATTCAGGTCGTGGTTATGTGGTTAGCCGAGAGGCATAGAATGGCGCCTAACGGGCTGCGGGTCTACCTTACTCTAACTTATGCTTCCACCATCACCAGTCCCAAAAATAGGTGATCGTATATTCCAGAGGCAACCAACCTACCGTTTAGTAATATATATTGGGATTGACCTGACAAATCACCAGCACATTTTTAACTGCCAAAATTAAAAGCAAAAAATGAGATCACACCTCTTCACGACGTGGAACAACACAAGTGGGCTGAAGATAGACAGAACAAACATGGTGTAGTAACAATAGAGGAATCCCTGGTGACAACAGCTCATATATTTCAGGACTGCCCCCTGAAGAGAAGAATGTGGCACCGACACCGACTTCCTTCGAGAAGAAACTGTAAGGGAATATTGAGGCCCTGAAATAGACAGCAGAATTTATTGAAGAATCTACAGCCCCAGTCTAAAGGAGCAATAATCTCAGAAGATGGATACATCTAATTGATCTTGAAGTCAAATGCGCCCGGTCTCAGAGGGCTGACGCACAGCTCAATACAACCTGCCTGGTAAAGACCATCTCCAGCTGCCCTCTCCCACCCCACTTTCCCTCCTACTCATAGCCCCACGCTGCAGTTAGAGATGAAGTGATACACATTTCATTGTATTTAGCCACAGTTTGTATGAGGTAGGGTGGCCAGCTCCCTTCCTCGCTGACTTTCATTGCCTAACCTACGGCCAGGTATCCATTTATAAATGTGTCGCCATACAGCTGGGTCGACTGAAGCGTGACTGTATCATTGCCGTGAAAAAGATGTTCTCAACCATTACACTAACCAAACGCACAAATAAAATTTAAAAAAAGGTTGAGTAGAGGAGAAATGACGTTTCTCAGATAAGTACCAGATTTTATAATTGTATAAAGTTATCTCACATTTATGTATTCTTCCCTTCTTCTATGATTCGCTAGTCCATTATTGTTTTTGTTCGTTGTCCCTGATGAAGACCTTTTGGTTGTAACGTAGGTTTCGTTTCTGTTTTCTTCTCCGTGCGGTATCTGACCTACATTTTTTGTATTTGTTTTTAACTTTATTTTTCTTACTCGATACAAAAATAACTGGTGAATACATTGATGTGGGTGACTGTTGGCAGGCACGAAAGTACATGACCAGAATTAAATGTGTGTAGATGGGATCAAGAAGATTAGATGCAGCGGTCAGCGACCCAAAGCTGGCTGCTAGAGTCAGGGCCAGCGAACCATAGCTGACTGCTAGCGCCACTGCCAGGGATCCATAGCTATCTGCTAGCATCAGGGCCAGCAACTTATAGCTGACTGCTAGCGTAAGGGCCAGCAACCCATAACTACCTGCTAGCGTCAGGGCCAGCGAACCAGAGCTGACTGCCAGCGTCAGGGCCAACTACCCACAGCTGACTGCTAGCGTCAGGGCCAACTACCTACAGCTGACTGTTAGCGTCGGGGCAAGCTACCCATAGCTGGCTACTACAGTCAGGACCAGCGACATATAGCTGACTGCTAGCGTCAAGGCCAGCGAACAGTAGCTGCCAAGACCCGCTTCGCCTTCACGCGGAGACCCTGAATAACAGACTTGAACAAAGCAAACCGGCTAAGGAGAATGGATCGAATAGGGAAGGCTAACCCAGTACCCAAAAATACCTGCTGAACGAGGATGTGTAGAAACAAAAGGTGTAAATATCACAATCATGCTGTAAACTACGACAGGGAGCATTCTTTTGACAACATCCTGCTACTTGCAAAGCCCTTTTCATGGATTGGTTGCTGGAGTTTGAGAACGAACGAAGAAAAAGAAGAAGAAGAAGATAGAATAAGAAGAGAAAATAATGTAGCAATAAAGACATCTCCTTCTTTCATGTACTGATTACGCTACATAGACTTCCTGAAAATGGCTGAAAAGCTTCCAAATAATGTCATTTTCTAGGAGATACTTGCTCAGAACCGTTTTCCGCCTTGCGTATTAACGTCGCACAAAGTACTTAGTTCGAACAGCCAAATATCATCCCAGAGGCTCAGAGAAAGCGAGGTACCCAAAAGAACGTACGACCACCTCTTATCCTAATCTTGATACACGTGCTCATGGGCATCAGTGTCTGTCGTGCCATGATTGGACTTTGCATGCATAGGAGACCACATCTCGGAACCACAAGTCGAATACTGTCGTGACCTTTACTTAAGATGGGCAACTATTATACCGACAACAATATGTGTTATATGATGCTATTCATTCATTGCAATGTCAATCCTTTGTCTTTACCATGTCATAGTAGAAGAGTTTGGGTGTCCCTTAAATCTTCTTCTGCTTCTTTTTCAGGGTTCGTCCTGAAAATGACATTGTAACGTGGTGTCGAAGTTTACAGCGAGGCTGCGATATCAGTGACTTTCAGCCCGACACATCCGATTTCAGTTGGCTTGTTTTAAATACCGGGGTTGCCTTCCCATGGCAATCATTAGGCCTTGGTCAGACTACACTAGTGACTAGTGCATCGAAGGCCGCCACATGGAGACAGAATATGGTCTTCGTCATCTCTGGTTCGTGGCCGTGAAGAGTAACTGGCTGCTGTCTTCTTGCGCACTGCGCTGCTGCATTTCGGCACATAGTCCCATAACCATTAAGATCATATACCGCTGGTAACCGCTTGTTCTCATTGCGGTCTTTCTCGGTTACTGCGCCTATCGTTACCTTCTTCTTTGAATTCGTTTCCAAGGAGAAAGTATCGATAAAGTATCGAAAAAAGCTTTTAAAACAGTGCATGTTAACCAAAAAATGAGCGATTTATATGATAGTGAACATGCAAGGTGATCAAGACGAAACCCGTTTGATTGATTTGACAAGCTAAACTTGAATTATGATTATAATCAATCAGTTATTGAGATACAGAGGATAGCAATGATCTACGCTACAGCAATCGTATCGTTAAATGTCTGGTCAGTTTACGATAGTCGTTGGCCTCGTGACAATAGTGTGAACGACGCAGGGGATGCACGTTCGGTGTGCACTACTCACGACGGGTGAAAAATGCCTATAGGATCTTAATGGTATCTCAAAACATCACAAAAAGGGCGACTGAGAAGTAAAGACGGCTGACGTTTGACCCCTCCCCATCGTGGGGCGTCGGTATAGATATTGTGGACCTAACATCTTATCCGCAATAAGCCCTCAGCTGCATGTAAGCGGGATCTTTACTTTAACTTCACATTCACGTCTTAAGTTCTGCCGAAAACGGATGTGTCGGACCGAAAGGTGCAAATATTGCAGTCACAACTGTAAACTAGTGACAGAACGCATTCCGTTCTCTATACTACATCCTGCTACTTGAAAAGCCATGTTCAGGGCTTGGTAGCGGGAAATTGAGAATGAACGCAGAAGAAGAAGAAGAAGACCTCTTAAGAACTATGCTGACGTCGTTAGAGCTAATGAAAATCAGGGTCAGGTAAATTATCAAGACCATTACTCACGTCCCTGGAAACAGGCTGGTTTAAAGCAGTCTGGCAAACGAGGTGGGGATGGACACTATAATCCCCATAGTTGTGAACGTGCTGATGGGCCACACGCTGCACTTAGGCAAAAGGACCCCAGTCCACCTTCTATAGTAGACTTCGGGATGTAAAGATAGCCACTGTAACCTATCACCAAAGATAGGGCTTTACGAGTTGAATGAACTCGAGCACTAACGGCTTCCACGACAGTAACATCGACGAAGCATTGCTACCACAAGGTATCCTAATCTGACAGGTTAAGTGTAAGTGTCGCACAGAATGTAGTATAAATGTGATACAATCACGCAGGGAGCGAATTGCCAATAACTAATGAAGTTAGCGCAGGAAGATACGTACATCAGTCTTCTTCTTCTTCTTCGTACGCTGTCAGACGTCAATTTGAATTTGTTCGAAGAAAGCATCTGTCATCCTGATGCTGTTGACACTGCCATAGAGCTTGTCTAGTGTTGCCACTGGTGATGGCCACATCTACTTTCTCTGGTCCTCGTATTCGGGCAATTTGGCAGCAGATGTTCAGCGGTCATTTTCCTGTGCCACACGAGCATTCGTCAGTGTCACCTATCTTCAGTTTATTGAATAGATGGTACCTCAGTCTGTTGTGGCCTGTGCGAAATATGATGACCACGACCTGCTCTCTTCTGTTCAGCTGGTAGTAGGCATCATTTTTTGTGTAGCCAGTATGTTCTGTTTCCCATTTGGCCATGTATCTGACCCAAATAAGCCTTTTGGACTCTTCGTAGGTCACACTAGAATCTGGTTGGGGTAGTCTTGCACCTTCTTTTGCCAGTCTGTCTGCCTCCTCGTTGCCTTGAATGTTACAGTGGGATGGAACCCACTGTACCACTACTTTTTTGGTGCGGACTGCTGGCATTGTTGACAGAGTACTGCTCTTAAATCATTAAGTTCAGTATTTTTTCTGGCTTTTCAGTGCTGTGACCACGACCAGGGCATATGTAAACAGGACTAACTGGCTTTCATTGCTTTGGCCTGTGAGCATTGCTTCTACTGCAGCCTTCAGTGCCTCTGCCTCCGCTCTGAAATTGCTTGAGAATTTTCCAGTTGCCACTGACAGTGTTATTTTTCTACCATTTGGTAGGCTCAGGAATACCCCTGCCCCTCCATTCTGTGTTGTGTTTGTTACAGAACCGTCGGTATATGCATGGGTCCAGTCCATGCTTGGGTAGTTTTCCGCTAGTACATCAGAATCGAAAACATTAGAGCTAGACCTCATGTCTATCGAAACGGTAAATGCAACATGATTTCGCTTGACCACTAAACTTGTCGAAGAAGAAAAAGAAATAAGACGACGTGAAAAAAAGAAGAAACAAAAGAAGAATGTGAAAAAGAAAAATAGGAAGATTGACAAGAAGAAGATGTTGGTGATGATTAAGGAGGAACGAATAAAATCCTGAAGGAGAAAAAGAATAGAAGATAATGAGGAAATTGAAAAATAATTAAAATGAACGCTTTCTTTTTTTGGATGGGCTTCTCTTTTCGTTCTTTCTGATTTCCTCAAAATATTTCTTTATTTATCATAAAGTTCTCTTCATGCGTTTCTCATGCTCTTTCAATCTCTGTAGTCCTTGAACATAAAAACACATCGAGATACTCGTATTGAATTTCTGCATGTAGTTACTCTCCTTTCACTCAAACGTCTCTCCATAACTCATTCTTGTACATTCCTTTCAAAGACAAGACCTGGCGATTTTCTTCTTTCGCCCCAGGCGGTGACCTTGGTCTTGGGACGATCACTTTAAGAGGTAGTGACAGCTAATCAGCGCAGCACGCATGCGCATAGAGATTAAGGAGAGGCTAATCAAGAGAAATCTCGTTTGGGGGTCACGTGATTGTGGAAATGCTCGAGAGTTGGAAGAATTTAGCTCCGCTTTCACTTGTCCATTCTACTGAAATGTCGCAGCGGTTTGCATTTAATTACAGAAGAAAAGCAATCATTGGAATAAAGTGTTTTCTTTGTGCGTTCTGTGAGTTTCCTATGTTAAAAAGGACGATTCTTTATTGCAATTTGTGTACGTTCCAACCGCACACAAAAATCGTGTCTCCATTTATTACTGAATGAATATTAGACCGGGGCTGAAGCTGCAGCACAATGAATAAGCTGACAGCAGCCAGCGACTCATAGCTGGCTGCTTGCATCAGGGCTAGCGAACCAGAGCTGACCAAGGCCCTAATCCGCCTCTAAGAGGAAACAGGAAACATTGGTGTAGTCTGGTTAGGGGAATATGAAGACGAATCGGTACCCCCCCCCCCCCACCCCCTCCGCCCCCCCCCAAAAGCAAATAAAAAACACAAAAACACCAAAAAACTAACTATAACCAGATGTGTCAGACCGAAAGACGCAGATATTCCGGTCTAGCTGAAAACAACTAGGGACGTTCAAGTGAAACCATAATTTTTTATTTTGTAATACGAAAAAAAAACAATACATTTTCAAGGAGTCAAAATGGCATTTATTTTTCTATACAATCTCCTGCAACGTCCATGGAGCGTTTAAGTAATACTTGAAAAGCTTCAAGGTAAAAACATTTGTCAGTATGTCTGAACTAATCCAGCACAGTCTGTTTCATTTCGTCATCAGTCCTGAAATTTTGACTTTCCATGAATTCTTTTAGGGGTCCAAACAGGTCAAAATGGTTTGGAACTAGGTCTAAGTTGTAAGTTAGATGTGGCAGTAACTCCCAGTCGAGTAGCTGTAGATGGTCGAGCTCTATCTTGCATGAACAAGAGGGGATCACCACTCTCGGATGGGTGCCTTCTCTAAAACATTTACAAGATTCAAATGTCTTACTGCGGCTTAGTAATTAATCGCCGTATTGTGATTGCACTCTTCTAAACATTTCAGCATGTTTCACTCTTTCTTTCACAAGAAACTTCATCACAACACGCTGTTCTATGCAAGCATTTACAGGTTTCTCCACCATTTTCAATGTATCTGTCACGTGACTGGCCCATGGCAAAATGGAGCATCTAGCAGGAATAGGACACAAGTGCCTCTAACTAATGATAGTAGTTCCAGAGCGCTATAACCCATTCAGGTAGAGGTAAAACAAAAAGTCCCGGTTTAACTTGAACGCCGCTCGTACGATATAGCGTCCTGATCAGGACAAACGCCGACGAAGAAGAATATGTCCAAGACTGGACTGGGTCTTATTCAGAATCCCGTCACAGAGCTCTTGCAGAATTGAGTCTGTAGAAATTTGTTTTTGCGTGAAGAGGTTGATAGCCCCTGCACATCTCTCTTTGGTCGTATTTGTGGAGGTTGCATCTCCCCGCGTGTTTCTGGGGCACAAAACTTGGAGCAAAGAACAGCGTCACCGTAACCTGTCTGGCATGTTGTAAGAAAAGAACAAAGAGAGTTTAGCATGAGGTTTGGGCCCCGGATCCAGCAAGTGATTCTCACGCAGGAAGAGAAAAAGAGAGCTTCTTCTTCTTTCTTCTTCTTCTTCTTCTTCTTTTTCTTCTTCTTCGTTCTTAATCTCCAGCTACCGAGCCATGAAAAGGACTTTGCAAGTAGCACGATGTTGTCCAAAGAACGGAATGCGTTGTGTCGTAGTTTACAGCTTGACTGTGATATTTGCAAGTTTCGGTCTAACACATCCAACTTTAGCTAGAATTATTGAGTACCGAGTTAGCCTTCTCTCCTCGATCCCTTCTTCTTTACCAGCCTGCTCTGTTGTAGCCTGTTATCCAGGATCACCGTCTGAAGGTTTAGAAGGGTCTTGGCAGCTCTGGTTCACTGGCCCTGACGCTAGCAGTCAGCTATTGGTCGCTGACAGCTGCAGCCCATGCGCTGCCCAGTATCTTGATCCCGAGGGAGAGAGAGAACACTACTAGCCTCGCGAGACAGATATCAGACAAAAGCTGTACTGAGATAAAATAGCCTTACAAACAACCGCGTCCTCTGTAAGAGAAAACAGAACCTTGATTTGAGGACGCACGACGAAAAGGAAGATGTCCAACTGATGGCATCAGGTTCAGGAAACCATAACTGTCCTAGACCTTATTCGGGCCCCAAGTGGCGGCTCTGAAAATGACATCCGCTAGTGTAATCTGATAAGAGAATAGGGATCGCAGTGGGGATGGAAGCCCGGTACCCAACTAAAGCCAGCTAAACTCGAGTGCGTCGGCAATAAAGGCGCATCAATCATAGCCTCACAGCAACCTACGACACGACGAAAGAAAATAATATTAACGTATACATCAATCGACCAGCTTACCATACACAGAAGATATGCATCTAAAATGCAAATAAAATAGACATTACTGAAACGTCCCAACAGAGTGATGAAAATAAATTAAAATTCACAAGTGCAGTAAAGAAATAATTTATGTTAAGAGTCCAACAATCTTGTGTCTTATGCATGTTTCTGTTGCATAGTGTATATGTTTTTTTTATCATCTATTGTCTGGTGTATGTTTTCTGTTGACTGGTGTATGTTTTCTGTTGTTTGGTGTATATTTTCTGTTGTTTATTTACATGTTTTCTTTGTGTATTGTTTAATGTACGTGTTTTCTTATGTCTGGAGTATATTTTCTGTTGTTCAGTGAATATGTTGTATTATGTAAGTTTTTGTTTGTCTAAAGTATGTTTTCTGTTGTCTGGTGTCATGCATGTTTCTGTTGCATAGTGTATGTTTTTTAAATTATTTTTTGTCTGGTATAAGCTTGTTGTTGTCAGGTGCACGTTTTCTGTTGTCTGTTTTCTGTTGTTTGGTTTACATGTTTTCTTTGTGTATTGTTTAGTGTACATGTTTTTTTATGTCTGGAGTATTTTTTCTGTTGTCTGGAATATGTTTTCTATTGGCTAGTGCATTTTTTCTGCTGTCTGGAGTGTTGTTTTCTTTTGTCTTGTGTAAATGTTTTTTGTTGTATGGTATATTTTGTTTTGTCGTCTAGTGTGTATGTTTCCTGTTGTATGATGTCTATTGATTTTGTTTTCTAATGTTTATTCATTATGTTGTTATGTGTACATGTTTATGTTGTCGTATGCAGATTTTTTTCTGTTATCTGATGTATATATTTTTGAGAAATGTTATATGTTCACAAAAATGGAACATACAAAAAACCGAGCGAAAGACAAAAAAGGAAGAAAATAAATCGTCAGTGACACATCTCGCCCCAGCTCTGGGAACTACGTGATTCTTCGAGACATTAGAAATGGACCAAGACACTTGAGGATCTCCTGGAATTAAGGTTCGCCTTCAAGCAACAAAGAGTCCAATTTTCTGAAGAGGATCTCGAGAGATCGTTGTCTCATCTGGAGTTCTGGTCTGTACTCGAAGACATGCTGAAACTGTAGTAAAAGAGGAATCCTTAAGTCCTAGTCAATGTTACCATTGGTGATGCATAGTTAGAGACGTCATTGCTTTGTGTATACGTGTGTATATAGATGTGTGTGTGTTTGTTTGATTATAGCCTAACTACGTCTATCCAACCATGGTTACTGCCAGTTAAGGCCTGAATGTCTTTTATTACCAAGTCCCATCAGTAAATTCTCAAATGTCTCAAATGCTAGTTGTTAAGTGGCACGGCTCACAATCCGAAGGTCCTGGATTCAATCCCCATCACAGTACCGGTCGTTACCCCTTGGAAGCAAAGCCTTAGAAAATGCAGGAGGAAGCAGACCCGTACATTAAATGCATGCTGAATTCGGATGCACTGGACCGACAAGCGCAAAATAAAAACCACAGTGCAACGCACATCGCCTTTAGGAAATAGATAAATTAGGACAACGCAAAAAAAACAACCTATTTTTGAAAATTAATTCAAAATGAAGTGTGATACGATTTTGAAAACTATTTACTACTACAATTAAGTTTCCCCTTATTGATCGACAAAATCTCTACCAATATTGATGCATCGCTTTATTGGTGTATCAAAACATGCAGAAAATAGTTTGTGTTTTGCTGAGACTGCTGCCTCAATAGCGAAACTTGTTTTCGATAAGTTGAGTTTTTAGTTAACCAAACTGGTACAATTCGTTCAGTGCTGAAGGGTGAATATTCTTAGTATGTTTAAAGTACGGTTAAAGAGGGACGCGAGATAACGCCACAATATGCTGAATTTATATATATATAATAATAGCTGTCCATCGTTGTCGATGAGGACCGCCGACATCATCCTTGTCACAGATTTCCCTGTTGGGTGTGGGTGCGCATGTGGCTGAACAGGCCAATGCGAGCACGAAAACATCTGCTACATATCGGGCACACGAGGTTTGTAGAAGGGGATGGTGTTCCCGCGTCTCGCGTCTGTTCTGGGCTTTCACAACACGGTCATCTTCACCGGCAGCTACACCCGATTTGACTGCGCTTCTCCAGTCAGATCTGTTTTTCGCAAGACATTCCCAGGTGTCGAAGTCTATCTGGCAACTTTTTAGTGAGTCCTTCAGACCGTCTTTAAAACGTTTCTTTGGGCGCCCTCTCTCGCGCCATCCGTCTCTCATACGTCTGACATACGGACGAAGTGTCCAGCCCATCTTAGTCGTGCTTTTTCTAGCAGTGCATGTATGCTGGGCATGTTAGCCCTCGAGAGAACCTCGATGTCAGTGACACGATCTTGCCATCGGATGTGGAATATTCGCCTCAGGCAACCTGTGTGGAAGTGGTTTAACCTCCTTGCATGTCCAGAGTATACAGTCCAGCTTTCGCAAGCGTATAGTAGGGTTGGAATGATGGTTGCACGGTAGACTTTCAATTTGGTCTTGACGCTGATGCCACGACGTGCCCAGACCATCGAGCGCATTCTACCAAAGGCTGTGCTGGCCTTTGCTATTCTGCTTGCCACCTCATCGTCTAGGCTGACAGATCTCGACAGCGTGCTGCCCAGATATGTGAATTTGTCTACGGCATTCAACGTCTGCCCGCTGACTGTAGTCTCTGGTTTTGTGTACGGCATGCCTGGTGCTGGTTGGTACATGACCCCTTTTTTTTTGTCATTTATGGTCAGGCCAAAATTTTCGCATGCGGCAGAGAACTGGTCCATTCCAACCTGCATGTTCAGTTCTGAGTTGCTCATTAGAGCACAGTCGTCAGCAAATACAAGTTCCCTGATTATGTCGCCAGCCACTTTGGTTTTGGCCTTCATTCTTCTGGAATTGAGTAACTTGCCATCTGTGCGGTACGTTATGGGTATTCCAAGCTCCAATGATCTGAAGGCGTCTGTCATCGTGGCCGCGAACATCATGCTGAACAAAGTCGGGGCGAGTACACATCCTTGTTTTACTCCGTTTGATACTAGAAACGTTTTAGAGATTGCACCGCTGTCCAGTACACGAGCACACATGCCTTCGTGTAGCTGTTTCACCATTGTTATGAACTTGTTGGGGCAGCCAAACTTAGACATTATCATCCACAGCCCTCCTCTGTTTACTGTATCAAATGCCTTTGTCAAATCAATAAATGTGGTGTACAGGGCCTGATTTTGCTCTCGACACTTCTCTTGTACTTGACGAGCGGCAAAAATCATGTCCACTGTTCCTCTTCCGGCTCTGAATCCACATTGGCTTTCTGGGAGGTGGTGGCTTTGTTCAAGGTGTTTGTTGAGCTTGTTTAGCAGTAAGCGCGCTAGGATCTTGCCTGCTACGGAGAGTAGCGATATTCCACGGTGGTTGTCGCATTCCTGACGGTTGCCTTTTCTTTTGTATAGGTGAACGATTGAGGCGTCCTTTAGCTCCTGCGGAATTTTACCTTCAGCCCACATGTGACAGAAGAGTTCAGTGATCCTTCTGGTGAACTACTCATTACAAACACAGCTTTCCGACTACCTGTTCGAAATAGAACCACATGGATGCACCCAAGGTCCCGCCACTGGCACCTCATTGACTATATTATCATCAGACGTAGGGATCGAGCGGATGCTATGGTAACGAAGAGCATGTGTGGTGCAGAATGTTGGACCGACCATCGACTTGTCATTGCCAAGCTAAACTTCAAGATCCAGCCCAAAATGCGCCCCCAGGGAAAGAAACCACCGAGGAGGCTAAATGTCTCTCAGTTGAAATACGAACCCACGAGAGGAGGCTTCCAGGAAGAGCTTAAGGGTAGACTGTCTGAGCTTCGTGTTGAAAAGAACGACATCGAAAAGAACTGGGCATCATTGAGAAACACACTCTACGATACAGCTGTTAAACACATTGGCCCAATCACGCGCAAGCATAAGGACTGGTTTGATGAGAACGATCTAGAAATACAGGGCCTTCTCGATGCAAAACATGAAGCGCACAGGGAATACCAGAGGGACACACCATCTCCGACAGCAAAAGCTGCGTTCAATAGTGCTCGCAAAGCTGTCCAGACCAGGCTTAGAGAGATGCAAGACTCCTGGCTCAGCAAAAGAGCTGACGAAATTGAGATGTTCGCCGAGCGTCATGACACCAAACGGTTTTACGAGGCACTGAAAGCTCTCTACGGCCCGCAGCCCTCTAGTAATACTCCAGTTCGCAGTGCGGATGGGGTACTGCTAACAGATAAGGTTCAGATTCTAGACAGATGGGCAGACCACTTCTGCAAAATACTAAACCACCCATCATCCATAAATAAAGAGGCCATCCGGCGAATGCCGCAGGTGGAACTGAACCTGGCGTTGGATGAAGTCATTACTGAGGAGGAAGTCGACAGGGCAATCAGTTCACTATCTATAGGAAAAGCTACAGGAGCTGATGCAATACCAGTAGAGGTATATATATATATATATATATATATATATATATATATATATATATATATATATATATATATATATAAATTAAGTACAATATCACCCAGTTAACCTATACAAAATTCTTTACACCGATAGCCAGTTCTCTGTTAGAACAATAACCGGACTATCAGGAACATTTCATTTCAAATCTGGAGTACGGCATGCATGTATGCTATCCCCTTTGTTGTTCATCACATTTGTAGAAACATCATCACATATGTAAAATAAACAACATTGGTGAATTCTTAAACAAACTTATTTCGCAAACGATCAAGCAGTCAAAGCAACTTCAGAAATACAATTGCAACAACAAACCAAATACAACATGTCAAGAATACAACATGAAAATCAATGTGAATAAAACTGAGGTCATAACAAACCTTATTTCTGGACTTCTTCAATTCCTGCAGCAATTAAAATTTATAAAAGTGTACATCACCTCTCTCGCTTTTTCCTCCCTGCCATTCTCTCTCTCTCTCTCTATATATATATATATTGACTTTAGTCTTCTTATTTCCCTGTACTCTCAACAGTTAGTCCATTATACAGGCTAATTCGTGAAAAACAAGAATTGATATGGTCATTTAGAGTACTCCAATGCCCGCCAACAACATAAAAACACAGACGAGCAAAGATCACGAACAACAGCACGGCCTGAAAAACCGCCAACCGTAACGAGTATCGACCGAACAAACAGCAACTGTTAAATTTAGAATGTATGGCAACGAAATGATAGTAGGACTATAGGCTTGATCAACTAGCTTTTTATGTTCATTGAATAATCTAAATAAAGAAACACTGCAGTTGGGGATGCAGTTGTAGATACTTCACTTTAAGACGTCTCAGCTTTTGTTAGACGAGGTGAACAGTTCCCTTTTTCAATGTCTTGTCTTACAAATCAAAGAGTTAAATTTACTCCATGTCAGTCACTAGCGTCAGGGATGAGGTATTACAGTTGGAGACATCAGCGTTTCGGAGAGCTACTTCCGTTCCTCTCTGTCATTCCATTCTTAACAGTAAATGAGGTTCCAATTTACACCTGAATTGACTGGAACATGACGCGAACCTTGTGCCTTCGCGTGAACAGCAACCGCTCTAACTACATTATATCCAGCGCTCTCTTATACTGTGGTCGTATAATGCTTCCCATTGATATTTGAGTGATAGCTATGTTTCGTAGTACCTAATCATGCCTACATGGAAACCATATTTGTCTTATATTTCCATGTGGAACAATTATTGCTTTGTGACAGTTAGTTTAAAGATGTATTTTATTATTTGCATTGCCCATGATGTTTGTTATAGATACAAGAGCTTACAATGGTACTTTATTCATTTTAAAACATACCAAGGGATGCGACCAAAGAAATGTTAAAAAAAAGAAAAATAAGAGTTTTCCCCCCATAAGAAATTCGCATGAGATGTTCTGGCTTAGGCGTCTCCCCTCTTTATACAGGGTACAAACCTAGAACGAGTGAGCTATGGCTCTACACGAGAACCACATGGACGTGTACATTGGCATCTGTACACTGAAGGCGATAGGTGTTAATTATCCATCTGACCAAATTTCTAACGCTTGCTTTCGTTCTCGTACAAGACATATGGGAAGGAGCAGCTCGCGACCCCGGGCGACAATTGTGTCTGGAAAGCCGTGCAATCACAAAAGCTCAACCTTGGACCTTGACAGTAAGGCGTCGAAGTCAGGGAGCAGACTAGGCAAATAACTCGCAGAAGACAACACTGGCTGCTCCTGTAGCTGAAACTACTTTCTTGCTTATTGCTTTGATGTTTGCCTCACTAGTTTGTACTGGCGGAGGCGCGCCTATTCCACCCCAGACCGTAGTCCATTGGGCGATATCAGAACGCATAAACCAGTGTTTGGATGAATGTGTGCGTCTGTATGTACCTATGATAGGTCTGTGTGCCCTCAGAAGCTAGCCCAACCAAAGTGCAATGGAAGGGCCTCACTATGAGGGCGCATGTGAAAGTTGTGCAAGAGTGTGACTGTAGGACAGAGTCAAATGAAACAGAGTGAGGTGAGAAGGGGAAAGAGTTGCCCCCCAGGGTGAGCCTCGCAGAGCCTGAAACTCAGCAGTTCTTATATTAAAGACGTGTGTTTGTTCCTGGATTGCTTCAGTGTTGGCCAATAATATGATATCAAGAGAGGTATGTCAACTGTCTTGTTATACTTTTCTTGAACAAATCATTTTTAAACGTAATAATCTTACCTCGCAAGTCTGAACATTATTCTGAACCATTTCAAGCCCAAGCTGTATCATTATAATAATACCAAATAATGTGAAATCTTGCTTGATGACTGCTGTCTGAATAAAAATGAACTTAAGTTTCATAGTTTGATATTTGAAACACGTAAACATGAAGCTGGACATTATAACAGTGTGTATATGATTGTTAATTTTTCGGTTTCATTGCACGTCTCAAGTTGTCCTATTTATTAAGGATAACAAACACCTTCAGTACACATTATTTAATTTCTGGTTTAAAAAAATATATATTTCGGTGTCCATGTTATAGAAATCTGGTTTATTGAATCAATGACATCAATGAGCGAAATGGAAGAGGCCATGTGAACATTAAAGAAAAGGAAATCTCCCGGAAAAGACGGGATAACAAATGAAATGCTGATGGGGCTGGGCCAAACAGCGAAGAGGAAACTGCTATCGGTCCTGAACCAAAGCTGGAAAATGGGAATTGTACCCCAGGCATGGAAAGACGCAGTACTTGTACCAGTACAAAAAACAGGAAAGGACAAAACAGATCCAAATGGATACAGGCCTATCAGCCTACTGAGCTGTGTCGGCAAGCTGATGGAACGTATGATAAATACCAGACTGATGTGGCATCTGGAAGAAAAACGAATACTAATTCCACAGCAAGTCGGCTTTAGACAGCACAGATCCACTGAGTACCAGGTCATCCTCATAGCTCAGGAAATAGAAGATGCCTACCAGGCACAGAAACACACAGTAGTGGTGTGCGTGGACCTGGAAAAGGCATTTGACAAAGTCTGGAAAGATGGACTTAGAGTCAGGCTAAGAAGAAGTGATGTTTGTGGGAAAATGTACAAGTGGATCAACCACTACCTCAAAAACAAAACGGCCAGAGTCCAAGTACAAGGGCAGATGAGCAACAAGGTGACACTCGAGTAGGGAGTACGCCAAGGGGGAGTACTGTCACCCACACTCTTCCTGGTGTATATAAACGACATTACAGAGAATATACCAAGAAGAGTCCATAGCTCAATGCTTGCAGACGATCTGGCTATGTGGACCTCTGAAAAGAATCTCACCATAGCAAAAAATCGGATGCAGCAGGCCCTAACATCGCTGGAAGAGTGGGCGAACTCATGGCTGGTTAAAATAAACGAGGAGAAAACCACATGCACAATATTCTCGCTTTCCATCAAACCCCAAAATACCAAATTAAGTTTATATGGCAAATTCCTGCAGCCAAACGACAACCCAAACTATCTGGGAGTCACATTTGATCGGCGTATGACATGGAAAAGTCAGATCGAGAGAAACCGAATGAGAGCCAGAGAAAGAATGACAATCATGAAGAAACTTGCTGGCACAAGCTGGGGAGCAGACGAAGGTATACTAAAGAAACTGTACACTGGAAGAGTGAGACCAGTTCTCGAGTATGGCATTGTGGCATGGACAACAGCAGCAAAGGCGAACTTCGATAAAGTTAGCAAACTTCAAAACCAAGCCATGAGAGTTATAACAGGAGGCATGAAGTCAACGCCAATTGTAGAACTTGAAAAGATTACAAAACTGCAATCCATGACCGATAGAAGAGACTGCAGAGCCCAGCTGCAGTCAGAGAAACTCCGAAGACTGACTGACCACCCAATGCACCAGAGACTAAACAATTTGGGAAATGGGAAACTAAAGCGGAGAAACTTTGCAGAAATAGCCAAAGCAAAGATGCACGAAGATCCCATAAACGCACTAACAACACCAAAACCCATCACTACTGTACGAAAACCCATCTGGAGGCAGGATATATTTCCAGAGGTGATAGAAAATATACCAGGTATTGGAAACAAAAACTGCCAGACTGAAAAAGAAAGAAGAGATACTACCCTAAGCTTTATATCGAAAAACTACCCAAGCATGGACTGGACCCATGCATACACCGACGGTTCTGTAACAAACACTACACAGAACGGAGGGTCAGGAGCATTCCTGAACCTACCAAATGGCAGAAAAATAACACTGTCATTCGCTACTGGTAAGTACACAAGCAATGTCAGAGCGGAGGCAGAGGCACTGAGGGCGGCAGGGGAAGAAATGGTGACACATAAAGAAAATGAAAGCCATACAGTCCTGCTTACAGATGCTCTGGCCGTAGTCACAGCGCTAAAAAGCTAGAAAAACACTGAGCTTAATGACTTAAGAGCAGCACTCTGCCAACTGTGCCAGCAGTCCGCACCAAATAGGGTAGTGGTACAGTGGGTCCCATCACACTGCAACATCCAAGGCAACGAGGACGCAGACAGACTGGCAAAAGAAGGTGTAAGACTACCACAAACAGATACTAGTATGACGTACGAAGAGTCAAAACGGCTTATTAAAGCCAGATACATGACCAAATGGGAAACCGAACATACTGGTTACACCAAAAACGATGCCTATTCCCAGTTGAACCGAAGAGAGCAGGTCGTTGTCTTCAGACTTCGCACTGGCCACAATAGACTGAGGTACCACCTATTCAATAAATTGAAGATATGTGGCACTGACGAATGCCCGTAAGGTACCGGTAAAATGACCGCTGAACATCTGCTGCAGAACTGCCCGACATACGAGGATCAGAGAGAGCAGACGTGGCCATCACCAGTGGAACTGCAAGACAAGCTCTATGGCAGTGTCGACAGCCTCGGGATGACCGCCGGTTTTTTCGAAAAAATAATGGTTACTGTCTGACTGCGTACGAGGAAGAAGAAGAAGAATAATCAATGACATCATTAACTTACATCAGATGTAAAACCTGGTAGAGATACATACCAAATTGTATGAAACATCTGAATGTACAAGTGTGGTGTGGTGTGGTGTGGTGTGGTGGGGTGTGTGTGTGTGTGGGTGTGTGTGTGTGTGTGTGGTGTGTGTGATGTGTGTGTGTGTGTGTGTGTGTGAGAGAGAGAGAGAGAGAGAGAAAATGTATAAAGCTCTCTGGAAAAGAAGGGATTTCTAACACTTGGTAATGCAACCTATGTGCGGTTTCTACAAACTTTGTAAATAACGCTGCAGATTCACTGCCATAAATATGATGTGGTAGAAGAATTTAAAGAGTAAGCAACTCACTATTTATGTAGAGAATTGGAGGATGAAGCGTTCCTAAAATGAAGTGAATGTGTGGGACTGTCTATGTTTGTGTATCGAAGGCCTCCATCTCCTTACAAGAGAGGCACTATACAATATAAATAATCGCTTTAGACACTAACTTGAGCCTACCAGTGATATCACGTCACTACTCCCTTAGACATGGTTTCTACAAATCACAATACATCAGTGGTTATCTACATTCTAAAGATCTCACAATCAAAGAAAATAATTACACTACAAACCCTTTAAACTTCACCACTTTTCCTCCATCTACCCACCCTTATCCCTCTAATAAATGCCAAGACAAAATAACATCAATAAACATTAATACATTATACACTAAATACAGCGCGCATAGGGTCTACAGTAGAGCAGGTCATGTCACATCTCATACATTTGTGTAGGACACCATTCACACATACTAAAAACCAGTTGATATTGGAGATTTCGATAGCGTTTTAAATAATACCATACAAACAATGCTGCATTTATAAAATGGGAAAACAAAGCGAATTATTTACTTTCTTGGAGATAAGTAGAAGAAAATGATAGTCAGTCTAATTCAACACGCACCTATTGTTAGGGACGTTTTTTAGCAGTCAACTTTCAAATCTCAGAGCCACCAATATGAGGTGAAAGTCAGACTTCTACGCTACGCCTGTTCCTATATGTATAATGTGTCTATGTACAAGAGTTGATAACGACATCGTTTTACTTACTTAGTCACTCTACTTCTACCCTGAGATGTAAAGGTTGTCTTTTTGTTTTTATTGTGGCTTATAGTTCCTACAGCCAACCATATTCCTAAATCTCCTTAATCATCAGTTATGACATGCCTGACAGACAACAATGTAACCATTCTCTACTCACCATTCGGGAACGGTATTTGAAGCACATGAGCTAAGGACATCGTCTCGCACAGGTATTTGGTAATAAAAGACATCAACTACATTGGAGACATTTTGGAGACCTCAGGACATATATTGATAAAGTATGAAATCAAACGCTCAATTGCAGCACTAAAGAAAATAACATCTTCAATGTTAAACACAGGACAATTAAACAAACGGTCTTCTTCATCAGAAAAAGCTAATTTTCGTTGTGGATTTTAGAGAGAATTTCTTTATGTGTAGTGTAAAGTTTTACACAGCACTACTATCACTGGAAGTAGTGTCTATCGTGTGTGTCAGAGATGCGAACATTTAAAAAACAAAGTAAGTAAAAATATTCACAATTTGGCTTGGCTTGGCTTCGTTAGTTCTCAATCTCCCGCTACCAAACCCTGAAAGGGCTTAAGTAGCAGAATGTAGTACAGAGAACGGAATGCGTTGGGTCGTCGTTTACAGCTTGACTGCGATATTTGCACCTTTCGGTCCAACACATCCGACTTCAGCTAGCATTTTTTGAGTACCGGCTTAGCATTCCCTCTTCGATCCCTTCTCCTTAGCCAATCTGCCTGCTGCAGCCTGTTATCCAGGATCACCGCGTGGAGGTGTAGAAGGGTCTTGGCACCTCTGGTTAGCTGGCCCTGGCGCTAGCAGTCAGCTATGGGTCGCTGACCACTGCAGCTCATGCGCTGCTCCGCATCTTGATCCCTATTTACAATTTAAAGATGCAGGTGTGGTTCGTGAACCCCAACATAATACTTTACGGACTAAGAATACTTCAGACCCCATCGAGCCACTAAATGAATCTCCAACATGCCAGTGTATGGATCTCTGACAAGACACTGGATGGTTCACAACAGGACACTGCATGGATTCCCCAATAGAACATGTTTGTATCTCCACCAGAATACTTCTGGATTCCCAACAAAACACTTCATGGATTCCCAACAGGACACAGTGGATTCCTGACAGAACACTTCATGGATGTCTAACAGGACACTTAATGGATGCCTTACAAAACACTTCGTAGATCCCCAACAGAACACTTCGTGTGCCACCCCTTTACACAACATGACAATTCCCACACTCCAAAATGACTCATGACAAACACCAACATGATACTGCTCGAATCCAAACAGGACATTTCATGGACCTCAGGATGAGAACCAATGTCCGTGATAATTACTGACAACCACATTTAAACAGCACACAACAAGCTCATTGACCTTTAACCTTGTTAAACATACAGGGCAAACTTAAACCAGGCATTCATGCTTGACTTACGTGGCCGTAACGTGGTCCTTGCTGCAGTCTATTGGTAAGGATTTTGTATTGTTTTGTCTGAAGGTCTATGTATGTGATAGGGACAAGATAATGACCATTGTCATACTGATGGCCTGTGGTAAGAAGCGACTGACATTGTGATTCAACCTTTCAGTTTTTATATGTTGTACTCTTTTATCCTGTCAGGCAAGAAACGACGTAAGGGCAGTTCATGCAAACTTATAAGTGGTCAGTCCCTTCAGCACACTGGCGAAGAGTGTTGGTACCGATGGACGCAGTAGTCCGCTGGTTGTTATACTTGTGCTACGTCCTCTCATACGTTCTTTTGGACTCGACCATCGTTTTTTGCAGAAAGTAGAGACTAACAGTGCTGACTAACCTCTATGTAGTAGAAAATGGTATGTGTGTTACAGAGTGGAGAATAGTAACACTATCACATAGAAAAGGACTAAAAATACAGTCTAACCCCTATAGGGTAGAGCCCCCTCTTGTGGGACAGAGGCGAGAATAGGAGCACTGCCACCATGAAAGATTGTCATAAAGGACAACTAATAATGATGTCTTATCTTTCCACAGCATTCTCTTCTTCTTCTTCCTCTTCAGCATACAACTATGTGTATGTGACAAAGACGATAATTTAGTTGAGATCACTGCCACACTAAAAAGATTTAGTAAGAAGCGGCAAGCAATGTTGTCTAGCCCCACTAGGATAGAAGACTTTTCAGCTCATGGTTTTTGCACTTTCAGACATTTACAAAGACCGAAAATCTGAAAAGTGTGGATTAACTTAAAAATGAAAGAAAGCTCTAGAAACAATACCTTAAATGTGATACATCAATACAGGATGAAATAACACGTTTTCTCTATGTTTGAACAGAAAGCAGCAGAAGATAAAGTCTTCCTCAGCAACAGAAAATAGTGACGTCTACCTGAGCAACAGAAGATAATGATGTCTACCTGAGCAACAGAAGATGATGATGTCTACCTGAGTAACATAAGATGATGATGTCTATCTGAGCATCAGAAGATGTTGATGTTTACCTGAGCAAGAGAAGATGATGATGTTTACTTTAGCAGCACAAGATGATGATATCTACCTGAGTAACAGCAGATGATAATGTCTACCTGAACACCCAGCTAGATTTGGTAAGACTTGATAAAATCCTTCAATTTAATGTACCAGGAAACCTATATCACTTAAATAACACAAAGAAGATGTGAGTAGACAAAATTACAAATGTAAATATCTATTTGAAAACAACATAAACTTCACTATGTTTTCTTCTGGTTTTTTTATATTTTCCTTCTTTTTTTTTCTCTACTTCTTTTGCTTATTCTGTTCTATATAAAAGCAATCTATTTCACTTGTTTATTTCTGTGTCATATATGGAAAATTGTTTCTAGAGCTTTTCAAACTTTTGTAACACGTTCTTCTCAAATACAGTTTCTGCATTAGGACCAACAATAAGATGAAAGCTCTCAATGAGGTCCCTAACATTGCATTATCACAGGTAGTATCTGCTATGGTAGTATCCGTGGCAAAGTGGCTAAGCCATCGACCTCGTGATCAGGTGGTGTGGGTTCGACTACAGACTCCGCCGTCTTTTTCACGAGTGCTTGGTGCAGAGGCCCCTCATCTCGTAGTCGCCCCCTAGTCGTCTTGTCCTAGATTTGCCCCTGGGGTCGGGCGACACGAGACGAGAGAGTGAGGATAAAAAGTAGCACAGTTAATCCTTACTAAAATTAGCGCGCCCCATTTTAGCTCGGTCTCTCTCGGCAGATGCCTTAAAGCTTAAAAATAGCACTAGCAAAATAAATTATGCCATCATCGTCTACGATGGACGGCGACCTCTGCCTTTTCCTTTATATCTACTATGCGACTTTCAATATAATGAGATCTCTCCCAATGTCCATATCTGATATTCTTCTATAAACAAACTTCACACAATGAGATATCTAAAACATCCGCAATGAATGTATCTAATATACTGCTATAAACACAGATCTCATGACAACTTATATCCTCAAAGCTGGGAACCTCCAACATATATACGACTGCTAAATGACTACCGTGAATATATTTCCTCTTCCTGATTGTGAATTTAGAATAAGATTTGACATTTGCCAAATGAACACATCTCTAAAGTTTGATTCATAGTAAAATTCTTACTCTCTTCCATTAACAGAAGTTCTTTTCTGAGGTCCACCTGTCAAAGTTGAACTGATCTCCTTGAACAACCACGCAATGAGGCTACCATGTTTTATATCAGACCACCCGCCTAGTGAGTCTCTGACTGATGTCAACAAGATTATTTTGAAATTTGTCAATATCATGAATGAGCAACATATTTTATCCAGCTGCCCACAGAAGACTTTGTTAAACCTGTTATGGTCCTCATCACTACAAGAATGACAGATTTACATAACAGTCCTAACTCGTAATATGAAGTAAATATTAACATTGTAACAATTGTTGTAATTACATTTTTTGTATCTTCTTCATTATTTACAATGAATAGGATATATTTTGCACCTGATCCCTTACAAGGAGTCTATCCAGTTCAGTTAATATATTCACATTGTACTTTGGCTGCCATGTTTCTCCAAAGATTTCTAGCCTTGACACATACTCTAACAGGTTTTTCCCTGTTCATCTCTTTACGCTATCCTCAAACTTATATCGCTGTTTTCTTCTGACACATTTCCCTCTAATTTTACTTCCAGTATGGTTTTCAGTAATATCTTATAATTTTTCATATGACTAAAATACCGTATTTATTGGACTCCAATGTTTTTAATTATTTCTTTGTGTACCTCTAATTTCTCCAAAACTTATTTATTTGTCATTCTATCCTTCCATCAGATGCGCGACATTCTTCTACATATCCATATCTCAAAAGCATAAATTCTCTTCTCCAACCATTTTTTTCATTTTATATGTTTTCATTTCACTCAGTAATGAGTACATATATCTCTCCTATTTATAATTTAAGATTTACACCTTTGAATGTCCATATGTGTCATGAGTTGGTGAAAACAGCTTTGACTATCCCAATAAAAAAAAATATAATATTTTCCATCTTCCATCCTTTTTTATTTTATTTACAAGACAAATGAAGTTCTTGGCCTGTTTTATTGTTACGTCATTTATTATTATCTATACATAAGATGTCTTGTCTGCTTATCCAGTCCATATTCCTGACTCATATTTTGATTTTACTTGATTTGCCAATTTCTGCAATTTTTGTTCACTTTCAGATAACAGAACTGTGTTAGTATTTCCTCTATTAAAATTTTGTTATGTGTTAAACAGACATGCAGACAGTACACATCCTTGTCTCGCACTGTGTCTTAAATCTATATTTGGAGAATGAATCTTGCCAGATTTAATTTTTCCTCTGCCAGTTTTCTCCCAGTACAAGTTGTTGAGTAGTTTTGTGTCTTTTTCATCCATACTTAATATTTCTAGACATTTAATCAGTTTTTTCATGCTGGCCTCCGTCAAATGTTTATTTGAGATATATAAAGTACATTTAACTGTTAAAAACAATATATCATCTCTATAAAAATAATAATGTGCACTCTTACAGCAGTTGATTCTGTAGCAATTTGTTTTACATGACGAGGTTGCTAGCTCCATACACAACCACAGGAATTGCATTTTATGACATGTTTATAAGGTTTACCGTCCCTAATTCTTTTATCCATAGGTGTAATATCAAGTGGGCTCAACTTAATCATCTTAAAAAGATATTAAGATAGAAGAAATATGTAATCAAAGTGCATCTGATTGGTAAAGCAATCACTTTTCATGGCAAAGAAACTAAGTTCAATTGCTGTTATCATGCTCCAGTCAAGCCGACTGTGCATGGTTTACTGCTAGTGAAAGAGATGCAATAAGTCACTATAAAATCAATCACTATAAAAACATACATTATAACAACAGTGAGTATAAAATCATTCACTATAAGAACAGTCATACAACTTTTCAACATAAAAATGGTCACTAATAACGTTCACTATTAAAACAGTCCTTATAATAACATTCCCTATAATAACATCCACTATAAAAACAGTCTCTATAAAACATTCCTAATAAACCCATTGAACATAAAAATTTGCACTATTAACACAGTCATTATTAAAACCTTTTAAAATTAAAGCATTCAACATAAAATAAGACACTTTATAAACAGAAAAAATAAGTACTACAGAAAAACTGTTAGAATAAAAACCTTCACTATAAAAACATTCAACATTAAAATAGACTCTATAAAATCATTTACAATAAAACCTTTCAACATAAAAACGGTAATTATGAAAATAGACACTATAAAAACAATCACCATAAACAGTCATTAAGAAAACTTCCACTATAAAAACAGTCACTATAAACACACTCACAATAAAGACATTCACACTAAAACATTCACTTTAATAACAGTAGCTATTTAAATATTCCCTATCAAATCATTCACTATAAAAAGTAAGAATTAAAAACAGTTAGCATTATAAAAACATTCACAATAAGAACAGTCAATATATAAACTTTCACTATAAAAACAACCACTTTATAAACATTACACACAAACTCTAATATTAGCAAACACCTGCTTATGTAGACACTAAGCAAATTTAATGAAGCTTACATCACACTGATCCCTAAACCGGACAGTGATAAGCTAGAGGCCAAAAACTACAGACCAATTTCTCCTCTCCTGAACGTAGAATATAACATTCTGACCAAAGCCCTCACACTAAAGATCAGACCCTTTATGCAACACCTGGTACATAAAGACTAACAATGTAGCGTAAAGGATAGGAAAATCAGTAAACATGCACATTTCCTACGAGACATTATACAATACACTAGCGACAAAAACATCCAATCTGGCATTCTCTCAATTGATCAAGAAAAACTTTCGAGAGAGGCTCACATTCCTTTCTTCACAGAAAACTAAATAAAAATAACATGGGGGATACTTCACCAAATGGATGAAAATAATATATAAGAGACCCGAAAGCAAAATAATGATTAATCATAATTTAATAGATAGTTTCCCCCTAACAAGATCAGTCAGGCATGGATGTCCGCTGTCCCCAACACTGTATACCCTAGTCTTGGAGCCCCTACTAGAGAAGATTAGACAAGACCAAACAATAGTAAGAACTCACGTACCGAGGTCTGGGGAACAAAAAGTAATAGCTTACGGGGATGATACCGCTTTCTTTCCATTCAATAGTAGTTCTATTCTAAATATTCTAAACACCTTCACACAATTCGGCAGAAAAAGCGGCGCCAAAATTAATATCCCCAAATCATCCACAATGGGGATTGTTGGCAAGTGGAAAAATAAATTCGATTTTCCTTTTCACTTAAACCAAGTAAATACAATAAAAATTTATGAAATAATATACCAGGCAAATCCACTTGACCCTAATAACGAGATATGGGAGAACATTACTCTTAAAAACTAAAAACATCCTTAAAAAATTTGAATACAAAATTACAACAATATTTTGGCGCAGTATAATAGTCAACTCAATTATAATACCAAAACTAATATACGTCGCAAATATATTATGTTTATATATATTTCATGATCTGTGAATATTCTGGGCAAGACCTACAGACTGCATGGGAGCAAAGGATAGATATATAGTTTGTGTACAAGTGAGTGTGAACGAGAATGTATGGTGTGCATAAGTGAACACACGGGTACTAGGATGCAAATATTTATGTAAATAGTCTATAGACGCCTACATGTGGATAAATGTGGATGCATGCGTACCCATGTGTGTGGAAGAGTTGGCAATGTGTGATGTTTGTGTTGGTGTGGCTGTATGTGTGCGTGTGTGGATATAATTTAAAACATTAATTTTGTTTTTTAAATAAAATTCAAATTTAAGTATTAGATTTAAGTATTCTATTACGCTGTTTTTTTGCTCCGGCTGCATTTATAAAAGAAACCCACTCAAATGTAATGAAACTTGAAATGTACAATGCGCCATTAAAGCGGTAAACGCTAAATAAAAACCTTAAATCTAATTGTAAAGACGCGTGTGTTATTTTATGGATTATTCCATAGAATATAAAGTTGTTTAAACCTAGCTAGGACTTAGAACACCAAAATGGCATCTTTACAATTGAAACATACAAGAAAGAAACAGGAATTCGTTTATTTTATCTTTGTAAAGAAGCTAACACAACATTAGGTAAAACTTTACAAATAATTAACAAATTTACCAAAAATAAGAGTAGACATGTTTAGAGCCATAATTCTTCACACACTTCCATGGACAGATACTAGATAGAGACACACAGAACAAACCTTAAACAATATTGGCAGAGTTCAGATACTAAGTACGGACATGTCGGAATAGAGTTCTCTACTACGGACATACCTTTAACCCAGGCAGTTTCCTAATTTTGTTCATGGAAAAAAGTATGTTCTTTGCATATTTAGGAATGTGTATGTAAGAGTATGCTGAGGTGATGGATGGATGAATGTGTATGCTGAGGTGATGGATGGATGAAGGTGTTTGCTGAGGTGATGGATGGATGAAGGTGTATGCGGAGACAGACCCGCATCCGTGTTGTCTGAACCTGTAATAGCTGTGTGGATGTGAGTGTGTGTATGAGTGTGGGTGTGTGTATGTGTGAGTGAAATTATTTTATAAAAATAATTTGTTTTATTCAATTTCCTATAATGACTGCATTGTTTACATGAAACATATTGAAGATCTACGATTAATAAACACTTAAAATCGGATTGTTCCAGTGTTGGCCAATAATAGGAAGTAAAAATAGGTATGTCAACTATCTTGTTATACTTTTCTTGAACAAATCATCTTTAAGCTTAATAATCTTCCTACGCAAGTCTGAACATTACTCCTAACCATTTCAATCAGATATGGTATCATTATAACAAAACCAATAATGTGAAATCTTGCTTGCTTAGTGCTGGCTGAATAAAAATGAACTTAATTTTCATAGTTTGACATTTGAAACACTTTAAGCCAGTGTATCTGTTTGTTATTTCTCTGTTTCATTGCACGTCTCATGTTGTCCTATTCATGAAAGTACACATTCTTACATTTCAGGTTTTGAAAATACATTTCACTGTCCAAGTTATACACATCTGGTTTATTGAACCAATGACATAATTAACGTGCACCAGATGTGAAACCTGGTAGATAGTCATACCTAACTGTTTTAAACACACACACACACACACATATATATATATATATATATATATATATATATATATATGTGTGTGTGTACACACTCATATTCGTGTGTGTGAATGTGTAAAGCTCTCTAGGAAAGAAGGGACATCCAACACTTGGTAATGCAACCTAACTGTGGTTCCTACAAACTTTATAAATAACGATCCAGATACACTGCCACAATTATGATGTGAAAGAAGCGTAAACAACTCATTTTTGCTGTAGGGAAATGGAGCGTTTTAATAATGAAGTGAATGTGTGGGACTGTGTATGTTTGTATATCAAAGGCCCCCTTCCCACTTTCTGCAGGTGATACGCTATACAATATATAAAAACGCGTGAAACGTCAACTAGAGCCGAGCTGTATTATGGCTTCAGTGCTCTTTTGACACGGATGCTGCAAATCACAGTATAGCGTTGGATCTCAACCTTTTAGAGATTGCACAATCCAAGAAGACATTGATAAATAAACTACGAACCCTTTGCACGAAATTACTTCTCCCTCCAACCCCCCGCCCCTGAAAAAAACAACAACAGCAAACATTTACAGTATTCTACGTTTCATACTACTAATATACACTAGCGATGAGATACCTTATTATTATTAAACGTTGGTTGTATTAATTAGTATGTTTTGGTCGAGTGGTTTTCTGTGAGACTGTGTAATAGAAACTAGAATAACACGACTGCCACACTGGGAGAATGAGGTATACACTTTTAACAATGCGTCTACACCCTGACTCTTTATGACTCATCTTGGCAAAGCTTGATAGTCCATTACAACCACTTTCCTAGAAGAGATGCTTCTGTTATAAAAATAAAATACTTCTGCCTTTTATGCAGGTTGGAGACAGAGACTAGAGAAACAAACAAACACACGCTGAAGACGAATATATTTGGCAAAGCAACCGGTCTGATAAAGAGAAGAAACCGAAATGACTTTGTTTGTACTCTGATAGCGAACAGGGGTTATGAAGACGTCGCTTTGTGTGTTAAAGAGACGAGGCTGTGCCACTATCACATTTGGAGTGTGCCATTAGGAGAAAATAAATATGACGCGTAACGGATCTACAGTAGATTACGTCACAGCTCATATATTTGCACACGACACACTTCACACATATTAAAAACCAGCTGAGATTAGAGTTTTCTACAGCGTTTTAAAGAAAACCGTACAAACAATATCCAATACATAAAAAATGAATGATTGACTTTCCTGGGAATCAGTAGAAGAATAAGATGGTCTGTGTAATTCAACATTGACCTATTGTTAGTAACGTTTTTCAGCAGTCAATTTTCAAATCTCAGAACCAACAATATGAGGTGCAGATCAGACCTTTACACTACGTCTGTTTCTTTATAATCAATATGTCTACGTACAAGAGCTGATAACATCGTTTTACTTACTCGGTCACTCTACTTCTGTCCTGAGGTGTGGCTGTCTTTGCCTTTGTTCGTTCTCAATCACCGGCTACCAAACCCTGAAAGGTAGCTGAGTGTAGTTCAGAGAACGGAATGCGTTGCGTCGTAGTTTACAGCTTGACTGCGATATTTGCACCTTTCGGTCCAATACATCCGACGTCAGCAAGCATTGTTTGAGTACCGGGTTAGCATTCCCTCTTCGATCCCTTCTCCTTAGCCAGTCTGCCCTGTTGCAGCCTGTTATCCAGGATCACCGCGTGGAGGTGTAAAAGGGTCTTGGCAGCTCTGCTTCGCTGGCCCTGACGCTAGCAGTCAGCTATGGGTCGCTGACCACTGCAGCTCATGCGTTGCTCAGCATCTTGATCCCTGTCCTGGGGTGTAAGTGTCTTTTTCTTTTTTCTTGTGACTGTTCCTACTGCCTGTCACATTCTAAAATCCCCTTACTCATCACTTATGACATGCATGGCAGACAACAATGTAGCCATTATATGCTCCCCATTCGGGTACTGGAAGCCCATGAGTTGAGAACATTGTCTCAGACAGGTAAGTCGTAATAAAAGACACAAACTACTTTCAACCATTTTGGAGACATCCACGATAAAGTATGAAATCAAATGCTCAACAACATAATTAAAGGAAATGTCATCTTCATTGTTAAATGTATGGCAAATCAAAAAGTTGGTCTTCATCAACAGAACAAAGTTCATTTTTGTTGTGTAAGAGAGGATTTCTTCATGCGCAGTATAGGGCTTTCACACAGCACTGCTTTCATTGGAAGTATTGGCTATCTTGTGTGTCGGAGATACGAACATTGACAAAAACAAGTAAGTACAAATAGTTACAATTAAAGGTGTGGTTCGTGGACTCCAACAGAACACTTTACGGATCCCAAAAGGAAACTTCACAGACTCCATTGCGACACTCCATGGATCCCCAACATGACAGTGCGTGGATCCCTGACAAGACACTGCGTTAGATTCCCCCACCAGGACACTTCGTGGAACAGGAACATTCACACACTCCAAAAGAACTCACCATAAACACCAAGAAGATACTTCATGGATCAAATATGGACATCTCATGGACCTCAAGATGAGAGCCACTGTCCGCCACAATTAAACAGCACACAACACCACGCCCATTGACCTTTCAGCTTGTCAAACATACACTTCAAGCCTAAACCAGACATTCATGCTTCACTGACGTGGCCGTAGCGTGGTTCGCCTGTGTCCTGTATTATCCATCCTGCAGTGTTTTAGTTAGTATTCTGTATTGTTTTGTTATACCTGTCTGTTGAAGCTGTTCTATGAGTTCGCTGAAGGACTATGTATGTGATAGGAACAAGGTAAGGACCACTGGCACGCTGACACGTGTGGCAAGAAGCGACTGCCATTGTGATTGACCTTCCTACCTGAGCAACAAATGATGATGTTTACTTGAGCAACAAAAGATGAAGCCTACCTGAGCAACAGATGATGATGTTTACTTGAGCAACAAAAGATGAAGCCTACCTGAGCAACAGATGATGAAGTCTACCTGAGCAACAGAAGATGAAGTCTACCTGAGCAACAATAGATGAAGTCTACCTGAGCAACAATAGATGAAGTCTACCTGAGCAACAGAAGATGAAGTCTACCTGAGCAACAGAAGATGAAGTCTACCTGAGCAACAATAGATGAAGTCTACCTGAGCAACTGATGACGTCTACCTGAGCAACAGATGATGATGTCTACCTGAGCAACAGATGATGTCTACCTGAGCAACAGATGATGTCTACCTGAGCAACAGAAGATGGTCTTAGAGCTAACCATGGACATCTGGGATGAAAAACAACTCTCTTTACCTTTCAGTTCCATGAGGAGGAACTGACTTTCGAGTGTGTGGATAAGTTTCCTAGCGGTGATGTCGAAAACGTTGACAATTCCATCTAATGCACCGGATGCAATAAACTTTCCGTCAGGGCCATATGCAAGACTGAGACACCGCTCTCACTTCCTCCGTATCTCTTTTATCTCCATTCGTCTCACTCCTCCTTTTCTCTTTTTATCGACATCCATTTCTCTCTATCTCAACCTTCGACTCTCTCATTCCTCTTTCTTTTTATCTTTATAATCCCGTCTTTCTTTTCATACTTTCCCCCTTCTTTCTTTCCACCTTTCGCTCTTCATTTCTCTCCACCCCGTCCCTTATTATGTTCACCCAATCCTCTCTCGTTTTCTCTCCGTTTCTCTATTTCTTTCTCTCCATTCACATGCTCTATATTTTCTCTACATACTCGATTTCTCTTTCTCTTTTGCCCCAAGCCTCTTTCTCGCCAACCCCCGTTACCCCGGGGAAGCAAACCCTAAGAAAATGCAGGAGGAAGCAGACCTTTACTTAAAATGCATGCTGATGTCGGATGCACTGGGCCTACAGGCGCAAAATAAAAACCACAGTGGAACGCATACCGCCTTGTGGATTAGAGAAATAAAGCGAACGCAATTTTTTTTTAATGTATCTTTTCCTTTCAATTCATCGCTCGTTCTACATCTCTCTCTCCCTCCCCCCTCTCCATCCGCCATCTTTCATATCAACACACTTGAAATCACCCATTCCAGCACTCCCTATGTCCATTCAAGCATCCAAATAAAGCCCTTTTCTCCCTATGAGAAAGAACCGCGTTTCTGGGTCGCTTCCCCTGGTGACCTTGTTCCTATGGAAACGTGACAACATATCAATTCTCAACAGGACAGAAAGATAATCCCACGATAACTACAAATCATGGACGACGTTTTCCTGAATGTTAAGCATCTCTGGAGACCTGTTTTGCCCAAGCACACTCTTAAGAAACGATTCCCCGAAGGACAATGGCAACCTGAGGCTAGGAGACTCTTGAGAGGGCTCGTGCCACGGCAGATGACAGAAGGCTTCGTTATCGGTCCGCTGTAATCAAGTAATCCAAGAGACGAGCTGGAATGATTAACGATGCTGATAATTACGATTTGTAGGTAACTCGTTGCGCTGCCGCTATCGTGCCACCGGGAAGAGATTTAGTGAGTAAATGGTAAACAACTAATAGGTGGTATGAGAATATACATTGCCGCCGGGAATGAAGCGTAAGCGATTTCGTTGCCCTAGGGCAGGGCTATTCAACCTTTTCATACTTGGTGCTCACTTTTATAACTTTCGGGAGGATAAATTGTCCTTACCGCCCATTCAAATCTAAATTGAATAAATACCACGATCATCCACTGGAGTGTATATTTTTGATGTTTTAATACATCATGTAATAATTCTTCTTCTTCTTCTTCTTCTTCTTCTTCTTCTTCTTCTTCTTCACAGCGACGCCGCAACATCTGCTCATTTAGGTCAGACATAACCGATTTCAGTTGTTTTGGGGTGTTTTTTTGGGGGGTACCTGGTTTGCATTTTCACTGAAAATTCTATTATCTTAGTCAGACTTCATAAATGTCGCCCGTTTCCAGAATCGTTGCTCGGGGGTGGAATATGGTCTTGGTGAGCTCTAGTTCGCTAACCCTGGTGCAAACAGCCAGCTATGGGTCGCCTACTGCTGTGAGCAGAGTTACTATTTCGTAACTCCAGCCCCTGGCCTTTCGTAACCACATTAATTTCAATGCGTCTGATTAGTGTAGTGATGGATCTGATTAGTGTAGTGATGGGTCTGATTAGTGTAGTGATGGGTCTGATTAGTGTAGTGATGGATCTGATTAGTGTAGTGATAGATCTGATTAGTGTAGTGATGGATCTGATTAGTGTAGTGATGGATCTGATTAGTGTAGTGATACGTCTGATTAGTGTAGTGATGGATCTGATTAGTGTAGTGATGGGTCTGATTAGTGTAGTGATGGATCTGATTAGTGTAGTGATACGTCTGATTAGTGTAGTGATACGTCTGATTAGTATAGTAATACGTCTGATTAGTGTAGTGATACGTCTGATTAGTATAGTAATACGTCTGATTAGTGTAGTGATGGGTCTGATTAGTGTAGTGATGGATCTGATTAGTGTAGTGATACGTCTGATTAGTGTAGTGATACGTCTGATTAGTATAGTAATACGTCTGATTAGTGTAGTGATACGTCTGATTAGTATAGTAATACGTCTGATTAGTGTAGTGATGGGTGTGATTAGTGTAGTGATACGTCTGATTAGTATAGTGATACGTCTGATTAGTATAGTGATACGTCTGATTAGTGTAGTGATGGGTGTGATTAGTGTAGTGATACGTCTGATTAGTATAGTAATACGTCTGATTAGTATAGTGATACGTCTGATTAGTATAGTGATACGTCTGATTAGTATAGTGATACGTCTGATTAGTGTAGTGATGGGTCTGATTAGTGCAGTGATACGTCTGATTGGTGTAATGATAGTTTAGTGGTAGTGTACTGAAGTGATAGTACACTCGCTTTTCACGGAAAAGGTACCGGGTTCGACTCCCTCAACCGTCACGCTCCAGCCGACCCAGCTGTAAATGAGTACCCTACTTACTGTAATGAATGAAAAAGGCAACGATGAAGGAAACTGACCACTCAAGCTAACACAAGCTGGGACTTAGTATACTGACGTCTCTACCACTTCATTCCTGACCATCGTTACGTCTGATGAAGGACTCCTTATGCCCTCACTCCTTCCACATATCATTGTTGCAGTTTTACTATTCTTCTTTTCTTTCGTCCCTCCCTTTCTTTCTTTTTTCTTTTTCTTTTTCTTTCTTTTTTCTTCCTTCTTTTCTTCTTCCTCTCCTTTTTCTTCTACTATTTTTTCTTCTTCTTTTTCTTTTCTTCTTATTTTCCTTCTTTTTCTTCTTCTTTTTCATCTTTTTTTCCGTCCTCTTCTTCTACTAACTGAGGCCGAAGACGCAGCAGCGACTCATAGCCGGCTGTTTGCATCAGGGGCAGTGATCCATTACTGACCAATACTTTATTTCGCCTCCAAGTGGTGGTCCTGGAAACAGACTGCAACAGTGTGGCCTGACTCAGATATCAGGGGATCGAAGAGGGAAGGCAAACCCGGTCCCAAAAATGCCGTTCTGAAATCTGATGTTTCTGACCAAAAGGCGCAGATATAATGTCACAAACATCCTTAACGTTGAAGAAGAAGAAGAAGAAGAAGAAGAAAAAGAAGAAGATGAAGAAGATGATGAAAAATAAGAAGACATAGATGAAGAGAAATAATACTAGTAGTAATAAAACAAGGAAAACTACAAAATCGAGAAATATGTGAACAAATGTGGCAAAGACATGTACACTGTCTATTGTCTATTGTCTACTGTCATACGACTTTTTCCCCATTCCTTTTTAGGCTGAAGTCTACAGGCTGCTTCGCCCCTGCTGTCGCCACGTCATGTGATGGTAATGTTTGTTTATTACACCCCCAACAGAGAAACAACATTTGCCATACAGGGATTCGAAAACCCCTGCCCTCCTTGTCGGCAGGCAGGCATCGAAACCATTCGGCCACGCGCATGTATATGTTGAGCAATGTAAAGATTCTGAATTACACTTCACCATACTGTCTTTACGTTGTGTATTGTGAATGTTTTTACGAGATCTTAACATTCACTCATCCTTTCTATAATTGACGCTATGCTATTAATACACGACATACACAGAGACGGTTAATTGTCAGCTATGGTGTCTGGCTCCAAGCCTGCCAAAGTAGTCTAAGCGTTGTCGACGGTCAACTAACAACAAACACACCCCCGAGATATTGTTCCGTTCTGATGTGTCCCCTATACGTTGGTCGGCCTCGCGTTTGTTATTATAAGTGTCTGATTGTACCCATCCCTAATCAAAATATCAGTGCCTAAGATTGTTCGTCGCTGGTTCTTTGTTTACGTGGGTGACAATTGTTATAGAGTGAGTTTCCATTGATTGTCTGTCGTGGTTGCAGTGTCAATGATTGGTTACCGTATGCATACCATAATAACGGGATGGATTTACGCGTTAATCTATGTCGTGTCCCCTGTTCAGAAACGTGTAAATCGATATGGACTACCTGTCTTTAACTTGACTTAATTCATCTGGTTCCCTCCAGAGCAGCGGTTTTTAGTCGTTTATCATCGCGGAACCCCCCCCCCCCCCCCCCTAAACTGTCTCTAGTTTCCGCGGACTCCCAAAATATTGCGTGTATAATAACGATCAGTAATGAATTATCTGTGTGTTTACAAAAGTAAAGAATGTCTGCAATTTAAAATGGTAATGGGCAAGTGCTGTTAATAGACAGGAAAACTTACATTTCAAAAGCCTGCCATCACAGACCACAGCCCTGCTGTAATATTCGGTCACCTGCCTTTCCTGCCCAAATTCCTACCTGGGCGTCTGTTTAATCGGCATTTTTCTCAATTTTGTGAATGTTGTCTAAATAAACACAAATCCAAAAAGTTTTTTTTTTTTTTTTTTTTTTTTTTTTTTTTTTGTTCTTGAAAATTAAAGTTTGAGATTTGGCTTGGCTTGGCTTCGTGTGCTCTCAATCTCTCGCTACAAAACCCTGAAAGGGCTTAAGTAGCAGAATGTAGTCTAGAAAACGAAATGCGCTGTGTCGTAGTTTACAGTTTGACTGCGATATTCGCACATTTCGGTCCAACACATCCGACTTCAGCAAACATATTTTGAGCATCGGGTTAGCATTCCCTCTTCGATCCCTTCTCCTTAGCCAGTCTGCCTTGCTGTAGCCTGTTATCCAGGATCACCGCGTGGAGGTGTAGAAGGGTCTTGGCAGCTCTGGTTCGCTGGCCCTGACGCTAGCAGTCAGCTATGGGTCGCTGACCTCTGCAGCTGATGCCTACAGGAGTTTGAGAATTATATTGATTTTTTTGGGTATGTTATTGTTATTGAGCTCATTTGAAGATGAGATATTGAGTGATTCAGATTTAAATGATGTTTCTGTGTCAGATGTTACTGACAGGGATATAAATGATGTTTCTGTGTCAGATGTTACTGACAGTGATATAAATGATGTTTCTGTGTCAAATGTTACTGACAGGGATATAAATGATGTTTCTGTGTCAGATGTTACTGACAGTGATTTAAATGATGTTTCTGTGTCAAATGTTACTGACAGGGATATAAATGATGTTTCTGTGTCAGATGTTACTGACAGGGATATAAATGATGTTTCTGTGTCAGATGTTACTGACAGTGATATAAATGATGTTTCTGTGTCAAATGTTACTGACAGTGATATAAATGATGTTTCTGTGTCAAATGTTACTGACAGGGATATAAATGATGTTTCTGTGTCAGATGTTACTGACAGTGATATAAATGACAGTGAAAAGGGTGAGTAAACAGCAACAGCAGTCTCCAAGAATATACATACTTTTCTATATGTATTACTAGTTATTATATTTTTTACGTTTTTTTCAAAAACTTCCCCCTTGTCCTCTTTTTATTTTCTAGAAATGGTTCCCGTCTTTAAGGCAGTAAAACCATTATTAAGCTTCGTCTCCAATTAACATACACTCATCCTTTCTATAATTGACGCTATGCTGTTAATAAACGACATATCCAGAGACGGTTAATTGGCAGGTATGGTGTCTGGCTCCAAGCCTGCCAAAGTAGTCTAAGCGTTGTCGACGGTCAGCAACAACAAACACCCCCGAGATATTGTTCCGTTCTGATTTGTCCCCTATACGTTGGTCGGCCTTGCGTTTGTTATTATAAGTGTCTGATTGTACCAATCCCTAATCATAATATCAGTGCCTAAGATTGTTCGTCGCTGGTTCTTTGTTTGCGTGGGAGACAATTGTTATAGAGTGAGTTTCCATTGATTATCTGTCGTGGTTGCAGTGTCAATGATTGGTTACCGCATGCATACCATAATAACGGGATGGATTCACTCGTTAATCTATGTCGCGTCCTCTGTTCAGAAACGTGTGAATCGATATTTTCTACCTTTCTGTAAATTGACTTAATTCATCTGGTTCCCTCTAGAGCAGCAGTTTACAGCCGTTTCTCATCGCGGACTCCCCCCCCCCCACCCCCACCCCTTATACTATCTCTAGTTGCCGCAGACTCCAAAAACATTACATATATAATAATGATAAATAATGAATTATCTGTGTGTTTACAAAGGTAAAGAATTTAAAATGGTAATGGACAAGTGCTGTTAATAGACAGGAAAACCTACATTTCAAAAGTCTGCCATCACAGACGACAGCCCTGCTGTGATGTTCGGCCACTTGCCTTTCCTGCCCAAATTCCTACCTGGGCGTCTGTTTAATCGGCATTTTTCTAATTATGTGAATGTTTTCTAAATAAACACAACGCCAAAAAGTGTTGTTTTTTTTTTTGTTCTTGAAAATTCAAGTTTGAGATTTGAATCACAAATTCTGCAAGTTCTTGCTGAGATTTTAACAAGAAGTGTTTTCATCATCATCATATAGCATGTCCTTTAAAGAACGTCGCTCCCATCACAGTCTGTCTGAAAGAAACTCGTTCCCTTGCAAAAACTCCAGCCTCCGTCACAGTCATTCCCCGGCATTCCTGGATATCTTGGTGCCATTGTCTTCTTGGTCTACCCTTTCCTCTTGTGCCTGGCACCATACCTTCCATCACTGTTCTCTTGAGACCGTTGTGTCTCTTGATGTGACCAAAGTATTTGCATTTTTCAGCCAAAATGAAATTGATAAACCAGTTCTCCTCTATGCTCAACTCTTGCCGAATGTCTGCATTTGTCTTTTTCTCTGTCCAGGGTATTCTGAGGATCTTTATGTAACATTTTGTTTCGAATAATTCTATCGTTGTCTAGAAGTTTTGGTAATCGTCCATGATTCGCAGCCATAAGCTGCCACTGGAAAAATACAGGCTCTGAAGACTTTTACTTTTATCATTTTGTTGGTGCTCTGCCATAATTTCTTCAGGCTGTTCAGTCTCTGCATTGCAAAAGCTAGTTTTCCTCTGATTTCTTTCGAGCAGTCGCCATTTTTGTCAATTCTGGAGCCCAGATATTCAGAGCAACTATTCAGAGCTTGAATCAGCTGTTTCGAGTGGCGGGTAGGGGATCCCGCATTGCCAATTCTGGTTTTGAATAAGGTCTGCAAACTTCACAGCATTTAGTGTTGTGGGCACCTGGGGGCATCCGTTTGAGGGGAGGAATCTACAGGTTCATGGTCGCCCTGATCGGCTTAGGGCTGATGCCTATATCAAGTTGGTGTATTGCCTCGACGTTGGTGATAAATGTCACGTCATTACTGAGCACATAGTCAATTGGTAATAAATGTCACGCCATCACTGAGCACGTAGCCAATTGGTAATACACGTCAGGTCATTACTGAGCATGTAGTCAATTAGTGACATGTCTCGTCATTACTGAGCACGTAGTGAATTGGTAATACATGTCTAGTCCTTACTGAACACGTAGTCAATTGGTAATAAATGTCACGCCATCACCGAGCACGTAGTCGATTGGTAAAACATGTCACGTCATTACTGAGCACGTAGTCAATAGGTAATACACGTCACGTCATTACTGAGCACGTAGCCAATTGGTAATACACGTCAGGTCATTACTGAGCACGTAGTCAATTAGTAACATGTCTCGTCATTACTGAGCACGTAGTGAATAGGTAATACATGTCCCGCCATTACTGAGCACGTAGTCAATTGGTAAAACATGTCTCGTCATTACTGAGCACGTAGTCAATTTTCGACGTGCTCTCCCAGTTTGGTGAGTGCAATGTCCATCGCTTCCGTGTGGTTTTAAAAAAAAATAGGTGTTTACGACGTGCAAACTTGCACATCGCAGCAGAGATCATCAAGCGACCATCTCTATCATTTTATTGATCTTTGTCGTGGGAAGGTATAGCATGCATTTCTTCTTCTTCGTACGCTGTCAGACGTCAACTTGAATTTGTTCGAAGAAAGCAGCTGTCATCCTGAGGCTGTCGACACTGCCATAGAGCTTGTCCAGTGTTGGCACTGGTGATGGCCACATGTGCTTTCTCTGGTCATCGTATGTTGGGATATTTTGTCTTTCACTCTTAGCTTGGGCGTAGCAATTCTGAAGTTGACTATCTGGACAGAAAGATTTGTTGGAGTATGACTATTAGTTATGTACAGCCAACTCGGCCTATATGGGGCCGGCCTTCACATGCACTGATGTGTAGTTCATCTCCATTGTTGGACAGCTGTGGGTGTCTTTCTGTTGGTGTTTCAGTAGGATGCAGGGTTTCAGCTGGGTCATGAAGAGGGATTACTACTGGGTCATGAAGAGGGATTACTACTGGGTCATGAAGAGGGATTACTGCTGGGTCAGGAAGAGGGATTACTACTGGGTTATGAAGAGGGAATACTACTGGATTATCAAGAGGGATTACTACTGGGTTATGAAGAGGGATTACTACTGGGTTATGAAGAGGGATTACTACTGGGTTATGAAGAGGGATTACTACTGGGTTATGAAGAGAGATTACTACTGAGCCATGGAGAGGGATTACTAGTGGGTAATGAAGAGACATTACTACTGGGTTATGAAGAGGGATTATTAGTCCTGAGAATGATACAGCTCTGTCCAGCGATATGGGGCCTGCACATTGGAAACTTAATAATTATTAACTTAAAAATGAACAATTTGTTAAAAAGTATAACTAATTTAATACAAGACTATGTACAGACCTCGCCAACTGAAAATTTAGCAGAATATTGGGATTTGTTAAAAAGAACAATTAAAGAAAACACACAAACAATATCAAAAATTATCCGCAAACAAATGAGAAGAAAAAAACGAATTATAAAAGAAGCGATTAGATTAACCGAACTTTTGGATAAAAATGCCCTAGTAATTCATTTACTACAAGAAGAGTTAAATAAAATTGAAAATCATAGGATACAAGGGGCACAATTAAGAACAAAATTAAACTCATAACACAAAATACCAAGTGAACAATATTTAGCAGTAGAACAAAACATACGGAGGAGTAGACATATAATAATAATAATAATAATAATAGCTGTCCATCGCTGTCGATGAGGACCGCCGACATCATCCTTGTCACAGATTTCCCTGTTGGGTGTGGGTGCGCATGTGGCTGAACAGGCCAATGCGAGAACGAAAACATCTGCTACATATCGGGCACACGAGGTTTGTAGAAGGGGATGGTGTTCCTGCTGCTCGGGATTTCCGCGTCTCGCGTCTGTTCTGGGCTTTCACAACACGGTCATCTTCCCCGGCACCTATACCCGATTTGACTGCACTTCTCCAGTCAGATCTGTTTTTCGCAAGACATTCCCAGGTGTCGAAGTCTATCTGGCAACTTTTTAGTGAGTCCTTCAGACCGTCTTTAAAGCGTTTCTTTGGGCGCCCTCTCTCGCGCCATCCGTCTCTCAGCTCGCCGTAGAGAAGCTTCTTTGGGAGCCGCTCGTCTGACATACGGACGAGGTGTCCGGCCCATCCTAGTCGTCCTTTTTCTAGCAGTGCATGTATGCTGGGCATGTTAGCCCTCGAGAGAACCTCGATGTCAGTGACACGATCTTGCCATCGGATGTGGAATATTCGCCTCAGGCAACCTGTGTGGAAGTGGTTTAACCTCCTTGCATGTCCAGAGTATACAGTCCAGCTTTCGCAAGCGTATAGTAGGGTTGGAATGATGGTTGCACGGTAGACTTTCAATTTGGTCTTGACGCTGATGCCACGACGTGCCCAGACCATCGAGCGCATTCTACCAAAGGCTGTGCTGGCCTTTGCTATTCTGCTTGCCACCTCATCGTCTAGGCTGACAGATCTCGACAGCGTGCTGCCCAGATATGTGAATTTGTCTACGGCATTCAACGTCTGCCCGCTGACTGTAGTCTCTGGTTTTGTGTACGGCATGCCTGGTGCTGGTTGGTACATGACCTCTGTTTTTTTGGTATTTATGGTCAGGCCAAAATTTTCGCATGCGGCAGAGAACTGGTCCATTCCAACCTGCATGTTCAGTTCTGAGTTGCTCATTAGAGCACAGTCGTCAGCAAATACAAGTTCCCTGATTATGTCACCAGCCACTTTAGTTTTGGCCTTCATTCTTCTGGAATTGAGTAACTTGCCATCTGTGCGGTACTTTATGGGTATTCCAAGCTCCAGTGATCTGAAGGCGTCTGTCATCGTGGCCGCGAACATCATGCTGAACAAAGTCGGGGCGAGTACACATCCTTGTTTTACTCCGTTTGATACTAGAAACGTTTTAGAGATTGCACCGCTGTCCAGTACACGAGCACACATGCCTTCGTGTAGCTGTTTCACCATTGTTATGAACTTGTTGGGGCAGCCAAACTTATACATTATCATCCACAGCCCTCCTCTGTTTACTGTATCAAATGCCTTTGTCAAATCAATAAATGTGGTGTACAAGGCCTGATTTTGCTCTCGACACTTCTCTTGTACTTGGCGAGCGGCAAAAATCATGTCCACTGTTCCTCTTCCGGCTCTGAATCCACATTGGCTTTCTGGGAGGTGGTGGCTTTGTTCAAAGTGTTTGTTGAGCCTGTTTAGCAGTAAGCGCGCTAGGATCTTGCCTGCTATGGAGAGTAGCGATATTCCACGATGATTGTCGCATTCCTGACGATTGCCTTTTCTTTTGTATAGGTGAACGATTGAGGCGTCCTTTAGCTCCTGCGGAATTTTACCTTCACCCCACATGTGACAGAAGAGTTCAGTGATCCTTCTGGTGAGGGATGGGCCAGCTGTCTTATATACCTCTGCTGGTATTGCATCAGCTCCTGGAGCTTTTCCTATAGATAGTGAACTGATTGCCCTGTCGACTTCCTCCTCAGTAATGACTTCATCCAACGCCAGGTTCAGTTCCACCTGCGGCATTCGCCGGATGGCCTCTTTATTTATGGACGATGGGTGGTTTAGTATTTTGCAGAAGTGGTCTGCCCATCTGTCTAGAATCTGAACCTTATCTGTTAGCAGTACCCCATCCGCAATGCGAACTGGAGTATTACTAGAGGGCTGCGGGCCGTAGAGAGCTTTCAGTGCCTCGTAAAACCGTTTGGTGTCATGACGCTCGGCGAACATCTCAATTTCGTCAGCTCTTTTGCTGAGCCAGGAGTCTTGCATCTCTCTAAGCCTGGTCTGGACAGCTTTGCGAGCAGTATTGAACGCAGCTTTTGCTGTCGGAGATGGTGTGTCCCTCTGGTATTCCCTGTGCGCTTCATGTTTTGCATCGAGAAGGCCCTGTATTTCTAGATCGTTCTCATCACACCAGTCCTTATGCTTGCGAGTGATTGGGCCAATGTGTTTAACAGCTGTATCGTAGAGTGTGTTTCTCAATGATGCCCAGTTCTTTTCGATGTCGTTCTTTTCAAAACGAAGCTCAGACAGTCTACCCTCAAGCTCTTCCTGGAAGCCTCCTCTCGTGGGTTCGTATTTCAACTGAGAGACATTTAGCCTCCTCGGTGGTTTCTTTCCCTGGGGGCGCATTTTGGGCTGGATCTTGAAGTTTAGCTTGGCAATGACAAGTCGATGGTCGGTCCAACATTCTGCACTACACATGCTCTTCGTTACCATAGCATCCGCTCGATCCCTACGTCTGATGATAATATAGTCAATGAGGTGCCAGTGGCGGGACCTTGGGTGCATCCATGTGGTTCTATTTCGGACAGGTAGTCGGAAAGCTGTGTTTGTAATGAGTAGTTCATTTGCGGCACATGTCCTCAGAAGTAGCAGTCCGTTACTATTGCATTTTCCGATACCATGTCTGCCAATGGTCCCCTCCCATGCTGTATGGTCTGTGCCAACCCTAGCGTTAAAATCACCGAGGATGACCAGTTTGTCAGATTTGGGAACTGCAGCGATGAGCGCCTCAAGGTCCTCATAAAACTTATCTTTTGTTTCCTGAGGATTTGTCATTGTGGGTGCGTATGCACTGATGAGTGTTGCATGGCGCCCTCCTATTAGGGGAAGACGCAGTGTAATCAGGCGGTCATTAATTCCTCTGGGCATGCTTGTGAGCTTGTCGACCATGTTGGTCTTGATGGCAAAGCCAACTCCAGCTTCACGGCGTTCTTCTTTGCTGCGGCCGCTCCAGAAGAAAGTATAACCAGCGCCTTCTTCTGTGATCTGCCCTTCCTCTGCCAGTCGTGTCTCGCTCAGGGCAGCTATGCAGATGTTGTATCTAGCCAGTTCCCTGGCGATCAGTGCTGTCCGTCGTTCGAGTCTGTTTGCTTTGGTGTTGTCCAGTAGCGTGCGGACATTCCATATAGACAGATACACGAAATAAAAGGGGAGGGAGGAGAGATTTGTACAGAGACCAAGCAAATAGGTCAAGCGTTTAGACATTTCTACGCTAAACTGTACTCAGCAGAGAGCACTCAAACAAGTACACGTGAAGAATGTGAGACCGTCACATAGCGCCTGAACGAGCAGGATAAACAAACTATAAATAAACCTCTAACAATAGAAGATTTACAATGTGCTCTCAGTTCTTTTCAAAAGGACAAGAGTCCTGGTCCTGATGGCCTGACTGCTGAGTTTTATTCCACATTCTTCAACGTGCTGAGCCCACTCTTTCTCAAGGTCTTGCACGAGGCTTTGAGAAAGGTGAACTCCAAAATAGCTTAAACCAATCATATGTAACCTTAATTCATAAACCAGACACAGATAAAACAGAAATAACAAATTATAAATTAATATCACTTTTAAAAACACACTATAAAATATTAACAAAAGCTTTAACGATAAAAATTAAACTTTTCATGAAAAATCTAATTAACGAAGATCAACAGTGTAGTGTGCAAAATATAAATATTAAACACGCGCATTTTTTAAGAGACATCATTCAATACACACATGCAAAAGGGCACAGACAACAATTTTATCAATAGACCAGGAAAAAGAATTTGAGTATCACATGAATATATGCATAAAACACTAAAGAGAAATAACGTAGGGAAATATTTTACAAATTGGGTTAAAATCGTATACAGAAAGCCAGAAAGTAGATTATTAAAAAACCACACACTCACAGACAGCATACACTTAACAAGATCAGTAAGACAAGGTTGTCCTTTATCCCCGTTATTATACGTATTAGTGTTAGAGCCAATCTTAGAGAAAATCATACAAGACAGAACAATTAACGGAACACACCAACCAGGAATAGGAGAAAAAAAACTAATAGCATATGCAGATGATACCGCATTTTTCCCAACAAATTATAAATCAATACAATACATATTAAATACATTTGAAATATTTGGAGAACAAAGTGGTACTAAAATAAATATTTTAAAATCTAAAAATATGGGAATAGGTAAATGGAAATTCAAAACAGACTTCCCCTTTCAATTAGTGCAGGAAACTAAGCTTAACATTTATGGCATTTATTTTTCAGCAAATCCGTCAGATAAAAAAAAAAAAGATATGTATATATATTAAACATCTTCAGTCCCCCAATAAAAATCATTAAAGAAATAAACGTACTTTTTAGAAATTTTATATTTAGATTTATCATACATAGTATTCACATTAAACGCTAATGCAGGATATAAATTGAGGTGGGATTTCCCTACAAAGATTTAAAAACAAAAATTCAGGCCCTTAGAATTAAATTTATAAGCGAAATAGTCTCAAATCCAACCTATTACCAATTAGCACATTACTATGTGGGACTTACAATTATTTAAATTTGTAAACTAAATATTAATATGCCACATTTTTTTTTTTTGGGGGGGGGGGGGGGGGAATTTGCCCCCCTTTTATAAAGAATGTATTATTAGAAATATTCAACATAATGAACATTTAATTAAACAAGAAACTAAAATTATTTATAAAAAGTTAGTTCAGTTCCAAGAACCGCGACTTAAAAATAGAATAAAAAGGTAATATCATTATTTCATTACAGACTACACACATATTTTCACTAGCTTACATACATTAAAAATACCACCAAAAACTAAAGAAGTAACGTATAGACTTTTGTTCACCAATTCAGTATAAAAAGCATACATGTCCAAAACAAGCATGCCAAAATATAAATTTAGCAGACAGAACATCCAAGAAACAGAAGACCATTTATTGTATCGATGTACACCTATATAAGAAACATTAGCAACACTAAGACAAACAATAAATAAACACAGACAAGTTAAAGTAAACATGTACAAAGCAATAATGTTAAATACCATCGTCAAAACAAAAATTTCAGAACAGACTTTTAACAATACTAACAGATTTCAGACACTTAATATGGACATGCAAAAATAAAGCAGTATATCAACAAAGAATTTACACCCTACAAATATTTACATATATATTTTCACAGAAACATAAACTATAACTAAATTCTTTTTATTTTTTTTTTAAATTTATTTTTTTATTTCTTTTAAGTGTGAAAGTCTGAATGCAAGGAGATTTGTGTATATAGAAAAATTGTACATTACATGCATTTTAGTAGCAGCAAATTGTAATTTGAATTTGTATTTGAAAAATGGACAAATAAAATTCATTAAAACCTACTTGCCTAGTCCGCTCCATGACTTCGACGGCGGTCAAGGTCCAAGGTTCAGCTCTTGTGTCAGCACGGCTTTACAGACACAATCGTCGCCCGGGGTCGCGAGCTGCTCCTTCCCAAATGTCTTGTACGAGGACGAAAGCAAGCGTGAGAAATTTGGTCAGGTGGATAATTAACACCTATCGCCTTCAGTGTACAGATGCCAATGTACACGTCCATGTGGTTCTGGTGTAGGGCCATAGCTCACTCGTTCTAGGTTTGTACCCTGTATAAAGAGGGGAGACGCCCAAGCTAGAACTTCTCACGCGAATTCTTTTATGAAGGGATAGCTCTTATTTTACTTTTGTTTTACATTTATTTGGTTGCATCCCTTGGTATGTTTTAAATGAACAAAAAACCATTGTAAGCTCTTGTATCTATAACAAACATCATGTGCAATGCAAATAATGAAATACATCTTTAAACTAACTGTCACAAAGCAATAATTGTTCCACATGCGAAATATAAGAAAAATATGGTTTCCATGTAGGCATGATTAGGTACTACGAAACATAGCTATCACTCAAATATCAATGGGAAGCATTATACGACCACAGTATAAGAGAGCGCTGGATATAATGTAGTCAGAGCGGTTGCTGTTCACGCGAAGGCACAAGGTTTGCGACATGTTCCAGTCAATTCAGGTGTAAATTGGAACCTCATTTACTGTTAAGAATGGAATGACAGAGAGGAACGGAAGTAGTTCTCCGAAACGCTGATGTCTCCAACTGTAATACCTCATCCCTGACGCTAGTGACTGACATGGAGTAAATTTAACTCTTTGATTTGTAAGACAAGACATTGAAAAAGGGAACTGTTCACCTCGCCTAACAAAAGCTGAGACGTCTTGAAGTGAAGTATCTACAACTGCATCCCCGACTGCAGTGTTTCTTTTTTTAGATTATTCAGTGAACATAAAAAGCTAGTTGACCAAGCCTATAGTCCTGCTATCATTTCTTTGCCATACATTCTAAATATAACAGTTGCTGTTTGTTCGGTCGATACTCGTTACGGTTGGCGGTTTTTCAGGCCGTGCTGTTGTTCGTGAGCTTTGCTCGTCTGTGTTTTTAAGTTGTTGGCGGGTATGGAGTACTCTTCTGCTTCTTCTGCGTTCGTTCTCAATCTTCCGCTACCAAGCCCTGTACAGGTCTTCGCATGTAGCAGGATGTAGTCCGGAGAACGGAATGCGTTGTGTCGCTAGTTTACAGCTTAGCTCCGATATTTGCACCTGTCGGTCCGACACATCCGTCTTCGGCGGCGGAGTACTCTAAATGACCACATCAATTATTGTTTTTCACGAATTAGCCTGTATTATGGTCTTACTGTTGAGAGTACAGAGAAATAAGAAGACTAAAGTCAATATATATATATATAGAGAGAGAGAGAGAGAGAGAAAGTGAGGGGGGGGGGGGGGGGAGTGAGAGAGGTGATGTACACTTTTATAAACGTTAATTGCTGCAGGAATTGAAGAAGTCCAGAAATAAGGTTTGTTATGACCTCAGTTTTATTTACATTGATTTTCATGTTGTATTCTTGACATGTTGTATTCTTGACATGTTGTATTCTTGACATGTTGTATTCTTGACATGTTGTATTCTTGACATGTTGTATTCTTGACATGTTGTATTCTTGACATGTTGTATTCTTGACATGTTGTATTCTTGACATGTTGTATTCTTGACATGTTGTATTCTTGACATGTTGTATTCTTGACATGTTGTATTCTTGACATGTTGTATTCTTGACATGTTGTATTCTTGACATGTTGTATTCTTGACATGTTGTATTCTTGACATGTTGTATTCTTGACATGTTGTATTCTTGACATGTTGTATTCTTGACATGTTGTATTCTTGACATGTTGTATTCTTGACATGTTGTATTCTTGACATGTTGTATTCTTGACATGTTGTATTCTTGACATGTTGTATTCTTGACATGTTGTATTCTTGACATGTTGTATTCTTGACATGTTGTATTCTTGACATGTTGTATTCTTGACATGTTGTATTCTTGACATGTTGTATTCTTGACATGTTGTATTCTTGACATGTTGTATTCTTGACATGTTGTATTCTTGACATGTTGTATTCTTGACATGTTGTATTCTTGACATGTTGTATTCTTGACATGTTGTATTCTTGACATGTTGTATTCTTGACATGTTGTATTCTTGACATGTTGTATTCTTGACATGTTGTATTCTTGACATGTTGTATTCTTGACATGTTGTATTCTTGACATGTTGTATTTGGTTTGTTATTATGTTCTTACAATTGTATTTCTGAAGTTGCTATGACTGCTTGATCGTCTGCGAAATAAGTTTGTTTTAGAATTCACCAATGTTGTTTCTTTTACAAATGTGTAATGTTTCTACAAATGTGATGAACAACAAAGGGGATAGCACACATGCGTGCTGTACTCCTGATTTGAAATGAAATTTTTCTAATAGTCCGGTTATTGTTCCAACGGAGAACTGGCTATCGATTTAAGAATTTTGTACAGATTAAGTGATATTGTACTTGATTTATATATATATATGTGTATGTGTGTGTACGTGTATGACTGTATGTGTGTATGTTGTATGTGTGTGCGTGGGTGTGTGTCGTCTTTTGTCGTCTCGCATTTTACTGGGATGTAGCCCAGTGTCTTGTTATGTATTTGTCTTTCGTCTCTCCCGTGACCCGAGTCATACTTATTCCAACTTTACGGCAGGTCTTGTTTACGCTGTCTATCCACTATTCCATTGGTTTATCTCTTGCCCTTTTTCCTGATGTTATCCTGTAGAAAGTTGCATGAACAATGTGGTCTGGTTGCATTCTCAATGCCGCCAAACCAATTCATTCTCTGTTGATCAATGTACTGTAGGTAGTGAATTGTTCCAGCCTTTTCCTGGAATTTCGTTTTTGTGATTATATCTCTTCTGGAGTTGTTATGTACCTTTCGTAGGCACCGCATTTCGCATGTGGCTAATTTTGATACTGGGCCATATTCAATGCCCATTCCTGGCACTGGTATCACAGGGTTGGAATAAAGATATTTTTTATCGTTTGCTTTTTCGCATGGAGGAAAATCTTGCGGTGGCTTAGCAGTGGAAACACCTGGTAGGTGATGAGCGTTTGTGCTCTGCACTCTTGTGTCTCTCTATCGAGTCTACCGTTCTCACTAAAACAGTTCCTAAATACCCACATTCATGTACATGTGTGTGTGCGCGTGTAAGTGTATGTGTGTGTATGTGTGTGTATGTATGTGTGTGTGTAAGTGTCGTTGTGTGTGTAATTCGTTGTTTGTTTTTGTTGGTTTTTTTGTTTACACCCTATACACATAAATATGTATAAATGAGAAATGCAGTTGAACAAATTTCAAATGCAGATATTTTACTTGACGAATCTTTGTATCTACTGCTTCCCATGAGAATAAGAGAAAGACCATTGCAGCTGGCACTGACATGGCTCATGTATCAAACCATTCAGCGTACTCGTGCATAACTGGCATCTGCCTCAATTTATGTACAGATTGAGGGTGCTACTCACAAGGAGAACTATTTTTAGTCGTCTTTTACGACAATATTGGAATACTGAAGTGGCACTATTTATTCTTCACTTGGTATCACTTTATATGATGGATGATGTGGTGTGTGTCCGATTGTTGTCTCAGCCTGTGCCATCCATGACGACCCTCTCTTGATTATTGATCCCTTGATGTCTGAGATACTACTGTGCAGAGAATGCCGCGTGTATGTGGTAACATGCATATAGGCTTTGACTTGTGCCAGTTTATGCCTGGATGACACCGATAACAATCCCAACATGTACCGCATGTCGTATACATCTTGGTATATGACGAGATAACAAGTACCGAGATCTGGCAAAGAGCACGACAAGAACTAATACGGCAGCAGATTGAAGAGAGAAAGTAAAGATAGACATGTCACACCCTCAGAAAGATATATAATACTGTTATTAGAGATGCAATGGGTTGGAATTCACGTGGGAAGAGACTAAACATAATGGGGAAGAACAGAGGAAGAGGAGGCTCAGATCAGCTAGTCTAAAGGATGAAGTTCATGAAGGACCAGAGCAGCTCGAGTCTGAGGGAAACTCGTGAAGGCCTAGTTCATCTAGACTATAATGGGTGAAGCTCATGACGGCCCTGTACGGTTAGACACTTAATGGATGATGTTCATGAAGTTTCTAGTTGAGCTAAACTCTAATTAGGGAAGTTCATGAAGTACTCGTTCAGCTAAACTCTAATTACAGAAGTTCATGAAGACTTAAATCAGAAAGTCTAATGAGCGAAGCTCTTGAAGACAGTCTCAGATAGAAACTGGTTGAGATCATACACTGCAGCCCAACGTTACAAGTGAAGCCATGGCTAAGCAGAACCCGTGACTAAATGGCATGAATACTTATTATGTTACAATAGGATGTTTAAAGACAGGATCTGTGACCAAAAGGTTATATGAAGATAGGATATGTGACCTAAAGGTTATATGAAGATAGGATATGTGACCAAAAGGTTATATGAAGATAGGATATGTGACCAAAAGGTTATATGAAGATAGGATATGTGACCAAAAGGTTATATGAAGATAGGATATGTGACCAAAAGGTTATATGAAGATAGGATATGTGACCAAAAGGTTATATGAAGATAGGATATGTGACCAAAAGGCTGTACGATTACAGGATCCGTGACCAAAAGGCTGTACGAAGACAATATATGTGACCAAAACACATTACCAAGATACGTGATCTGACCAAATGGCTGTACGAAGACACGATTTGTGACCATAAAGGCTGTACGAAGACAAGATTTGTGACCATAAAGGCTGTACGAAGACACGATTTGTGACCATAAAGGCTGTACGAAGACAAGATTTGTGACCATAAAGGCTGTACGAAGACAAGATTTGTGACCATAAAGGCTGTACGAAGACAAGATTTGTGACCATAAAGGCCAGATGAAGACAAGATCTGGAATCAACAAGCTTTAGGAGGACAAGCAGCAAACTCCAAGGTCCGCGTTTGGCCAAGTATGATGATCCCACGGTCGTATAAAGATAATCAGGATAGTCCACGGCCCGCATGAGGTCAAGTAGGCTGACCAAAGGCCCATACAAGTACAAGCAGGACTGACTGAAGGTCGAATGACGATAAACATAATGACTCAAAGCCCACTCGAGGACAAACATGAAAGCTAATGGCCGGTATGAGGTCAAGCCATCTGACTCAAGGTCCGTACACAATGGCGTAAGACTTGTATGAGGACATTCTAGATAATCCACAGTAAAAACCTTCTTTATCTTGTCATCTGATTCTCAACTTTATGTTGCATAGCGTCTGCTTTATTATGAGAAAATTACAAGTCATCGAAAATGCATAATTTATTTTAGTGTGTTACTGTTTGCCTGTGCTGGACAGAATTGGATGTCTTCTCTTTTAATGTACATATTGGTTTTTTTCTGTTCTAATCAAATATGTTATGTTTAATCTGTTTTTGCATATCGTATCTAATGTTTAATCTAACCATCTATGAAGACGTTAAAGCAGATATGTCGTTTTTCACTAGGCGGGTCGTTTCTACTTTCGACGTTTACGCTTTTTCCGAGTTCTCTCTTCGAGTCGCTTCAAATGGGGATAAGTCATTTTGGAGTGATGTCTTCCATGTGGTTCGCACTGTGGCTGAATTTTCCCAAACAATGTGGTCGATGGAAAAGTCTGTCATTGATCACTTGTGGTCGATGGAAAAGTCTGTCATTGATGACTTGTGGTCGATGGAAAAGTCTGTCATTGATGTCTTGTGTTCGATGGAAAAGTCTGTCATTGATGTCTTGTGGTCGATGGAAAAGTCTGTCATTGATGTCTTGTGGTCGATGGAAAAGTCTGTCATTGATGTCTTGTGGTCGATGGAAAAGTCTGTCATTGATGACTTGTGGTCGATGGAAAAGTCTGTCATTGATGACTTGTGGTCGATGGAAAAGTCTGTCATTGATGTCTTGTGGTCGATGGAAAAGTCTGTCATTGATGTCTTGTGGTCGATGGAAAAGTCTGTCATTGATGTCTTGTGGTGGATGGAAAAGTCTGTCATTGATGTCTTGTGGTCGATGGAAAAGTCTGTCATTGATGTCTTGTGGTCGATGGAAAAGTCTGTCATTGATGACTTGCAAACATCTTTATATCTGAGCAAGGGTCTGTCTGGGAGTCTCCGCCCCTCTGACAGCTCACCATGTAACACTTGTTTTATAATACCCCTATTGTCCATTCTACTTTCGTGATCTAGCCAGGCCAGTTTTCTAGCACGTAACAGTCCTATAGCAGAAGAAAGATTTGCGCGTTGCAGTACTTCTGTCTTTGTTTTCTTGTCTTGCCACCTGATGTTCATAATTTTTCGCAGGCAGTGGATGTGAAAAGTGTTTAGCCGTCTCTCGTGGCTAGAATATGGAGTCCATATCTCTGAGGTTCACAACAGGGTGCTGAGAATACAGGCCCAATTTATCTGCATTTTAGTCTGCAAAGTGAATTTAATATTTCTCCACGTCCTCTTTAAAAGGCAGCCAAAAGTAGTCCCTGCTTTTCCGTTTCTTATATTTATTTCCTCGTCTAGAGTGAGGGCGCTGGTAATTGTTGACCCAGGGTAGCTGACATTTTTGGTTGATGTTATGAGATTGCCTATGAGTCTGCTGACGGAGTTAAATGCCTTTGTGAGACCTACAAAGGCAATGCAGGGAGGCTGCCTCTGCTCTCTGCATTTTTCCTGGAGCTGTCGACGTGTGAAGATCATGTCGGTTGTAGAAGGTCCGGTTCTAAAACCGCATTGAGACTCAGGGCAGTACACGTTCTCAGAGTCTCTGCAACCTCTTTAGGATTACACGTGCAAAAGCTTTACTTGCGGTATTTAGGAGTGAGATACCTCTGAAGTTATTGCAGTCCCCATGGTCACTTTTATTTTTGATTAGCGACACTATCCTAGCATACCGCATATCTTGCGGGATGTCCCCTTCCCTACAACAGCGAACGATCATGAAGGTGAGGCAAAATAACTTCAATGTTCTCATTGATGACCTCTGCGGGGATGTTATCATTTCCTGGTGCTGTGCCCCTAGAAAGTCTACTTAAAGATCAGAGTAGTATTCTACCCACCTTTCCAGTTGCTCACTCTTGTCTGTGAGGGTCTGTCTTCCTTTGACTTTAGTGGGGCAATTTTTGTTATGCGCTGTCGATGGCAACTTTGATGCTCGCATACATTTTCTTAGTGTTGCCCACATCGGCTGCGTTTTGTATTTCTTAATAGCAGAGGAGGGACTCATATTCATTTGCACATCTCCTACAGTGTTGCTGCACTGCTGATTTTGCGCTCCGAAGATTTTCTCTAGAGCCTTCTGGGGGTTTTTGTTTGAAGTACAGTAGCGCCTTTCTCTTTGTTTGAAGTACAGTAGTGCCTTTCTCTTTGCTTCAGTAAGTGGGATAACGGTTCCTGCATTTGCTTCTACCCAGTCTTTTTTGAATGATTTCCTGACGCCAAAAGCGGAGACAGCACAGTCGTAAATATTTGTTTTGAGGATGTTCACGTGTCGTTTGTGGAGGATTCGCCTTCTGCCCTCTCTCCTAAACTAATTCTTGCTTTAATACCTCTTTCTTCCCCTGCACTTTCTTCTCCTGCACTTTCTTCTCCTGCACTTTCTTCTCCTGCACTTTCTTCTCCTGCACTTTCTTCTCCTGCACTTTCTTCTCCTGCACTTTCTTCTCCTGCACTTTCTTCTCCTGCACTTTCTTCTCCTGCACTTTTATCAGATTGATTTTACACTAACGCGATGGCAACATCTAAATAACATACATGCATGCCATAGCGCGACTGCAATACTGATCATGTTAGTCATTACAGAACCAAACTGATACCAAATAAAATCTACAAATCAAATGGACCGCCCAAATCCAAAATAACATCAAAATTGTCTACTATGGCACAAAATCACCCCAAGACTAGTGTAGTAAATAATTTACAGAAATATATTCAGATCTGGTCCAAGACTTTCATCTCGTCTCGTCTTGTCTGTCCCATAACTTAGGTAGTCGTAGTAGCATCATGAACTGTCCGTCATCATTGTATTCTATCCATTGCATGCACTGTGGTTTCATTTAATGTCACGCTAGTCAACCTTCGAATATCATCTTACCAGCGCATTTTAGGGTGACCTTGTATATTCTTGCCTGGAACTGCGCCTCACATTATTACAATGGGCAAACCTTGAGAATGTATCAAACTGTTGTACCAGCATAGCTTTCATGATTTGATAATTGAAAGTAGGTCCGGATACGGTTTGATAGGCTGTGAGACAGTATTGCATACATAACATACACGATGAGATCTCGATAAGATATTTCCAGGATATTTTTAAAACATATATTTTTTACCTGTATTTTTGGCTCCAATGCAGCATTTAATTTCTATCCCAAGGGAGCACAATTCTTTGACAGATACACACAAAGCCTTCTATTCTATCGTTCTTGTTAGTTGACTTGTCGTTAGGTGTCAAAGATGCAGCCAGTGAATGGGCTGACAGCAGCCAGTGACTCATAGCTAGCTAATAGCATCAGGGTCAGTGAACCAGAGCTGACAAAACCCTATACCACATTCAAGGGAGGCCTCGGGAACAACCTACACTAGTGTAGTCCGGCTAAGAAAATAGGGATCGCAGTGGGAAGATAAACCCAGAGTCAACAAACAAAAAATAAGCCATTAGTGACCAAAGCAAATCTAGACCTTTGCAAGAGAAGACGGTCACTGAAATACCAAAAAAATTCACCTGATGAGATCGGCAGATGTAAAGAGGTCAAGAGAATAATACAACATAAGATGAGAGAGGCGAAAGAAGCGTGTATATGTCAGCAATGTACAGACATCGAACAGAGATTATACAGAAATAACGCCAAATGAGCATACAAGGTGGTCAAAGAACTGGTAACAGCAAGACAAGCCAGGGAGTTTATGATACAGGACAAAAGCGGCAAGTGCCTTATAGACAAAAAGATGTACTAACACAATGGACAGAGTACTGCTCCGAGTTATACAGATATGAGAGACGAGACGAGCCTGGGAAACAATCCCTACAACACCAATAACTATAGAAGATAACCAACTGATAACAAAGGAGGAGGTAGCTGCTGTGGTAAAGACATAGACAAAAGGGAAGGCGGCCGGCGTGGAGAATATACCTGCCAGGTGGGGAGGTAGTGGTGGAAGGCCTGACACACATTGCAACAAAATTTGGGTGGCGGGAAACTGGCCTAAAGCTGTGCCAAAATTACAGAACAATAAGCTTCATCAGCCACCCTAGCATGATCATGCGTTGAATAATCCTCGACAGATTGAAACACCAAGCATAGAATAGAACATCATTGCTGAAGAGAGCAGCTAGCGAAACCGTTGGTTATATTATGTTCTCAATTACTTGCTAAAGGGATTGTTCCATGGAATTAGAAAGATGCAAGAGTGATCTCCTTATTCAAAATGGGGGAAAAAAATCACACTTCACAGCAATAATCTGATGCTATCCCCATCTTTTCTTGCGATGGGCAGCTATTATTATTATTATTATGGAAATCAAAAGAGATTAAAATCAACACAAAAAGTAAAACGAATTAACTTCAATGTAAAGTCGGTTTTATTGTATCGCCCTGCGGAAGCAACAGCCAAAAAAGTACATACTGTACAAAATTGATTCATGCGCACAATAGAGAGGTTGAAAAAGTGTGATCAATCCACAAATCGGGAACTGTTGGAAAGACAGACCAGTGGAGCATGATGTGAGGAGAAGGTATTGGGGTTGCATGGGACACATCAAGTTTAGTCAATAAACTGATATCATTACAAGACAGTTTCCTTTCTGGAATCCCCAATGCAAGCGAAGTAGAGGTAGATTAAAACATACATTGAGATGAGAGCTTCAGACAAACATAAAGGGAACATGAAAGATGTGGGCAGAGTTGAAATGAATGGCCCAGGACAGAAGGATATTGCATGTTTTTGTTGAAAACCTCTGGACTTTCTTACATCGCCTGGTGTGGGGAGCGATCGAATACACGGCGGTATAACTGGGCGGGCAGATTGGTTGGCATCCAATCTAAGACAAGGTAAACTCTGACTCTTCACTTTGTCATTCTTTGCATTCCTTTCCTTTGGATTACATCAGCGAGAGTAAGAGGGGGATCCTGTAATTTGGGCAGCCCATGTTCTCTCTCCATATTCAGCGCCCAAACGTGCGCCCTAAGCGACTACTAACAGGGCGCCACACGCATGGTCTGCACAGACAGAGATGCCTCTGAATCTAGTCAACAGGTAGAAGGCTTTAGCGAGGCACACCATGATGATGATAACTATAGAGATGGGAAGTTTTAAGAGCTGGTCCCCATTGGCCAGGCACACCATGAGGGCACGTTTTGGGCACTTTTTCAAATCTTAAATATCTTGTTAATTTATTTTTCAGAAGCATCTTGTTTCATTTGCACTCCATACAAAGCAAAGCTGGCCCCTTTCAGGCAGTCTGTATCAAAACCCTTAAATGTGCTCTAGCGGTGGCAGTTTGTTCAATGGTAGCTTCACCTACCTGTCGGCAGACATACACTTGCCTGTTTCAATACCAAAATTCCAAGTTATGTGGCTGCTAACCCCATGCATTTCCTTTTTAGCTGCCCTTTATGGACCGTTGGAAAAGTTTCACTGTACCTTTTCTTGCCTCCCAAATGACCACTTAGTTTTTAAAATTATTCTTCATTTCTCTGTAGTTAGTTTGAAAATGACTTGACAAATTTACTGCTTTGCTTCCAGCTAGAAGGAGTCAGGCTGAAGTATCCAGACATTGTCAAATTGTTCAGGGAGAACTATCCAGATGGGAACTGCATGGTTCCTAAGGGCAGATAGATTAATACATCCTTCAGAGCCGAACAGTCTTCATAAATTCATTGAAAGCGACATGAATGTAATTTCTTTGCACAGTTTCTTGTGTCACATTAGTGATTCCCAACCGCCAGTCCGTTGACCGATGTCGGTCCGCAGACATTTCCTGTCAGTCCGCAGACATTTCGTGTCGGACAGCAAAAAAGGAAATTGCTTCTGACCCCCAAATCTATTTACTGCTAGAATTCTGGTTATTTTAAAAAGCAATATAATTTTCATTTGATAAATATTAGATTTACAAATTCACAAACTACGATATAAATAATGGGATTGTTTTATTTATTCGTTTAAGAAATCCATTTGAAAAGCAAATGCATTAGACGTCTAGTGACATTGGTTGGAAATAAATTATAACTAATGAACAAATGTGACTGCAGTCAAACTAAAATTATGTTTTAGCCCTTAATTAATTTTAAACTATGCCATCTTGTTCTTGTAGATGGTTGTATATTGTAGAGAAAAACTTGTTATAGTCTAATTTATCGTTGCGAACATTGAATATTGACAAAGTGGTCGTCATCGATTACGATGAACGAACAACAGCAAACATTACTTTTTCAAACTACTCTTGAGACAATGGATTTGTGGAGACAACATTTACAATCTACAGGCACTTCCGTCGAGTAAGCAGATGTCGGAGGGTTGAGTATCTGAGTTGTAGATAGGGCGCTTTGTTTCTCACGGAAAAGGTACCGGGTTAAAGTGTCGTTATCAATGCACTAAAGCCGCCCCAGATCTAAATGGGTACTTGGCTCCCTGTTAAGGAAGGAAAGATAGAGAGGAACTAAACTGCTTCTCGCAGCACAAGTGAAAAGTGGGGGTAGTTTCGTAGCAGATACTGCAATCGGCGATGAACTGATAGAGGTGGGACTGCACTTAGCCTTGGAATTATGTTAATGAAATCGAGTGAAAAGTTCCCTTCCTGCCTGCATTTCCTTCCCTAACAGTCGTCTTCTTCGTTCGTTCTCAATCTCCTGCTATCAAACCATGAAAAGGGCTTTGCAAGTAGCCGGATGTAGTCCGGAGAACGGAATGCGTTGTGTCGTAGTTTACAGCTTGACTGCGATATTTGCACCTTTCAGTCCGACACATCTGACTTCAGTAGGCATTTTTTGGTACAGGGTTAGCCTTACCTCTTCTATCCCTTCTCCGTAGCCAGTCTGCCATATTGCAGTCTGTTATCCAGGATCACCACATGAAACTAGTAAAGGGTCTTGACAGCTTTGGATCGCTAGCAGTCAGCTTTGGGTCGCTGATAGCTACAACGCATGCACTGTTCAGCATATTGATCCCTTCTATATCTGTAAAGGGAACCTTGTAGCTAAGTGGTTAGCGCTCTGGCTTCGCATCTGAGTGGTCCTGTGCTCATTACCCAGTTGAGGCGTAAATGTTTTTTCAGACTACAACGGCTCCCCGGTCGACCCAGCCTTAAATTGGTACCGGTTCAGTCCGGGAAGCAAAAGCGGCAAGAGAGAGGAGATGGCTACCACCTTCATATAGCCAAGCCTTTGAAATGTGAGATCACTAATACCTCACATCCCTACGGCAGTAATGCTATGGGTTACTTTACTTTACTTTTATATCAGTAATCCGTACCCATTTACAGCTGAATCGACTTAAGCCTCATAAAAAATCTTAGACCTAGTACTAACACTTCACCCTAGACGGCAGTGTATAGAGCTACCTGGCTTTACATTTCTTTGTGCAAACGAGTGTCTAACCTAACTCTTTTAACATGAATGAAAGGCAATTCCCTAACCGGGCGCCGAAACGTGGGAGCTGTTAGATTTATGCGTTTATTGAAATAAGCGACCTTACCTGTCCAGGTTAAATGGCCTACATATTTTGCATAATCATGGTCGAATGAATCCGGCAGGTGCAGGCTACGAAACCAACCAATAGATTTGCAAGGAGTACCTACAAACTGAACACGTGTGTGAAGTCTTGCGTTGATTACGTTTTCTTACAATGTTTAGGTAAGTCCTGTTATATTTTGTGTGCTAAAGAGTACAGTTGAACAGTGCAAGGTAAATGTTAATTAATCTTTAGCAGGAATAACTGTAGTTAACGACGTGTTAGGAAGATCGTTGTTGTAGGTTTCAGTGGTTTTATCCAGTGGTGTGATTCGTTCCCTTACTTTCCTTTCCTTACAGTCAAGTACACATTACATACTTACAGTTGGATAAACTTGGTACACGTGAGACCAGTGACTGAACGTAGCATGGGGGTCAAGATGCTGAGCGGTGCATGAGCTGTAGCGATCTGCTAAGCGCCAGGGCTAGCGACTCAGAGCTACAAAGACCCTTCTACACCTCCACTTGGTGTTCCTGGATAACAGGCTGCAATAGGGCAGACTGACTAAGGAGAAGGGATTGAAGAGGGAAGGCTAACCATATATCATTCTTCTTCTTCGTACGCTGTCAGACGTTAAACTGAATTTGTTCGTAGAAATCAGCTGTCATCCTGAGGCTGTCGACACTGCCATAGAGCTTGTCTAGTGTTGCAACTGGTGATGGCCACATGTGCTTTCTCTGGTCCTCGTATGTCGGGCAATTTTGCAGCAGATGTTTAGCGGTCATTTTCCCTGTGCCACAGGTGCATTCGTCAGTGCCACCTATCTTCAATTTATTGAATAGATGGTATCTCAGTCTGTTGTGGCCTGTGCTAACCATATATCCAAAAATGCCTTGATGAAGTCGGATGTGTCGGACCGAAAGGTGCAAATATCGCAGTCAGGCAGTTAACTACCACACAACGTATTCCGTTCTCCGGACAAGATCCTAGGTCTCACCCTGGGGGCCACTCTTCCCCTTCTCTCTCCTCTCTTACCTCACTCTGCTTCATTTGACTCTATCCTACAGTCACACCCTTGCACAACTTTCACACGCGCCCTGGTGAGGCCCTTCCATTGCACTTTGGTTGGGCTAGCTTCTGAGGGCGCACAAACCTAGCATATGTACATACAAACGCACACATGCATCCAAGCACTGGTTTATGCGTCCTGATATCGCCCAATGGACTACGGTCTGGGGTGGAAAATGGCCGGCCTCCGCCAGTAGAAACTAGTGAGGCAAACATCTAAGCAAAAAAAAAAAAAAAAAAAAAAAAAAGATCCTACCACTTGCAAAGCCTTTTTCGGGGCTTGGTAGCGGGAGTTTCTTCTTCTTCCTTCGTTCACAGTCTCCATCTACTGAGCCATGAAAATGGCTTTGCAGCTAACAGGATGTTGTCACGAGAACGGAATGCGTTGTGTCGCAGTGATTGAAAACGAACGACCAAAAAGAACGAAGTACCTTTGCCGAGAGAAAATACCGCTCCAAACACTCTGCCATTAGAAGATCTTGTAAGAAAAACGGTCACAAAGATAGAACATATTATGTTATCATCTCTGAAGTTCACCAGAGCATTATAGGGTTAAGGAATAAATGCCGCTTGTATTTGAAGTCGCACACAGGCTTATTCTTGTTCGCCATTGTTTTCATTATTGTTTACGCGGGAACGCCACTTTTCTGGGCAAATGTTTTTATGATTGGGGGTTTAGTTTAGTCGAAGAATCATCGTCAGTGCATACGGTTTAACCCATAAGTGCTTTTTACCTCTCCATATTTCTGGAAGAATCTCGGCACAATGCACGAACTCCGTTTCACCGACCACGATCACATAATAGATTGGGTAGATTTGTAACTTAATTTGGATTAATTGCCCGGGCAGCGGCCGTTAAGCCTACACTTTACGATTTACAACTGCCGAAGAATTTTTAACGTGCGCGACACTGAACACGGTCGTCCGATCTCTACTGCCAAAATATCTAGGGGGAAATACCAGCACGTCCACGTGAACAAACCCGGTCTCCACCTTGATTTGAATCTAAGACCTCCAGCAGCCGAGGTGGACGTCTTATCTCGAGACAGTTATGAGTAAAGACTTCGAAAAACCGGCCTACACTGCCTAGAAGAGAGAAGAATTCGAGGTGACTTAATACAGGATTATAAATGATCAGAGGAATGGATAAATTAGACTATAACAAGTTTTTTTTTTTAAATACAGCCATCCACAAGAACAAAAGGGCATAGCTACAAATTAACTAAATAGAGGTCCAGATTAGATATTAGGAAATATTTTTTTAGTCAGAGAGTGGTGAATGTTTGGAATGCATTGCCACGGGAGGTAGTGGAGGCAGGGACAGTTAATGCATTTAAGAGTAAATTGGATACGCATATCTTTTAGAGCAAGGAAATGTAAATTAAACTGGTTGTATACAGACTCTGCAGAATCTTCTAAGCCAATATAAAGACGTTAAGTGAATTACGCTAAGAGACCACTCAGACCATATTGAGAGTACTTCGATGCACCCGAACAGCTATGTGAAATGCTTATCTCCTTGGAACAGTGCTCAGTGGCGTAAGCTTGAGACAGTCTTGTAGAATATGCTCCACTGTCCATTTTGCTTGTAAGCATGCGTGATGGGCTGTAGCAGTACCCGCCATTTTGCTTTTAGTTCACATCATCAGCATGTGGCATATTCTTTCCAGAACGCAGTCTCTGCTCCGACAATTCGGCTCGGTTTATGGCGAGTCGACCCACGTCACACAAAGACATCATCAGACTGCCCATAATATCCTTGTGGGGTTAGCTTCTTTTCCTCCATCCAGAAACCATGCCCTCCAATATCACCCTCACCAGACCGTTCTATCTATGCACATGACCGAAATATCTGAGCGTTGTTTCTTGCGATGCTGTCTATGAGTCAATGTTGTGTATTATGCAGCGATTGCAAAAATACTCTATTTGGTTTCTTCTTTTTTTTCACCTTTTTTTTCTCCTTGATATTTGAGCACCCTGAACCTGCCTAACATGTCTGATCAGCGTATTTTGCCTGAACCTGCCTAACATGTCTGATGAGTATATTTTGCCTGTACCTGACTAACATGTCTGATCAGTATATTTTGCCGGACCAGGCGTTAGTCTTCCTTCCCAGTATTAATGGTAGATCCCAGATATTCAGAATCCTTTACATGTTCAGGTTGGCATGCCAGGATTTTTTCTCTCTCTTTCTGATCACCCTCCGCGTACTGTGATTAATGGCAACATACCGTATCGCGGTGGTTAGCGAGCTGGCTTCGCTTCTGAGTGGTCCTGGTTTCATTCCCCAGATGAGGCGGAAATGTCTTTTCAAACCGCAACGGCTCTCGGGTCGACCAAGCCTTAAATGGGTACCAGTTCAGTCCGGGAAGTAAAAGCGGCGAGGAAGAAGAGATGGCTACCGCCCTCATATAGCCGAGCCGAGCGTTAACACCTCACACCCCTACGGCAGTAATGCTATGGCTTACTTTACTTTTACCATATTTGCACACCTGCCAAAAATAAATTTCTAAATTACCCAATAAGTCTCACTGTAGAAAATGTGCTATTGTGTTATGCACAACGGATATTACTGCACTCAGAGCAGGCCCATAGGCGCAATGCACATGGTGGTAGATATCCAACTGTTGTTTTCTGCAGCACGCTGATTGTGCACACTTGTGTTATTTTTCCCTTTTAAAATTCCTCATTTCTGTCTATCACTGATTTACATATTGAAGCGTCCTCATTAAATATACAGTCATTGGTTAAATATACAGTCATTGGTTACGTTATGTGTGCTTTCTTCTTCAAATGTCTTACTCCACGCTATGTTTGCTTTCTTTCTCCAAATGTCTTACTCCACGATGTGTGCATCCTTCTTCAAATATCTTACTCCGCGCTGGGTGTGCTTCCTTCTCCAAATGTCTTACTCCAGGCTGGGTGTGCTTCCTTCTCCAAATGTCTTACTCCACGCTGGGTGTGCTTCCTTTTTCAAATGTCTTACTCCACGCTGTGTGTATGCTTCTTCAAATGTCTTACTCACCGCTGGGTGTGCTTCCTTCTCCAAATGTCTTACTCCACGCTGGGTGTGCTTCCTTTTTCAAATGTCTTACTCCACGCTGTGTGTATGCTTCTTCAAATGTCTTACTCACCGCTGGGTGTGCTTCCTTCTTCAAATGTCTTACTCCACACTGTGTGTGCTTCCTTCTTCAAATGTCTTACTCCACGCTATGTTTGCTTCTTTCTCCAAATGTCTTACTCCACGATGTGTGTGCTTCCTTCTTCAAATATCTTACTCCACGCTGGGTGTACTTCCTTCTTCAAATGTCTTACTCCACGCTATGTTTGCTTCCTTCTCCAAATGTCTTACTCCACGATCTGTGTGCTTCCTTCATCAAATGTCTTACTCCACGATGTGTGTGTTTCCTTCTTTAAATGTTTTACTCCACGCTGTTGGCTGAAAGTTTTGAAAAAGCAGTTTGTCGAATGTTCATTTCCATGAACGCGCGCATGAGCAATGTCCAAATGAAGAGTTTGATAGTAACAATTAATTGACTAATGAACGATATATGCATTGTCCCCATGACGAGTAACTTTGAGCAATCAGTAGTGGGCTAACTGTAATTGTATTGGTCAATAAAAAGTTATCACGCCAAGCGTGATGACTTGATTGATAGACGCTACGTCCACATCGGACAATAACAGTTTCTCTAGGGACACATCATGCCCAGTGGCAAATTGGATTAGCGACCTTTGATTACTTTGTGTTGGTAGCAACTACCCCCTGCCACATTTTATGGGTGGGGCGTTGCGTCATTGATCACGTGTTAGGACTAGACAAATCCAAAAGGGGCGTGATAGTACAAGGCTATTTACACAAGGGGGTTGTGGTGAACAGTCACCATTTTTATGATATATTCAAGTACTGCGTTAAATATCCTTGTATCTCCCGTGATTTTTAGACAAATTAGATCGTGGATGTGCAGTCTTGACTACGCTACTGAACTTGCTCCTACTGTTGGATTTTTTGTGTGCATTCTTCATTCTCTTCAACCGGCTGTTGAATTTGACTATTCTCGTTTGCTTATTGGTGATAAGGTTTGTAAGCTTGTTTTATTTAAATACTCGTTGTGTTATATCCTTAAGTATACAATGCGTGTAGTTCGGGTATAGTTCTGGGACGAAAACACAAACTAAACATACGTTTCGATCGGAACGTCTTCTTCGGGGGGCAAGTATATACGCGCGATATGTGAATTATACTTATTCACGGTTTTTAACACTTTATTTTAATCGACATTACCTCCGCAGCCTCGCCTTACTTTGATGTATGCTTATTAACCTCCTGGTTACACTAATAGGTATAGGGGTGTTCGAGTTGTAGAGACTGCCATTAGAAACTTTCCTCCTAATTGATTTTACCAGATTTTGTTTACCAGATTTTGTTTACCAGATTCCATCTTAAGTGAGGCAGGGTCGCCAGTTATGCTTTCTTATTTTAGTATTTGTTAACACATTAACTCTTCTTCTTCTTCTCTTCTTCTTCTTCTTCTGCTGCTGTTTCTTTGTTCATCCTTAGATCAAGGTTCCGGTTTCTCTTACAAAGGACACCGTTGTTTGTAAGGATGTTTCATCTCCATACAGCTTTTGTCTCATATCTGAATGTCTGAATATCTGGATGTGTTCCACGTTCATTATATGGGCACCTGTCATCTGCCCCAATCCACATTTTGTTGTAAAGATGACCCTTGAGTCTGTTAGGCCCAGTTCTCAGTCTGAAGATGATGACTTGAGTCTGTTAGGCCCAGTTCTCAGTCTGAAGATGATGACTTGAGTCTGTTAGGCCCAGTTCTCAGCCTGAAGATGATGACTTGCTCTTCTCTAGTTAAGTTAAAGTAGCTGTCTTCTTTTCGGAAGTCGGGATGTTGATCAGCCCATTTTACCCTGAAGTTGGCTTTAATTATGGTCTTGGCCTCATTATATGTAACACATTAACTAATAATAAAGTTCCATATCAAACTCTGCCGTCGGGGATAGATTGGTGGATACTTCAGTTTTATAATCCACAGATTGTATGAGGTAGGGTGACCAGTTCCCTCCATCGTTGCTTTTCTTCCCTAACCGTTAGTCAGAAACCCATTTAGTAATGAACCTCCTGGAGTATTCCTGTTGCTTGAGTTGAACCCCACACTTTTCACATGAAAAGGGAGCACTCTACCACTGCACTAATCAAATGTAATTTCCCATTTAAGAAAACAATAAAATAGCAAATATATTGTTTGTTATGAACATCATTTTAAAGATAACTATGCGCTGTTTAACAGGCCACTCTCGGTGGTTAATGTATACATTTTATAGCAGCCGTTACGGTTTTATCGTTGGGTAGACAATAAAGCGGCGGAACGCAGCTGTGTTTATTTTGCCACAAGAGGTAATCGCCCCGGAAAGCCGATTAATGACAATAATAAGAAGAAACGATACGTAGTTTTGTTGTACTAAACAAACGCTTGAATCGTGTATTCACTCGGCCATAGAATTAGTAATCGTAGACGCAATTTAGGAATGAATTAAGGATTCGTACGTCTGCTTCATTGTTCATGTGACTTTGTTTCGTAGTTTCCAGCAAGATTGCAATATTTGTGTCTTTCGGTCCGACACATTCGAGTTCAGCTGGCTTTTTGGGGGATACCGATTTGGTATTTCTACTGCGATCTATGTTCTTCTAGCCTTACTGCACGAGTGCAGCCAGTTTTCAGTACCACTTTTGGGAGGCGGAATAGGGTAATGGTCATATGTGCCTCTTTGACCCTGATGCAAACAGCCAACTATGAATCGCTGACACCGTGCGACATCTTCAGACCCCAATGATTCATAACAACCGTCCAGTGTCTTATAGATCAGCAAAATCCATCATCCACAACCAGTACAACTAAAGATGGAACAAATACATGGACGTGAGCAATGAACCTGTTTCAGCCCACCCTCCCCACAGACATAAACAAACCGCCATCTTTCGCCCGAGAACAGGCCACTGCAGACTAATGGGCAAACTGTACCGGCTCAAGATGCCACACACAAGTGACTGCTCCAGTGGAACCCAAATTCGGACACCCCCCCCCCCCCCCTTCCCCTTTCCTGAACACATTCTACGGGACTGCCCAGCATTCAGAGACCGTCGATACCAGATCTGACCAGAGGATGCAGTGGGGCGGCACCCGGACCTGGAGAGAACTGTGGACCATCTTAGCTACGGGGCTACAGTTCTAGCATGACTTAAACTCATGAACACAGAAGTTGTAGGGCACCAGACAGGTCTGGGGAGGACTGTGGACCATCTTAGCTACGGGGCTACAGATCTAGCATGACTAAAACGCATGAACAATGAAGTTGTGTGGCGGCACCCGGACCCGGAGAGGACTGTGGACAATCTTACCTACGAGGCTACAGATCTAGAATTTAAAAAATGCCTAAACACAGAAGTTGTGTGGCTTCCACCCTTACCTGGAGAGGACTGTGGACTATCTTAGCTACGGGGCCACAGAACTGGCTTGACCGAAAAGACTGAACGAAGAAGAAGAATGCAGCCCTCACCAGAGTGGGGAAGCTCAAAGAACGCCCACAAAGAACAGTCGACGGAGAACATCGATCTATCGAAGGGAGTCCCATTTGAGTAGTCCTGGAAGGGAGAAGATAGAAGGTATTCAGGGGAGAGCGATTGTTGCTACCTTATGTTCCAACGGAACTAGACGAAATGAACGAGGTACATCAGGCTTTTAGGGGGTGAGGAAGTTGGGGTAAGCGTAGTGGTTAGTGGCACGGCTCACAAACCAAACTTGCATGTGTTCGAATTTGGTCGTATCCAAATTGGAAATGAGCCCATTTAAAGATGTGTGATGAAGTCGGTTGCACTGGATCGTAAGGTGCAAAATACAGTACGACGCGCTTCGACTTCACCTTAAGTGCATTTACTACTTTTTCTTTGGTCTCCCGTTTCATTGTCACAGTGGTAGAACTCTTGCATTTGACGAATAAGGGTACGAGGTTTATCTCGCGTATTGGCACACTCGAGTCGATCTAGCTGTAAATCGAGAACTGGTTTACTGTTAGAGAAGGAAAGACAGCGAGAAAGAAATGTGACCACGTCACCTTATAAACAACATGTGGCCTTGTACAATGGAGACTTTAACACTTCATCCCTGATAGCACTGTCTGCAATGCAGCGAAGTGTACCTTACAGTTGTTGTTTCTGTTGTTACGGATCCAGCAGCATTCGGATTCTCGCCCTTCGACCCAATGGCATGTAGTTGTATGTGCACGTGAATGTTACTTTGTTTAGTACCTACACAAAAAAACGATGCCTATTACCAGTTGAACAGAAGAGAGCAGGTCGGGGTCTTCAGACTTCGCACTGGCCACAATAGACTGAGGTGCCACCTATTTAACAAATTGAAGATACGTGGCACCGACGAATGCCCGTATGGTACCGGTAAAATGACCGCTGAGCATTTGCTGCAAAACTGCCCGACATACGAGGATCAGAGAGAGCAGATGTGGCCATCACCAGTGGCAACACTAGACAAGCTCTATGACAGTGTCGACAGCCTCAGGATGACCGCTGCTTTTTTCGAAAAAATTAAGGTTGATGTCTGACTGCGTACAATGAAGAAGAAGAAGAAGAAGAAGAAGAAGAAGTTTAGTACCATTTAGAGTATTTCATTTATCTGTCCTCGGACATCCCTTGCTAGTAGCGGCACGCGCAAATCATGTAGCGTACGCCGTTCTCAGTTGTAACTTTATCTCAGCGTGTGTCCATAGTCCGACAGATGTCGCCATTCAGAATCTGACCCCAGTCAGTTCTACTCCAGATTTCGTCGCGAACATCGCACAGACTCTGACCAAAGCCCCAATGTGAGTCGGAACTTGTGAAAGAGTTTGGCTTGCCTTCGTTCATTCTCAATCTCCCACTACCAATCCATGAAAAGGGCTTAACTGTAGCAGAATGTAATCCAGAGAACGGAATGCGTTGTGTCGTAGTTTACAGCTTGACTGCTATATTTGCACCTTTCAGTCTAACACATCCTTCAGCAATCATTTTTTGAGTACCGGGTTAGCATTCTCTCTTCGATCCCTTCTCCTTAGCCAGTCTGCCCTGCTGCAACCTGTTTTCCAGGATCACCGCGTGGAGGTGTAGAAGGGTCTTGGCAGCTCTGGTTTGCTGGCCCTGACGCTAGCAGTCAGCTATGGGTCGCTGACCACTGCAGCTTATACGCTGTGAAAGAGTTTGATCACATAGAATAGGTGACATTTGGCTAACAGCTCTGAACTTTGGAGCCTACGAGACCCCAAGATGTCTATAGGTCGGCAATCGTTGATCTGTGAACTTTGATTGAGTAAATTAGATCGTTATTTGTGCTACTTTCAAACTTTGAACACCCGTGTGTTACCAGAGCCCGAGTAAGGAGCAGAGAGTAGCAGTAATGAACTTATCAACAATATGGCTTGGCTTCGTTTGTTCTCAATCTCCCTCTACCAAGCCCCGAAAAAGGCTTTGCAAGTAGCAGAGTGTAGTCTAGAGTACGGAATGCGTTGTTCGGTTGTTTTTTTTAATGCCCACACTGAGAAGGTTACTCTTGTGTGCGCCCTGAAAAAGGACGTTAAGTGGTGGGTTGCAGTAGCTTTCCTCACATCCCGAGCGTGCTGATGAAGGTGGACCGGAATCCTACAGGCGGTTGCCTATGCTTGGCTTCATTTGTGTATCACTCACTACTACGGGGATCACATCGATCCCTCGTCCGTTAGCCAGGCTGCCATGAAAATATCCCGTTTCCAGGAACTTCTACTAGGAAGGCGAGGTGAGGGTCTTGGCCAGTATGTTTTGCATGACCCTGACTAACATGTCAGATCAGTATATTTTGCCTGACCCTGACTAACATGTCAGATCAGTATATATTTTGCCTGACCCTAACATGTCAGATCAGTATATTTTGCCTGACCAGACTTTAGTCTTCCTCTCCACGCTGTTCCGTAGTTTACAGCTTCACTGCGATATTTGAACCGTTCGGTCTAACACATCCGACTTCAGCAATCATTTTTTGAGTACCGGGTTAGCATTCCCTCTTCAATCCCTTCTCCTTAGCCAGTCTTCCCTGCTGCAGCCTGTTATCCAGGATCACCGTGTGGAGGTGTAGAAGGGCCTTGGCTGCTCTGGTTTGCTGGCTCTGACGCTAGCAGTCAGCTACGGGTCGCTGACCTCTGCAGCTCATGCACTGCTCAGCGTCTTTACCGGGCAATAACTGGGGCTTGAAAATGTGTAAGGATAACTCACCAGTCAGTCATACATTTCACCAGTCAGCATGGTCGGACAACTCATGCAATTTATGTTAACAAATTTAAACTAGGCACTGATTCACTTTTATTACTACATAACAATACGTACCAAACAAAAATATATTGTATTACTTGTACTTACACAGTATTATAATATTTCTTATTAAGACCAAACACACTGCTGCCAGAGCCATGTCGTTTGTGTCATTGAATATGCTTGGTATTTTTAGCACTGGAGTGCCATTTATCGATGGCTTTAGTATGGTTAAATTGTGGTAGTGAAGGTCCATTTAGATTCACCGTCACACGCTAGTTTATATACAGTCAATTCGAACCGTAATATCATTAATAATCGCGAGAGTCTAGTTATGTACTGAAGATTAAAAAGGTAATTAACGATTAAAAACGTAATTAACTATTAAAAACGGATGATCGTTACTCGTCAAGAAACAATTTTTACTCTTCACAGACGAGCAGATAAACGCTTTTTTTCAAGCCCTGTTTAAAACTAACGAGCTTTTAGCGACAATAATTGCAAAGTTGTCCAGTCTCGTATCTCTAAGTAAAATCCTTCTTTCCAACAAGGCGTATCTGTCATCAATATGTCACTGACTGGGATTACAGCATGTTAGAAGTTCGAGTTCACGGACAGACAGGAAAATAATCCGGGCCGTGGTTTGTGGCCGAAACGAAAGCTACTTCTGTCGACCCAGTTGTGAATTGTGGCTTATGAATTGGGAAAGGTAAAAACAGCAAGGAAGAGAACTGACAACCCCACCTCACATATGCTGCAGATTAGTTCATGCAGAGTTTTCTTCATCTCGAGGAGGAAGACTAACGTCTGGTCGGGTAAAATATACTGATCTGACATGTTAATCAGGGTCAGGCAAAATATACTTATCTGACATGTTAGTCAGGGTCAGGCAAAATATACTGATCTGACATGTTAGGGTCATGCAAAATATACAGATCTGACATGTTAGTCAGGGTCAGGCAAAATATACTGATCTGACATGCTAGTCAGGGTCAGGCAAAATAGACTGATCTGACACGTTAGTCAGGGTCAGGCAAAATATACTGATCTAACATGTTAGTCAGGGTCAGGCAAAATATACTGGCCAAGACAATCACCTCGGCTTCCTAATAGCCGTCTCTGATAATGGGCTGCTTTCATGGCAGCCTAATTATCAAGATGAGCGGAGTCAACGTGATCCCCGTAGTAGTGAGTGACACGCAGATGACGCTAAGCGTAGCACAACCGCCTGGAGGACAACGGTCCACCTTCATCAGCACGCTCAATATGTGAGGAAAGCTACTGCAACCCACCACTTAACGTCCTTTTCAGGGCGCACAAAAGAGTAGCCTACTCAGTGTGGGCATTCGCATATCTTCATCCCCGACGGCAGTTGTAGCCATGGGACTGACCTTAACCTGTAGAACATACTTGAGTTTGTGATTGGTGTCTCTGAAAATGTGTTGATTTGCGGGACTCGGTTCTCCATTTGGCTAGTCACATATCTCATACATTTCGTAACATGCGACTGAGGAGGGTTGAGGATGGAGTCTGCTATCCCGTACAGGAGAAGCTATTTTGTGTACGAAAAAAATAAAAGGAGACCAATACACACCAGGAAAGATTAGGAGAGACGAAATCAAATAAAGTCTTTTCTCAGGTCTCTCAAAGCTCAACAAATAATTAGTCACAGACGTATGAGGGCATTCCATTTGGTTTATCTTAACCAGTTTGGAAGGGCCCTGCATACCGTAACCAGTTTTGTGGGATCATGCATACCCTAACCAGTTGTGTGGGACCATGCATACCCTAACCAGTTCTGTGGGACTCTGCATACCCTAACTAGTTTTGTGGGCCCCTACATACCCTAACCAGTTTGTGGGCCTATGTATACCCTAACCAGTTTGGAGGGACCCTACATACCCTAACCTGTTTTATGTGCCGCTGTATACCCTAACCAGTTTGGAGGGACCCTGCATACCCTAACCAGCTTGGAGGGACCCTACATACCCTAACCAGTTTTGAGGTACCTTGCGTCTAACTATTTGCAGAGTTAATCAACAAAGCGAGGTTGGCAGCTGCATGCACAACCTTCACTAGTCACATACACACACACATACGTGTATACATATATGTGTGGCTGTACGTGTACGATGTCTTTTTACATTAAAAATTGACCCGCATCTCCTTTCTTTTTTGTATACGTTTTGTTTAATGTCTGAATATGTTTTTACTTTTCCCGCCAAAACATGCTATTGTAACCACACCACAGCGTTCATTCATTGTACTATGTCTAGCGTTTTCTGAGCTGTTTCCATCCACGCATTCATGCGCTCGGTACCTGTATATATTGATATTCATTTACATCATTCAGAAGGTTTGACTAGCTAGAACCGGATGGCTATTTCCAAGTACTGTATTGCCTTTCGGAGACCGGCTCATATATTAGTACAATATAATGTATTTTAGGAGATATGGTGTCAAGTGGGTGTAGATTGAAAACTTAGCCTGCACACACCGTCTCAGCTGCAGGGGACATCGCGTTGTATTCTCATAAATTCCCCCCGTTACGAACAGTGAACAGGCATTAGAATATTCGCTGAATAGATTTTTTTGTCGCTAGACAATCCAACTTGCCGGACGAAGAAGGTACAATTAGAAAGGGTGGGCAGGTAAGGCTGTACAATACTTGTGTTTCAACAGGTAGCGTGGGATACAACGTTATCGAGGAATGCCTCGACGCTTGTCTGGTGTAAGTTAGTCGGATCACGCTATAACCGCTAATGAAAGTCGGTCAGCCTTATTGTCTGTTGGACGCAGATTAGTGGTGGTACTCTAACGAGGTGGCAGACAGCGATAAATTGTTACCACTGATGTTGGTAAGTTGAGTTAATTATTACAAGAGCAGGCCAGGAAACAGGTTCCAAGTAACTATTTACAAAATTAGTTAGCGCCCGCGAACCAGAGCTGACAAGACCCTTCTACACCTCCACGGGGTGATCCTGGATAACAGGCTGCAACAAGGCAGACTGGCTAAGGAGAAGGGATCGAAGAGGGAAGGCTAACCTGGTACTCAAACATTTTCTGCTGAAGTCGGATGTTTTGGATCGAAAGGTGCAAATATTGCAGTCAAGCTGTAAACTACGACACAACGCATTCCGTTGTCTGGACTACATTCTGCTACTTGAGGGAACCCGCATAACCTAACCAGTTTGGAGGGAAATTGCATACCATAACCAGTTTCAGATCTTGGTAGCGAGAGATTGAGAACGAACGAAGTCACGCCATTTCTAAATTAGACAACGAACGAAGCCAAGCCATTTCTAATTTAGATACGAGAGTTGAAAGCGTTTTTAATCTTAGCGTTAATACCTTGTTATGCACCTGCATCTGTGTCAATGTCGCTTGCCAAATACCTAAAACGGTTTACTTCTTCAGTTATCTGATCATCAATAAATGAAGGCAACTAAAGAGAGGTATGCGTGTGGTTAGCGAACTCATTGCGTGAAACAAATTGCTGCAGAAACCACTATTGTGAAATCACGTAAAGTAGCTTTGGCGCATGCTTCATAAAAGAAGCTAATTATAGTAGTGATCCTATGCTCCGACTGAAGTAACAAAGGGACAATCATAATAATAGTAATAATAATGTTATTTATTTATGTTAACTCTTTCTTCCTATGGGACGGAAGACTAACGTCTGGGCATGCAAAAAATACTGATCAGATATGTTAGTCACGCTCAGGCAAAAAAAAAACATACTGAAGCCTCATCTTGGCTGCCTCGTAGCCTTTCCTGGAAACGGGCTGATTTCATGGCAGCCCGGCAAACAATGTGAGGGATTGGCGTGATCCTCGTAGTAGTGAGTAACGCACACATGAAGCGAAGAATAGCACAACCGCCTGGATGACCGCGGTCCACCTTCATCAGCACGATCGGGATGTAAGGAAAGCTACGACAACCAGCCACTTAACGTCCTTTTCAGGACGCACAAAAGAGTAATCCTACACATTGTGGGCATTCAACGACAATAATACATTTTTTTTTCTTATCTTATCAGTCTGGTTGGAATTTACCTTAGACATGATAACCATGAATGAGGGCACAGTTCAAGGACAAGTCACAGGGTCAGAGGTCACAAACAGAGCTTACAGGGAACTGGGGAATGAGGTGGTAAGTTGAACAAATTAGACTTGTTCCTTCTTTATCTCTTCTTATTCTTTCTTCTCCTTCTTCTCGATCGCGACGTTAAAATTATTACTACACACGAAATCCAGTTCTCTGAAAAAAGGTTGTTGTAGTGGAGAGTTCTTCAAGATTTCAAAACAGCTTTGTGTGAAGATTCGTCTCTGTGTGTCAGTGTCCAGTATGCAATTGGCTAAGCATGTGACAGTCTTGTAGGATGTGTTCGGCTGTCTGTGCAGGATGTGTTCGGCTGTCTGTGTAGGATGTGTTCGGCTGTCTGTGTAGGATGTGTTCGGCTGTCTGTGCAGGATGTGTTCGGCTGTCTGTGCAGGATGTGTTCGGCTGTCTGTGCAGGATGTGTTGGGCTGTCTGTGCAGCTTGTACACATAGGTGATGGATACAATTTCATTATGTATAAGTGGTGATTCATTATGTTATGTCTCGTCTTCATGCGGAACAGGATCACTTGTTCCGCTCGATCAGTGATAGCTGTCTCTCGTTTAGTCGACTTTCCTTGTGGCTTGGATATGGGTCTTCTTTTCTTGGAAGACAACATAGTGATGTGGACGGAAGATACGAGAACCTATACATTAGATGTGTTTCTTCTACTTTCGTCCTGGAAAGGATGTTGTGTCGTAGTTTACAGCGCAACAGCTGCGATATGTGTGTCTTTCAACACACAAATCCCACAAGAATACTAAACTGAATTAATTAAGGGCAACCTTAGCGAAGATATCTCACGGGTACCAGAAAGCAGTGACACAGTGGATATCACCCACTGTAACATCAAATGAAACGAAGAGACCAACAGTTTAGCCAAAAAAGGAGTGAAATTGATACAGGAAGAATACCTGATAAGAAGCCATAATAAAAGGACAGTACAGTATAAAGTGGATGGAAGAACATACCAAATGCCACATAGAGGATGGATACTACCAACTGCCCAGAACAGACAAAGTTATCAAACTACGTCTCCCAACTGGCCACAACAGAATGATACACCACCTGTACACCACATTCAAGATAGGTACCACCAGCCTGTGTTACTGCGGCCTGACAAACATGACGGAAGAGAATGCACTCCAGGACTGCTTCCAACACAGACGTGAGGAGAAGGGCTAGGGTTAGGATTACGGCCGACTCCTCTCGAACAGACAGTGTATGACAGGTTTTGCAACCCTCAAATTGTGTGTTGTTGTTGTTGTTTTTTTTTTTTGTTTTTTTTTTTTTTTGGGGGGGGGGGGGGGGTTTCGCCTTATTTTTCTATTCACCAAGGCGGGTGTGCGTTACACTGGTTTTTATTTTGTGCCTGTCGGCCCAGTGCATCCGATTTCAGCATTCATTTTATGTAAGGGTCTGCTTCCTCCTGCATTTTCTAAGGGTTTGCTTCCCCGGGGTAAGGGCCGGTGCTGTGATGGGGATCGAACCCAGCACCTTCTGGTTGTGAGCCATGCCACTTAACCACTAGGCCAGGCCGTCCCCTCAACCCTCAAAATGGCAGCAGAATTTATTGAAGAATCCGGAGTTCCAGTCTAAATGAGCAATGATCATAAAGGAGAAAAAGAACAGCATAACAGAAGCAATACATCACAACAAAAGAGTCAACGACCACAACCCCCGAGCCATAGAATAGCTTATACGTCTGGTTATAGCCAAATTGGTATGTGGTTGAAAGGGCTGCACCTTCGAGCAGAATGGGAAACTTTTAAAACAAAGACGAGTTTAATGTCGCTGATAGGAGACCCCATGTATGTGAATTGCTGCACGTCTGCCAGTTCGTCACCATCGATGCTAAGAGTTAGAGCAGCATCTACTTCCTGTCACAGCACATCTGTTTGAGAACTATACATTTTATAATCGACATACTTAGAAGAGTAATTCTACTTTCTGGACTCCTTCTAACAATAGTGCTCCAATGAACGGCTCAGATTTCAGTAATTTATCACAAGACATTGACGTCATCAATGAAATAAACCTTTCCGTATATTTGCGACCAGACAAGCATCATTCTGGTCGAAGCTGTCGTCTCTTTGGGACGAAAGACCGGATTGGTCTTATAAATGAACAATCGAATCATAAATGGGCCAGGTTAGTAATGTCCATTTCAAAAAAGAGCCGCAAGCAAAATTGTAAGTGACGAATTATGGACTCCGCCCGTTCACGCGCCTTTCGTCCTGTCGGATAATTCATCGTTTGGTAATGTTAAGTCATACTTTGGAAGATGTTAGTGACATCTGATTGACACTTCCGTTAACCAATCATAAAGTATTTTAGTACCGGGAAAAGAATGGGATTTGTAGGCAGCGAGTTTTATTGATGGGAGTGAAACCCCTTTATACAAACAACAAACGCATAGAAGTCAAGGAATTAACAGATTGTGCGGATTGAATTACGAACTTGGGTTATGCTTGAGTGGATCGCGAGTCACAATTCTAGGAACAATAGAAGAGGTTCACAGCACCTCTAGGTATGTCATTAATGGGTTTTGTGTGGGATTAGTAGCCTCAACATGTAAAACAAATTTCTGCAGCAACTACAGCTAATAAGCCCGCTCACATACTGCACAGGCGTCCTGCGATGAACTTTCTATAGAGATGGTCTTGTTTCGTCAGAGCGTATGGATGAGACAGAGAAGTAGTAGAAGTATATAAACGGTTCCTTATTCACCCCAGAATATATTGATCTTCTAGTTGCATATATTTGTTTAATATAAAACTCCCGGTGAGAAGAATAAGTACGAGGCGTGTTCAAATGAAACCGGACCAAACTGTAACAAGTGAACATACGTACGATGCGTATGATGACGTCACTTCTGATGTAAACAGCATATGCCAACCGTCAAGCTTGTAAAATGTCATTATTATCTGACTAATATTTTCCTCAGCAGACCGTTGAAAACGGGCGGGTGGGATATGGAATCCGTCCAGAGTTGATCAGCGAGCGGTGATTCGGTTTCTAACAGCTGAAGGATGTCGACCAGTTGAGATTCATCGCAGAACGAAGGCAGTGTATGGGTGACAAAAGTGTGTCGGAGACAACAGTCAAGAACTGGACAACGATGTTTAAAGAAGGACCCGAGTTAGCGCAACAATATGCGCATGACCTGGTGTCGGAAGATCTTTCTTTAACTCACGCCCTCTTTAAACATCGTTATCCAGTTTTTCATTGTTGTTATCGACACTTTTGTTACCAAACACTCCCTGTATTCTGCGATGAATGTCAACTGGTCGACATCCTTCAGCTGTTAGAAACCGAATCACCGCTCGCTGATCAACTCTAGACGGATTCCGTATCACACTCGCAATGTTTTCGACAGTCTGCTGAGGAAACTATGAGTCGGATGATATTGAAATTTCGCAAACTTGACGGTTGGTATGTGCTGTTTACTTCATAAGTAACGTCCTCACGCGCATCGTGCGTATGTTTACTTGTAGCAGTTTGGTCCGGTTTTATTTGAACACACGTCGTAGCATTTCTATATGAATATCTTTCACAGGAGTCATTTTGTCCCCTAACAACGCACATCACTCCGTTCTTTAATTGCACACTCTTTGTTTATGCGCTCCATTTCGTATATTAGCAGTGCGCGTAGCGTCTCCCTCCTACAGCAACCAGAAAGATGGTTGTTGCTGCCACCTAATGACACCTTTAGACATTACCAACTACATTTGTTTGCGTTTCACATCAGTTTGTGACCTACTCACTGACGTTCCCTAGTAAAATATTATTAAAGAAGGCTGTGTATGTAAACAGCAACATCATGTGAAATAGTAGCAATAAAAACTTCACTGAGAATACTTGGAAATGGGCGTCTTGTGAAGGAGCCAGCTGTAACGATGGCACTATGCTTCGCTTTGAGTTAAAATGGGAATCAGTCAATCAAGGTGTTCGTTTCATATATCCTGCACATCGATCTGCTGACCAGTCCTGTTTGTACTAAGAGGAACAAATAACAATAAGGCACAGCAAAATAGTTCTGTGGATTACAATAAGTCATCATGCGCATCGTACGTATGTTCACTTGTTGCAGTTTGGTCCGGTTTCATTTGAACACGTCTCGTATATTACATTTAGGAAAAGTTGTTATCGAGAAACTTTGAAATATAAGTATGACAATATTTTGACTTTGTATCATTATAATCATAGAATTATTACAATCGGCGGATACAAGATCCCAGAGATAAGATACGCAGACGATAATGTGATATTATCACATGTTCTCTTCTCTTGCCATGGGGATTTCATAACAAAGACTGTTTTTCAGTGCAACCAGCTGTTTTACGTGATGTGTGCACCCGTCAAACATAAAGTCCCACTGACATTCGACCGGTTCTGTCCAACAGTTCTATATTAGTGACTGTATCAATAACTGGTAAAGGAAACACCAACGAAAGATGTACTGGTTGTACATGTGAACTGGAACGCCAAAATTGGAGAAGAGGCAGTGAGAGATCGGTGAGAAACCTGCGGACCGTATGGAAACACAGAGACAAATGACTGAGGACTGAGACTTCTGGAATGTGCAGGTTACAACAAGCTACTGGGGGCAAATACATTGGGACCAAATAAACCGTCTAGACGTTGGACATGACACAGTCCGAATGAGAGGTACATAACCAAATAGATTACATAGGGGCACAGAAACGACTCGGATCCAGCATTAACATCGCTCGGAGACGAAGCTTCCCCTGGGCAGATTTAGGAAGTGGCCATGACTTATTGATGACGACTATCTATGCGTCTCCATCTTAGGAAGGGTAAGAGCAAGGAGACAATTAGAATAAGATTCGACCGTTGGAAATTGAAACACCCAGATATTGCCATGAAAGGTGGAAAAGTCGCACCGCTTACTTTTCTACGGGAAGACTCAGATATAGATATGATTACAGACGCTTTTAATGCGGCGATAATAGGACACAGCAACAGAGATCATAGGGAAACATCCCAACAAACCAAAAAGGAAGCCATGGATTACAAAAGTAATACTTGATCTGTGAAGTAAGAGAAGGAAATTAAAGAGCTCAAAGAACACTCCAGAAGGGTCCACTAGATATATGTTAATAAATGGAGAAATTAGAATCAAGATGAACGAGGCAAAAGAGACGTGGATTACTGAGCAGTATAAAGATATGGAGCAGACACTGGGCAGAAATGATGCTAAAGGAGCATATAAGATTGTCAAAGATCTGGCAAAGCCTATACAAGGTCAAGCAGGACAATACAAAATAAGACTGGGAAATGTCTTACGGATGATCAAGAGATAATGACATAAAGAATGACGTTCTGCTCAGAACTACACAATCACGAGTGCCGGGGTGAGAACAAACAAAAAAGCAATCGCCCCCTTACCTCCTGAGACTGATGAAAATCAACCGATAACTAAAGAAGAGGTGGCTGCAGCGGTGAAGATGCTGAAGAAGGGGAAAGTTGCTGGGGAGAGGGGGGGGAGGATAATATCCCGGCAGAGTTGATACAGGCAGGTGGAGATGCAATAATTGACATCCCGACATCCATCTGCAGTATAATATGGCAAACAGGAAATTGGCTGGACATCTGGTCACAATCGATGGTCCTGCCGATATGTCAGTCAGGAAACCTAAAGCTTTGTCAAAACTATATAACAATCAGCCCCATTAGCCACCATAGCAAAGTTTTACATGAGAGATTCTCTACAGAATGAAATCTCACTGAACGAGAAATATTTTGATAACCAACAACACCATGTACCATGTGTTTGTTGACTTTAAGAAGACGTTTGTTAAAGTCTGGTATGATACTCCATGGGCAACTATGAAGATAAATAACATCACCAGTAACAGGGACATAACTTCGTGAATTGATACGAAGGCTGGATGTAACAGCGCAGGTTATAGCATGGAGATAAACGCAGAAAAGACAAAGTTGACGATCAACAACACTGATGGAATCAACGCTGTGATCAAAGAAAATGGACAGGATCTTGAAACAGTGAACCGCTTCAAGTATATGGGCTAAACAATCAGTGATTAGGGATCAAAATCAGAGGTCCTGGCCAGAATAGAACAAACTTCACAAGTGTTTGCACGATTGAAGCATACATGGAAAGATAAACGACTCTCCCTCGTCATAAAGGTCAGACTAATGGGCTCGCTGGTTCTTTCTATATTCCTCTACGCCTGCTAAACACGTTATATTACAGCAGACCTCTAGAGAAGAATCCAGACCATAAAGATTAGATGTTTTAGAAGAATCATAAATATCACCTACAAAGACCGAATCACAAGTGATGAAGTACGACGTAGAATCTAGAATGCAAGTGGACTGTACGACGACCTCCTCACAACAATAAAAAGGCGAAAGCTGACTTGGTGTGGCCATGTCTCGCTGTTGTTGTTGCTTAGATGTTTGCCTTACTAGTTTCGACTGGCGGAGGCGCGTCATTTTCTACCCCAGACCGTAGTCCATTGGGCGATATCACGACGCATAAACCAGTGCTTGGATGCATGTGTGCGTCTGTATGTACCTATGCTAGGTTTGTGTGGCTTAGGCTGCATGGCACAGTACATGGCAAGCGAAGGCGTGGACGTCCGATAAAACGATGGGAAGACAACATCTACGAATGGACTAACCTGCGACTCGAGGAGGCACAAAAAGCAAGCGAAGACAGAGAGGGATGGCACGGGATTGTGGAGGTGTCAGCAGGGGTGCCCCAACGATCTCAAGAGGCCACTGGATGAACTGAACTAAACTGGCTATATCAAACGACTTTAATGTTTATATTCGGGGCGGACATACATTCAACTGTTTTACATTTCTTTGATTGAACTTGACACGACCATTGTCTGTTTGGGTGGACTTGTATTTCTCACGGTAACCAACTTGCGCATAATCTAGAAAAACTGAAAGTGTGTACACAGACTCTACTAGTGTGACCCGTTCTTAATCTTCATGAATTGTTCCTCAACGTAGCTGTGGGTCCCAACCTCGTCTCTAGCGGACCTGTCTTGGGCCATGGAAGTCGTGTGCGCGGTAAGCACTCCTTCAGAGGTGTATCGGATATTGTTGCGTACAGCAATGGAGTCTGACCAACGCATTGGAGGTCTTCATCGCAGTCTTTTTTTTACCTCTGGTTACCAGACTGCTTTCGCCGTGCTCCATCGACCATCGTTTCGTCGCAACATGCAACCCGTCGGTCTATGTTTTGCATTGTCTGCATAAATTACCGAATCATTCATCAAGGACAATTATTGTATGTCAGAATTGTGTAGACTTTGCATGCGTTGATTGAGGAGAGTCATACCGTCCAAGCGTCTCTCAAAAAAGATACCTGGGTAGTTCTCAATTTGTTCTCTTTTTTTTTTTTTAGTATCCATGACTCAGCATCGTAGCATATAATTGAAGAAAGAGGTTCGTATGTTCTGTCTTGGCAACCGTCCAGGATTGAAGAAAGAGGCTCGTATGTTCTGTCTTGGCAACCGTCCAGGATTGGACTTGTTAACTTACCAAGTTTTAATGGATCCTCGAAAGAAAAAAAGAAACAGTAAACCCCAAAACAACAATTCACCAAAGAAAAGCCACAATTAAAAAATACACTTCTGTAATCTCTCCAACCCACCCCACCCTCCACCACTTCCAGACCCCACCTCCATAAACAAAAAAGCGCTTAGTATAAATACAATCTTGCACCAAAATTAAAATACAAAATATTGTTCAATGTAGTTTTCTTTGCCCCTTACAAAATTGTTCATATTAGTTTTCTTTGCTCCCTACAAAATTGTTAATTGTAGTTTTGTTTGCTCCCTACAAAATTGTTCATATTAGTTTTGTTTGCTCCCTACAAAATTGTTCATATTAGTTTTCTTTGCTCCCTACAAAATTGTTCATATTAGTTTTGTTTGCTCCCTACAAAATTGTTCATATTAGTTTTCTTTGCTCCCTACAAAATTGTTCATTGTAGTTTTGTTTGCTCCCTACAAAATTGTTCATTATAGTTTTGTTTGTTCCCTACAAAATTGTTCATTGTAGTTTTGTTTACTCCCTACAAAATGGTTCATTATAGTTTTGTTTGCTCCCTACAAAATTGTTTATTATAGTGTTGTTTGCTCCCACAATATTTTTCATTGTAGTTTTCTTTGCTTCCTACAATATTGTTGGATGTAGTTTTCTTTGCTCCCTACCATATTGTTCGATGTAGTTTTCTTTGCTAATCAAGAAAATTGTTCGTTGTTCTTTTCTTTGCTCGCAACGGTACACAGTCATACATTATGCAAATCGCTACATTGTTAAATACACGGCGTCTCTCAAGTATTTATATCCGAACACAATCTTAACTTAACTTAACGTCTTTATACTGGTTTAGAAGACCCTGCAGAGTCTGTATACAACCAGTTACATTTACATCACCTTGCTCTAAAAGCTATGCGCATCCAGTTTATTCTTAAATGCATTAACTGTCCCTTCCTCCACTACCTCCCCTGGCAATGCATTCCAAGCAGACACCACTCTCTGACTAAAAAAATATTTCCTAATATCTAACCTGGACCTCTCTTTAGTCAACTTGTAGCTATGCCCTCGTGTTATTGTAGGTGGCTGTATTTTAAAAAAACTTGTTATAGTCTAATTTATCGATTCCTCTGATCATCTTATAAACCTGTATTGTCATCACGAATTCTTCTCTCTTCGAGACACTGTAGGCCAGTTTTTCTGAGTCGTTCCTCATAACTATAATTCTGGAATCCCACTATCATCTTTGTCGCTCTTTTCTGTATTCTTTCTAGCATGTTTATGTCCCGTCTATGATAAGGACTCCACACCTGTACACAGTACTCCAATCTAGGTTTAACTAAAGCTTTATACAGTTTGACGATCACTTCCTTGCTCCTATGTTTAATATTTCTTTTTATCATACCTAACATTGCATTTGCCTTTTTCACTGCTACCTTAACTTGCTCATTCACATTTCCTGTATGATCTATTATAACCCCTAGGTCCCTTTCCTTATCTATCTTTCTAATATCTGATAACTAGTCAGTCATAAAACTTGTAAGTTTGCCTCAAACTTGAATCATTCAATGTTACCTGGTCGGCTGCAGATGTTTGCACTTGGGGTGAAACAGGAAATTATTTTTGGCCCTCTCCAGAAAAGTGTGATTGTTCTGTTTGATTTCGAATGTATTGATTGTTTATTGCTCAACGGCAAGGTCAGCTGTGATTGGACCAGAAGAGCCAACAGTGGTTTAAATAGCTCTACACTTGAAAGAGTGTCTGAGTTGGGCTGTTTCCGGCTAACAGCGGACCGGAAGGGGTGAGCGGAAGAGGAGGGAGAGAGAGAGAGAGAGAGAGAGAGAGAGAGAGAGAGAGAGAGAGATAGACAGATAGAGATAGAGAGAGAAAGTAAACGTGGAACTTGTGAGCTATGGACGAGAAGAAACGCTGATAAAAACAGACATTTTTTTAAAACTTGGAACTTTGTATTAATGGCTCAGAAACATGTTATTTGGAACAAATTAAATGTTCTTCATTCTTCGTCTTCTACCTTTTCCATCTTCTTCTTCAACTTCTTCTTCTCCTTTTCTTCTTCTTCTTTTTCTTCTTCCTCTTCTTCTTATATTATTCTTCCTGTTTTTCCTTATTCTTCTATTCTTCTATTGTTTTCCCCTTCTTCTTTCTTCCTTCTTTTTTTTTGTTCTTCTCTTTTTCTCCCTCTTCTACATCTCCTCATTTCCTCCCCCATTTCACTTAATTTTCCTCTTGTTCTTTTCTTGTTTTTATTTTTTATTCCATTTCTTCCTCTTCCTTACATTTTCTTCTTTTTCTTCTTCTTCTTTCGCTGCTTTTCTACGTCCTTCTTTTATTTTTCTTATTTTTCTTATTTTCCTAAAAACCATGGGATGTAGATGTCTTTTTTTAATATGGCAAATAGTTTCTACAAGATAACATTTAAATATAGTCAAAGGACCCACACAGTAAAACAATTAAATATAGTTCTTCTTCTTCTTCTTCTTCATCGTACGCAGTCAGACAGTAACCATTATTTTTTCGAAAAAAGCGGCGGTCATCCTGAGGCTGTCGCCGCTGCCATAGAGCTTGTCTTGCAGTTCCACTGGTGATGGCCACATCTGATCTCTCTGATCCTCGTATGTCGGGCAGTTCTGCAGCAGATGTTCAGCGGTCATTTTACCAGTACCGCACGGGCATTCGTCGGTACACCCTATCTTCAATCTGTTGAATAGGTGGTACCTCAGTCTATTGTGGCCAGTGCGAAGTCTGAAGACAACGACCTGCTCTCTTCGGTTCAACTGGTAATAGGCATCGTTTTTGGTGTAACCAGTATGTTCGGTTCCCCATTTGGTCATGTATCTGGCTTTGATAAGCCGTTTTGACTCTTCGTACGTCATACTGGTATCTGTTTGTGGTAGTCTTGCACCTTCTTTTGCCAGTCTGTCTGCCTCCTCGTTGCCTTGGATGTTGCAGTGTGATGGGACCCACTGTACCACTACCCTTTTTGGTGCGGACTGCTGGCACAGTTTGCAGAGTGCTGCTCTTAAGTCATTAAGCTCAGTGTTTTTCTGGCTTTTTAGCGCTGTGACTACGGCGAGAGCATCTGTAAGCAGGACTATATGGCTTTCATTTTCACTGTGTGTCACCATTTCTTCCACTGCCGCCCCCAGTGCCTCTTCCTCCGCTCTGACATTGCTTGTGTACTTACCAGTAGCGAATGACAGTGTTATTTTTCTGCCATTTGATAGGTTCAGGAATGCTCCTGCCCCTCCGTTCTGTGTTGTGTTTGTTACAGAACCGTCGGTGTATGCAAAATATAGTTCAATGACCCACAGTAAAAAAAAAAATGTAAATGTAGTCCAAGGACCCACACAGTAAAACAATTAAATATAGTCCAAGGACCCACACAGTAAAACAATTTAAACTAGTCCAAGGACCCACACAGTAAAACAATGTAAGCAAGTCCAATGACCTACACAGTAACACAATATAAGCAAGTCCAATGATCTACACAGTAAAACAAAGACAGTCCAAAGATCTCTACACAGTAAAATAATTAAATCTAGTCCAAGGACCCACACAATAAAACAAAGACAGTCCAAGGACCCACACAGTAAAACAAAAGACAGTCCAAGGACCCACACAGTCAAACAAAAACAGTCCAAGGACACACAACAAAACAAAGACAGTCCAAGGACCCATACAGTAAAACAAAGACAGTCCAAGGACCCACACAGTAAAACAAAGACAGTCCAAGGACCCACACAACAAAATAAAGACAGTCCAAGGACCCACACAGTTAAACAAAAACAGTCCAAGGACCCACACAACAAAACAAAAACAGTTCAAGGACATACACAGTAAAACAAAAACAGTCCAAGGACCCACACAACAAAACAAAGACAGTCCAAGGCCCCACACAGTAAAACAAAGACAGTCCAAGGACCCACACAGTAAAACAAAGACAGTCCAAGGACCCACACAATAAAACAAAAGACAGCTCAAGGACCCACACAATAAAACAAAGACAGTTCAAGGACCCGCAACATGTATGGAAAAAAATAAGTAACATGTCCTTTGCAGAACGTCGCTTCTTACAACCGCCACCTAGAGGTCATGTATAAGTTTCTTGGTACGGTAGGCGCCATTACTTTCTGTACGTGGACGATCGATCGTACGATAGAAAAAAAAATCCTTTACTATCACCACTGTGCATATCCATTTGCAGAGGTTCACAGGGATAATTGATAGATCTTACAAGGAATACATGCTGCTTGTCTATGCAGTCGTCACGTTTGAATACTGCAGAATAGTAAAACAGTTAAAAGTAATTCAGCATAAAATACTGATGTGGATAAAATGTTAGAGACTACATATTACTAAAGTGCCTGCTTTTGAGAGGTGAGGATAGTTACTTTTCTCCCTACTAAGTCGGTCCTCTTCTACCTAGGGGTGTAGAAGTATTTTTTTTTAAACACGGGGAATATTTTCTACATGATAAGTTATCCAGCTCTTGCACAATTCCTCTTAATTGTGTCTTGCGACAAGATGGCGTTACTATTCTTTGTTCCACTTTCCGGCCCCGGCACCATAGGGCAGAACACTTCTTTGCCACTTTTAACTCTGACAGTCAGGTATCCATTTACAGCTAGATAATCTGCTGTACTGTTCAAATAGATTAAAACAATGATTTAATGAATGAGAAATGATTACATAAACTTGCTCGTCACCACAAAATATATTTATCTTTCTTCTCAAGGATGTCTTTCATGTCCGGGGCCAGAACGTCAGAGAGGACATTGAGAACATCAAAAACAAGTTCATTGACCTGTTGGAACTCTTTGGTATCAAGGATACAGATATCCTTTCCATGAACGAGCCCAGCTCTGGTCAACGCTATCGCCAGTCCACGACCACCGGCATGCTCAAGAAATCCACAGAGACTGCACCAGAATATATTGAACATTTACGAGCAGACACTGCTCAATCCCAACCAGACACTAATCACTTCCAATCAGACACTGGTCAATCAGAACCAGACACTGATCAATCCCAACCAGACACTGATCAATCAGAACCAGACACTGATCAATCCCAACCAGACACTGATCAATCCCAACCAGACACTGATCAATCCCAACCAGACACTGATCAATCAGAACCAGACACTGATCAATCGCAACCAGGTGTTGAAGAAGTCACAAGGTTCACAGCTATGAAACTTCAAGATAACAAAAATAAATTGTTTCAGATGAAATTTCCAAAATCTTCGCAGCTGGAAACATTTCCCGCCCCTTCTGTTACCAAACCACCAGCTTCCACAAACCATTTTCACACCCCACACGACTTGGACAATCTATTACATGTTCATCACAATTCAAAAGCCATCCAGGAAATGGACCTACATGGAATATACTCGCCCTTAGAATGTGTTAGTAACAAAGAAGCACACAGGAACATCATGGAATCCGATACTTCTGAAGACGCTCTGACATTTTCTCGTAGACCTGAGTCACCCGTAGAAGAAGCTGATTGTAGTTTTCCATCATGGTATAGCAGATCGCTAGACACTACTCCAGAGCTACCAATTTCAGAATCATCTGATTCTTTGGACATACGTTTTGCCTCGTTGTTCGACCTGATGGATTTTCAGGATTCGCTAGAAGATTCTCTCACTCCAAGAGCAGCAGTTACAGGACTATCTCTGTGCTTGTCTGATTCTAGTGGTCAACATAATTATGAATCTCCAGTCCTACCTAGTTGTATCCACTCTCCTATGAGAAATTCGTCTATATCCAGCGGTTTATCAGTGCGGGATGCGTCTATATACAGTTCAGATTCGTCTGTGCCCAGTGCGTATTCTGAACCTAAAGCTGATTCGCCGGTACCCATTGTAGATTCTTCATCGTCCGGTTCAAGTTCCTCTCTGCCCAGAATAGAATCTTCAGTGTCCAGAAGAGTTTCTTATGTGCCCAATGCAAATTCTTCTGCGTCCATTGTAGATCATCTTGTAAAGAACTCGTCACTCAGACCAACTGTCTGTGCAAATAACCACGAGAAACGAGAACTGGCTATATGTGTGGCCAGAGCAATGCCCCAGCATCATGTTATTCCCCATGAGCCACCAGTTATATGTTTGCCATTAAAAGCTGCGGACAGCTCTGCCAATCAGCAGTTAAACATTGACAATAATTGCAAACCGCGTATAAGATGCTCAGTTACAGATAGTAAATCAGACAACGAACCTGGACCAATCTCAGTGCTTCCACAGCGATCAATAACAAGCAGATCTATTGTTCAACCACCCCCAGTGGCAGTGAATACACCATTGTTTTCAGCTCTTGATGTGAAAGTAAGCACGCAGTTGTTTTTTAAACTACCATCATCATCAAAATCACCACCTTCAACATTATCACCACCATCATAAAAAAACCAACATCCACTACCAACATCATCCTCATCACCTTCAACATCATCATCACACTGCAATCATCAACAATACCATCATCAAAAACACCACCCACCAACACCATCATCACCTCCAACATCATCATTAGCATCACAACTATCAACTTCACCACCATTATCATCAACACCACCATCAACATCACTACCACAACCATCATTAGCATCAACATCACCACCACCATCATCATCACCACCACAATCATCATCAACACCACCACCATTATCAACATCATCACGAACACCACCACTATTGTCATAACTACTATCATCACCGACACTGTCATCAGAATGACCACCATCACTATGATCACCACCAATACCCCCATCAACAACACTATCATCAGAACGACCACCATCACTATCATCATCATCACTACCACAACCATCATTAGCATCAACATCACCACCACCATCATCATCACCACCACAATCATCATCAACACCACCACTATTGTCATAACTACTATCATCACCGACACTATCATCAGAACGACCATCATCACTATCATCAACACCACCACTAGTATCAGCGCTACTACCATTACCATCATCAAAACACCACTAGCATCACCACCACCATCAATGTCATCAGAACAACCACCATCACTATCATCAACACTAGCACCATCACCACCACTATCACAATTACCATCATCATCATCAAAACACTATCATAATGTAATAAGATGCAGACAAGTTATTCACAAAGTGAAACTTCTAATTACATGTTTCAGAACATCAACAATCAAGTGAATGAGGCATTGTTGAAGACATCAGTTCTGCATAGTTTCAGCGATAATGGATCATCAAGAAACATATCCTGGTCCTATCATGTCCTACCTGCAGATCCACAGAACAACACACCTGAAGTTTCAACTCAGGACATATTATGTGCAAAAAATGTGTCCTGGTCCTACCATGTCCTACCTGAAGATCCACAGAACAACGCACCTGACCTGTCAACTCATGTCCGAGGGAAACACAGGATGAAGAAAGACTTCATCACAGCCAGACCGACACGATCTCCTGTAATGCTAAACGAAATTGAAAATGGTAGCGCTTCCAAACGCAGAAAAAAGGGTAACGATAACGTTGCCATAACCACTAACCATAACGGTCCTCGACTAGTGAGACAAAAACTGTCATTCAATAGCCCTCCAAAATCCGGACATTCTGAATCCACACTAGCAGTTTCTGAATCCAGAAACACATTTATCCAGAAACTTCCTTCAGCATATGACATAAATCATCAAAAATTGTGTACAAATAATCCTAGAATCGGTTCGTTTAGAAGTCCAAAGGTCCAGAAAGAAAACAACATCCCTTCTTCATCTCTTCTTGCTAGATCTCAACGAAAACCCTTGACAGAGCTGAGCAATACTGAACACAATAATTACAATGTTACAACCACATTCTCTAACAACTTTAACAGGTCACCAGGAAATTATTCTAAATCAAGCAAACCATCACATGGGGTATCGATGCCTAGCCGCAAGGAAGAATCGATGCCTGGCCGCAAGGAAGAATCAATGCCTAGTCGCAAGGAAGAATCAATGCCTAGCCGCAAGGAAGAATCAATGCCTAGCCGCAAGGAAGAATCAATGCCTAGTCGCAAGGAAGAATCAATGCCTAGCCGCAAGGAAGAATCAATGCCTGGCCGCAAGGAAGAATCGATGCCTAGCCGCAAGGAAGAATCAATGCCTAGTCGCAAGGAAGAATCCATGCCTAGTCGCAAGGAAGAATCAATGCCTAGCCGCAAGAAAGAGTCGATGCCTAGCCGCAAGGAAGAGCTCCTAAGCAGAGATGCTTACTATTGCGATTTCACTGTTGATAGGCAGCAGAAAATTGATGATTTGATCTCCAGAAGAAGACTTGCTGGAAGCTTCTACGAAGATGTTGAAAGCACGTACACGTACGAAGATCCAACAAATAATGAAATCTTCATACGTAAAGTTGAAGGCGCGGAGAACTCTTGTTCTAGCTTTGTTTTCCAGCCACCTCCACCGAATCTGAAAGTTCCTAGAGCAGCTGCATGTGTTCAGAAGCAAAGATCAAGGTCAAAAGTTTACAATGAAGTGGACAATAAATGTCCGAAACATCAAGAGTACGAGTCGGAAGGTAACAGCATAATGTCAAGTCATTCGTCAAGCACAAGAGATTCTGAAGCGTTTATCAGTGAGAACTGTTCTCGCTCATTAAAACATCAAACAAAAGAATTATCAATCTCCAGCAGAGATTGCTTTCCACCTGGAACAACCTGCGTCCCTAAAGCACAAAGGACCCTTTCTCATAAGTCATGCACAACGCATCCTATTGCTTCTTCTACAATGCTCATTGATTCTAGCTCAGAAAGTTTAGACAAAGAAGCAGAACGTTTTTCTACTTGGTCTGTCCAAGAGAAATCTAATTTACGCAACCTTGAGAAATCCTACATGTGTAGCAGAACTCCAGAAAAGAGAGAAGAATTAAAAAATAACATACAATTTCACAGAAGATTGATATGTGTAGGCAAAGACAGGTTTAAAAATGTGTTAGGAAATTCCCAAGATGGGAATGCTTTTGAAATCTCTGCCATGGTAAAGCGCATTGATCAGACAATGAACCATCCTAGGTTATTATCAAGGAATGAAACGAAGGTCTGCACTTCGGACATCCACAAAAACATATCGAAGATAGAGGTGGTTATGTCAAAACCAAATCATACTTTGTTAAACAATCATATCTTGGCTGGAGCCAAGTCATTCTTAAAAACAGTGAGCACACTTCCCAACAATGGGACATTACAATTTAGTGAAATGAATCCGGGCAATTCTTTAAATGTTGGAAACATACACACAAGCACATCATCTGCGTCCTTCAAACCCGTTAAGGCATCCGTTGATGATAAACAAGGGGACTCATCATATGAACCCGTACATTCTAAGCATGTTTCTGAAGGTAAAACATGCCGCCAAAATTATATAGAATTTGAAGCAATGACTAGTGGCACGGACACACTAGATACAGTAATTCAGGATCAGCAGAACATTTCTGGACAATCTTATGACGCCGATAGCAAGGTCTGTGATGCAGCCAGGTGTAGGCCAATGCGAGGCAGAGGCGCACCAGAAAAAACTCGTCCGGCCGAAAGCAACAGCCAGTCAAGCCAAGATCTTCTGGACTCAATACTGACTCATAGTCCAGAAAGTGTAAAGTCCAGCGGCATTTTCGTTCCAAACAATTCATACATCATCCCTGTTGAAGGCCTGGGCCTTGTTAGTGATTCCCACACCACAACTACCACTAGTGCATCAACTAAGCTGGGAAAGAAGCAATGTGAACTAGATGCAGTCCACTTCAAGATGCAACCTAAGTTTATCCCTCCTTCTCATTTTAGACCCATTCATGAGAGCAACACAAACACAATCTTTGCCGCAAAACCTCAACCAAAATTCGAAAGCCAAAATGTTTCAGAAGAATTCAAGCGCCCTAATTCTACAGCATCTGATGTTGGTTCCGTCAGAAGTCTACCCTCAACAAACTACCAGGATGCAAAATCAATTCCACAGGAGCCAGTGTTATTTGAGAACAGCCTTGTTCACCAAAAGTCTATATTAGCAGACACAAATGGTGTAATTACGGGACCACCCAAAATAAAAAACAAGAACTCTTTGCTGCGTAAGTTCAAAAAGTTCAGCGATAACTTCTACAAGAAAACTGAAAAAGTTAAAATGCTTGCACAGTTGTGAGTAACTTCAAATACACACAGGATGTCTGTGACAACCATACCTCATGTGACGAGTCTCAACTGGGAACTGAGACAATGTCAATGACTTGGCTTAATTGCTCTTCTACCATGGGATGAAGCCAAATATCGGGATTATATTTGCCAAGGCCCAAAACTATTTAAAACTTGGAGATCCATTGTTACAAAATAACATCAGATCTATCAATATTTGAAAACATATATGCCTTTTAATAGCAAGGCATTTTACATGACTTACAGTTCTCTTTGTGCATCATTTTAAAGACAATTTACATATGTCACAGCTTAGATAGCTTATATGTTGAACATTAGACAATTTATATGATGAAGATTTGACAATTTATATGTTGCATATTATACAAATTATATGTTGAATATTTTAAAATTTATATCGTGCATTTGCCAATTTATTTGTTCAAGATTATATAATTTATCCGTTGATGATTTGACAATTTATGTGACAATGCATGTGTTGAAGAGATAATTTGTGCACTGAAGATTAGACAATTAAATATTGACAATTTAAATGTTGAAGATTATCAAATGTACGGCATGCATTAGACAATTAAATACTTGAGGTTAGACAATTTATGTTTAGATTACAACAGGAGCATCTGTGCAGTGGGTGGTTGAGATGTTTCGAACTGACATATGAGTAACGAAAGACAGTGTAGCAACTGCAATATGGCGTCTGCATGGATAAACCTACAGCATAATGCGTGATCGATTGAAATTCTGGAAAGTGTACTCAGTGAGTACCTTAGACATCTGAATGACAAGCACAAAATGAACCAATTCTGCATGTCCTTTCAGTATCTCTGTCAGTATACAAATGAAGGAGAAGATATGTTTTATTGCTGCTTGGGACGAATCATGTGTGCATTACTACCAAACCAGATCGAAGTATGCTTCAATGCAATGGAGACATCTTTTTTCACTGCCTGCCAAGAAATTCAAGGTTACTTCTTCAGCAGAAAAGGTTAAGCTTAGTGTTTTGGGAATGCTACTAATCTTCTTTAGCGTTCGTCCTGAAAAGGACTCTGTGTCGTAGTTTACAGCAAGGCTGCAATATCTGCCCCATCAGCCCAACACATTCAATTTCAAGGGTATTTTGGGGTACTGGGTTTGCCATCTCACTGCAACCCTTATTGTCTTGGCCAGACTACACTAGTGCAGCCTGTTTTCAGGGTTGGAGGTGGAATAGGCTGTTGGCCAGCTCTGATTTGTTGACTGAAGCAAACAGGCAGCTATGGCTCGCTGGCTGCTGTCAAGTCAAGCAAAATCCTTGACCTCACTGTTAACCAATTTCCAGATGAAATGTGAGGGCAGTATCGTACTGTTTATGCTTCAGAATGCAATTAAAGAAATGTCCAAGCCTGCTGACTAGAGGAGTACTGCCCAACCATAACAATACCAGACCACATACGACTCGATTAACCCAAGAGAAAAATTGAACCCCTTAGAGTGGCATCTTCTTGAACATCCACCTTACAGCCCCAAGCAATTTCCACCTGGCTGGTGGACAGAAAATCCACCTTGGTGGGAGATGTTTTTCGAATGATGAAGAGGTTGAACGTCATGTACAAATGTGGCTGAGACTACTGACTTCTATGTTGCAGGTTTTGGTGCACCGATAAATCAATGGGATAAGTGTACCAATGTTGGTGGAAATTATGTTGAGAAATATGGGGCAATGTTGGTGGAAATTATGTTGAGAAATAAGGGACAATATTGGTGGAAATTATGTTGAGAAATAAGGGACAATGTTAGTGGAAATTATGTTGAGAAATAAGGGACAATATTGGTGGAAATTATGTTGAGAAATAAGGGGCAATGTTGGTGGAAATTATGTTGAGAAATATGGGACAATATTGGTGGAAATTATGTTGAGAAATAAGGGACAATCAGCACTGGCTGTGTTTCTCTGTAGCTGAGTACCGTGCACCAGTCTGGAAGAACTCTGCACATGTCAAACATATAGATACAGCAATCAATGAGACAGGCCGTATAGTTACTGGATGCCTAAAACCTACACTAACTGAAAAAAATGACCCCATAATCAGCATAGCGCCACCAGAGATACGAAGAACTGTTGTGTCAGAGATAGAAAGAGAGAAACGGGTAAATGACCCAAGACACTCTATGTTCGGGCATCAGGTGCAGCTCCCAAAACTAAAGTCAAGACGAAGTTTCTAACAGTTAACCCAGCCCCTATAGACTAGTCCAGGAAATCGATGCATCAAAAGTTAGAATCAGCTGACACAGGTCTCCTTGATCGAGTTACGAGAGAAACCTGCGCCTGGACATCTCCTGCCCTACGCAACATGGAAGTCACTAAATAGACTTGGAACTGGTGTATCACAACGCAAGAAAAACCTGAAAAGATGGGGATACAGGGATGATGAAACATGAAAATGTGGAGTAACACAAGACCAGGATCATGATCTGCCCAAACCTCCCGGAGACTTGTAGCATGGATGACCTGCTGAGTGTCAGTGACCGGGCAATCGGCGTGGTTGAATACTGGAAGAATGAAGTGTGACCTAGTGCCTAGGACACGGAAAGTAAGAAAGGGACAATGTTAAGTGCAATAATGGATGGCTTTCAAGTATCTTTTTTTCAAATAGCTATTTGTGACCTATTTACTGACTTGTCCTTGTATGTACATATAGTTGTATACACTAGGGCATTAACTTACTTGTTAATGTATTTCACATATTTGTATTTGTGCATATGTATAAACTGATTCCTTTATACACATTTTTGTGTGATCATTTCTTGTTTGGCCTACTCCATCCTAAGTGATATACTATGATTCACACATTCTCTTTGGGGATAGCGTGGCCTAGTGGTTAAGTGGCACGGCTCACAACCGGAAGGTGCTGGGTTCGATCCCCATCACAGCACCGGCCGTTACCCCGGGGAAGCAAACCCTTAGAAAATGCAGGAGGAAGCAGACCCTTACATAAAATGCATGCTGAAGTCGGATGCACTGGGCCGACAGGCGCAAAATAAAAACCACAGTGCAACGCACACCGGCTTGGGGATTAGAGAAATAAGGCGAACGCAAAAAAAACAACAAAAAAACACATTCTCTTCCACTCTCTGGCTAATGACTGCCACCATATATATTTTATTGTTTTTTTAAGGTCTTTTAGTTTGTTCCTCGTCTCCGATGAAAGTCTTGTGGCCGTAATATTTCATTTTATTTTTGTCCCTGTGTGGTAACTGGGCCATGCCTATATATGTTTTTATTGACACAGAAACGCTTTTAATTTTTCTTCAATATTTTCATTTATGTGCCTATTAAAAACATATATGACCCATTGACTAAACTAGGACAAAAAGGAAATAACACAAAGGTTACGACCATATGACGAGGATGAAGACACAGCATATTGATCAGACATGTTAGTCAAGGTCAGGCAAAATATACTGGCCAATCTAGTCATTCCTGGGAACGGGATGTCCTTCTTGATGGTCTGGTGGGGAATTGATGTGATCTCCGTAGCATCACACTGATGAAACCAGACATAGTACACACGCCTGGAGGGCGCCCCAACCCACCATCAGCACACTTGCGATGTAAGCAAAGTTACTACAAATCGCCACTAAACGACCTTTTCAGGGTAGGGTGCACAAAAGAGTAAACCTACTCATTATGGGCATTCACAACAACAACAACAACAAGCCCACAAGGCCTTTGACAAAGAATAAACAAAAAACTGTTTAAAAAAAATTTTAAAAAAAGGACGAGCAGTTTTAGTTTGGCACTAACTTATTCAATTCTTCAATTTTTTTTAATAATCAAGGATGCATTTAGTATTAGCATCATCAAGCAGTATCAATTTATCTAATTTTTTTGTGTTCGCCTTATTTCTCTATTCCCCAAGGTGGTGTGCACTGCGCTAGTTTTTATTTTGCGCCTGTCAGCCCAGTTTATCCGACTTCGGAATGCATTTTATGTAAGGGTCCGCTTTCTGCCGCATTTTCTAAGAGTTTGCTTCCTCGGGGTAACGGCCGGTGCTGTGATGGGGATCGAAGCCAGGACCTTCGGTTTGTGAGCCGTGTCACCACAAGCCCACGGCCCCCCACCACATTTATTTAATTGATGTGTGTGGTTGGACTCCACATGATTTCAGACTTTGTATAAGAATATTTGTTTCGAGTCTACTTTGCTGATTATCCTAGTTTTTTTTTTCACCATCTAAATGTCCAATTCATATACTTGACTTTTGTTCTTTAGTTGGATCACCAATTCCTTCTGTTCTTGTTCGCTTTCAGAACTGTATCATCCACACACCTGAAATTATTTAATATGTCACCAAATGTCTTTTCGAAGTGCGCTGAAGGGCTAGAACGCATGATCCTGTTTGTTAACCTTCTTGTTTCCATATTATTTTTATTACGTCACAAACAAAGATACCCATTGGTGGGTATACCAAAATTGTCACAACGTAGTGATAGTGTTCTTAACCAGATCAGCAGATCTGTTATTTTTCACTACAAACGTATTTCTTACATCTACATAAACAAACTAAAGAAATCTACCTAAAAAAATTTGCTGTAACAACTTAACTTCATCACAGTTAACAGTTAATAATGGGTTAACTGTCTAAATCCATGTGAAAAAGAAATAACCGTAAAAAAATTGTCTAAACTCAAATATCTTATTTTGTTTCATATAGAAGAAAATGGTCTTGCTTTTGATTCAGCCATTTCTATAGCAATAACGGTATAGACAGGATGAATGCAGAGATGATGTGCCAGGCACATTTTTTTTCAATGGTTAATTAAAGATTAAACCTATATCTAAACATCAGCAAGACCAAGATAATGAACACTGTTAAGGCAAAAACCAGAACAGAACTTAATGATATCTTCGGGAAGCAAGAAGTTAAGAATGTGACAAGTTTTGAATACTTCAGCTCCATTAGAACAATGGAGATTGCCAAAAAGAAGTAAAAATGTGAATGGCGATGGCATTGCAGGTGTTAACTAATGTGACAAATTTATGGCAGAACACTAACAAAATGTCAAAAATAAAGAACCCAAGGACTTGCACATCTTTCCAAGTGACAACAAACAGATGCAAGACATGAACAATCACACAAACAACAAGGAAGAAGATTGAATCATTTGAGCTAAAATGCTACAGGAAAGTGCTCACAATACAATGGAGAAAAATACAGAAATCCTAAAGGAACAAAATTGTCTAGTAAACAATATTATGTCAAAGAAACACCGACTTTGGTCATGTGAAACACCACAATGTGTCTGGGAAGAATGATACAGGATAGTATGATAACTGTCAAGCGAAACAGGCATACCAAGGAGAAGACAGCTATCTTCTTCTTCTTTTATCATACTGCTCTTGTCCTACTATGCTGCAGAGAGGTAGGATGCATATATTTCTTGTTATAGCCAAGTGACAGGCTTGTGCTGTCGGCAGGTGTAACTTCCTGAGAATGTCAGAGACCCTCTTGAAACATAGATGTCGTGGTCTGCAGACCTGCACATGATATGCTCTTGATGCAGGCTGGTCATAACGCGCTCTGACTAAATGACCAAACCTCTTGATTTGTTTAGAGTCAATGTAGTTACTAACCGGGTTTGTCCCCACTATCTGCCTCAGCGCGGTGTTGCGGATTATCTTTCCAGCTGCTCTTCTCACATAGCGCATTTCAGAGCTCTGTATCTTACTCTTATGGGTTGCTAGTAAGGACCAAGTTTGACCTTGGTAACACAATGTAGGAATAAATAGTGCATTTATCAGCCCCCTCTTAGTTGAAAGAAGCACTCTAGCGTGTTTCAAAATCAGTGCAATTTGATAGCGAACACTGTATAGCGGACAGTGAAGACAGAGCACGCTAATGTCTGGATGGCCAGACAACTAAAACTGTTCGCCATCCACCTAAAGGCTGTATAAACAGCCAAGCGATAAGAAAATATGCTGATTGCCATAAAAAGATTATTCTAGAGCATTGCAGTGTATTAGCACCGGTTGAAACACATCCATTTTGAATCTAAATATAGGGAATGCCGGCATTGCGGATATAAACAACCAAAATGGCCGGTTTAGTTAGTTTGAAAGAGATTTTGAAACAATGTGTTTTCTTTTTCTGGACGACTTGCGGATTATTCCATTATTACGGGTGAAATGGTAAGTTGTTGCGACATATTATTCTGAGATAGATCTGTTTAATTTGTTTATTTAGCAGTTTTAAATACATCTGTAAGGGAAAATAGCAGATTTGACAATCTTGTAAGAAACACTATCAATGTTCTGTGACGATTTTCATATTTCGACGGTCCCTTTCATATTTCGACGGTCCCGATTCCTTGCGAAATGGGCATAATCAATATGTTGCAGCTTTTTTAAATTTTCACATTTATCTTCTTGTATCTTAGAAACTAACACCAACAAATTCTTTATTCATTTATGTCTCTACATACAAACAAATTATATTTATGCAACAAACAAAAAAAGTACAGAGTTTTCAAAGTGAACAACCTATAAAAACGTGACTAGCTGAAAAATAATTCAGCTGCTGTGGTAACTTCCGTACTTTTATTGTTCAGTGGGGTAAAGTTTTTAAAAAGGTTCTCTGAGGATGATGGAAAACCGAGATGGGAGAGATGGCAAAAGATCAAGAGTCTCACAGATTGACTGATATGAGAGCAGCATTCTGTTTATGCTACATGGTGGCTCCACCGACAGTGAATCCTGTCATTTCCTACACCTGACAACAAATTTTTTGTGTAAATGTTGAGCAGGTAAGGGACCCACCATGACATTATTACTGAGACCAAATGTAATTTAAAATGGAGAAAAAATGGATAAGAATTTCTTTCCACTTGTGCCGTTAAGCATCGTGGGGAGCTGAAGTCGTCTATCCTGCGCAAAGTGCGTTGCGTCTGTCAATATGAGTACTTGTCACTGCATAATCACTCTAATGTCATCTATCCACCTACCTCACCCTGTAGCCAGATCTACCAGCGTTGTAAGCCATCGGTGAAAGTTGATGAGGATGCATTCTCATGAGATGACCAAACCAACTTATTTTCTGCCTGGAAATGTATTTGACACAAGCCGTAGTGCCGACCATACTTTGAATGTCATTGTTCTGCATTCTGTCTCTTCTGGTAACACAGATGACTTTCCTCAAACACTTCATTTCCCAAGTCAAAATTCTGCTCTTCAGCGGCCTGAACAGAGGCCATGTTTGGCACTGGTAGCACAGTCTGCATAAATATACTGTTTATCAGCTGTTGCTTTGTTGCCAAACTAATACTTGGGTGTCTAAGCAGTGGGGACAGCTGATAAGTCACCGCAGATGCTTTCTGACACCTAGTCTCAATTTCCCTGTCGATCCTACTGTCTGCCGAAAAAACACTGCCCAAATACTTGGACTTGAATTGCTGATGTCCAGAAATATTGGCTGTTTTGGTCACTGGTAGTGGCCCCCATGCTCCTGATTATCATATTCCTCTCATTTCATATGGCAAAGTATAGGTTCAATGATGCATTTAGTTTACCTCAATCCGCTTTTAACGAAGCCTAAATCTTGTTATTTGCAATACGGTTTCAATTGCAATTGTTTTTACATATGTAGTTGCCAGCTTCATGCACACCTCACAGTAGTTACCTCTTATGACATACTGGGAAGGAAATAGTGGCTGTATTCTGGTTTCCATGAGATTCACTGTCGGGTGAACCAGTCTTTTAGTGAAGTGAAAAGAGTATCGATAGAATGATTGGATGTTAAGACTTCGTTAACGCAAACCAAAAGCCTTATGAGTGTGCGGTAGCCTTCTGAACTTTAAAGAAATCTCTAGAAACAATATCCTGTATATGATATTTGCTGACATACTTTTCAAAGAGAACAATATTCAGATTGACTGTAATCATTCATATATCCAATTTCAAATCCTCGATAAGAAATGGGATTTTGTTTTCCTCTTATCAGAGACGAGAAAGGGACATGACTGACTGAGCAGTTTGGATGACAGTTTTTGACCCCAAGGTAAAATCCTTTATAAAGGGGACGGCATGGTCTAGTAACATGGCTTACAACCCGAAAGGTGCTGGGTTCACTCTCCAATCACAGCACCGGCCTTACCCCTGAGCAGACCATTACATAAAATGCATGCCGAAGTCAAATGCACTGGACTGACAAGTGCAAAATAAAAACATTGTGCAACGAACACCGCCTTGAGGAATAGAGAAATAAGGCGAACGAAAAAGGAAAACAAATCCTCTATTAGACATGTTTTTTTTTCTTTCTGTTTTCTTGTTAGAGGCTGGAAAGGGAAGTGGATGACAGAGCAGTTTGGATGTTGGTTTTCTACCACAAGTTCAAATCCTTTATAAGAAATCGGTTGTTTTACTACTTTATAAGACCTTGTCCTGGCATGTGCAGTGTGTGATGGTTACAGGAGCAATCACCTCCCCCCCCCCCCCCCCCTTATAAATCCTCCCTGTGGACCCCGGCAATGGGAATAAACATATTGTATAAATAATTAGATACCAGAATAAAAGAGTGAACAATCTGTTTTGTAGGAAGCAGGTTTATTATCAAATACTGGTCTTTGCAAACATTTCCGTAGCATTGTTAACCCTTTACAGCTTGTAACGTCCAGAATTGTCAGCCCGGTAGACATCTATTTCTGTCCGATCCAGCAGAAACTGGCATTTTACATTCATTACATTCTGTCATGTTAGTTTGAGAAAATGTAACATTTTTACATCACCTACAAGATAGCTGATAATTCACTCACGTACGCTGTCGTTTACCAAAGAGTTATTTCCCATAAGTAAGGTTTCAAAGTTTACATATTTAATGGTAGGAAAATTAGACTCTTCTTCTTCTTCTGCGTACGCAGGAAAATTAGACTCAAATTCAGAGAAATGATTTATCATTTTATCAGACTAATAATGACACATGTAGATTACATGTTGATATTCTAACCCTTTACAGTCCCATTTGATCTAAATCAACCACCCGTACGACATAAATTTACGATTGATTGACTGATGCCGACTTCTTACACTTGCATTATATTCCGTCATTTAGTTTGCGGAATTTCAGATTTTGAAATGCTGACAATTGTTGCATTCGCAGCTGTCATTTAATGTCGTAACTTTTTTTTTATATGTGAAGGTGGGTCCCATGGCAACAACTGCTGTCTGAGATGAAGATAACTCTTCATAGACTGAGTCGCATCCTATGTGAGGTAGGGTGGCCAGTTCCCATCCTTGCTGTTTATGCCTTTCCCAACTCATATGTCAGGTAGTCATTTACATCTGGGTCGACTGGAGGAGCGGTATTACCAGGAACGAACCACACATTAATATTTTTCTGCCTGTCCGTGATTTCCAACCCTGGCACACTGTAATCCAAGTTTAGCAAGCCAGCTCACTGTCAACTAGACTACACGGCCCCAATAGGTAGACATTTAATATCAAAGTTTTAATATCAGTTTCAAAGTTAACACATTTAGAGCCAAGAAAGTTAGACTTCAAGACCCGAGAAATGGTTTATTATTTGACCAGACCAATGATCAAGCATCTGGATTATTTGTGGATATTCAACACACACCTGATTCAGACTTTGACTGGGATACAGAAGAACGGCCTGTGTAATTAGGGAATAACGCAGAAATACACACAGAATAATCTGTGTCTTCTGTATACCAGTCAAAGACTGAATCAGACTTGTGTTGAATATAAATTGTAATTATTAGTCTGATCAAATAATAAATCATTTCTGAGGTCTTGAAGTCCAAATTTCCTCACACTAAATCCGTCAACTTTTAAATCGCATCACTTTCTCAAGTGTCTGTCAGAAATAACTCTGTGGTAAGTGACAGCTTATGCATGTGCAAATCATCAGCCATCTTGTAGATGTCTAATTATCTATCTTCAGCCCACTTGTGTCATTAGACGTCGTGAAGAGGTGTGATCTCGGTTGTTTCAAATTTATTTCCAAGCAAAAATTTACTGGTGACTTGCCAGGTCTATTCCAGTATTTGTTACCAACCGTTAGGTTGGTCGCCCCAGGAATATACGATCGCCTTTTTTTGGAGGGAACTGGTGGTAGTGCAAGCACAAATTATAGCAAGATAGACCCACAGACTGTCAGTCGTCATCTATGCCGCTCCATTAACCACATAAACAAGACCTGATGTATAGCCACGCAGTCCCCTTTTTGCGTCATATTCTCTGTGGGACGAGAATCACTAGAAAAATTTGAGTCGATTTTTTAACTTGAATTTTGCCATAGCAGCGGCCTACTCTTTTTCTATTTCCAATTGCCAAGGGATTCTTACCGTGCACACGGGTGTCTGATCTCACTACTCAGAGATGAGGGGTATTTTTACTAGATAATTCACGTGATAAAATCACAATTTGAACATGCGACCACCAGCACCCAAGGCGAACACCTTATCCCGAGACCACTGGGTGACTTCAAAATGTGAAATTCCTCAAACTAAATGACAACTTATTGAATGTGTTTAGTAGTCAGTATTTCTGGAAGGCCAGTTCTAGGCAATACTTAATTATGAATACTTTACTTAATTATGAATACTTCATGTCATAGATACTTGGATCCCAATCTTAGCCCAAATGTAGAATTTTATTTTGAGTTGCCGCACTTGCCCCGGAATGAAAGGCAGAAATCCAAAAACATTATCCATAGCTGGAAAGGGTTAACATAAAATACACATATATTCATCTAAATGTATTCAGACATCTGCATCATGACTTGCTGATCTCATTATCAGATGTCTTAGTGAATGGGTTGATCTTTGATAGCCTACTAGTTTTGGGACTATCATCAGCCAGCTGCATTTTCTTGATCAGATCAACCAGATAGAGATCTTTAAGGGGTACAGGCTTAATTTCTGCCTCTAGTTTCTGGGCTTTTTCCACAGCTTCTTGAACCTTCAGGCCGACCCATTCAGCTTCATTTTCCTGGGAAAATAAACAATTATATGATTACGGTTGTATTGTTATACTATGCTGAAATTGCATAAAACTCTTCTGCCAAATTTGAATACAATATTAACTTATAAAGGCCTAAACTGTTTATGAAGTTTTTTTTAACAAACATGCATCACTGGTTTCTTAACCTTTGACACACACGCAGCAATAATTTCTTGCACAAAATGCTATGGTCGCTGCTCCACCAACGGCAGGAAAATACGCGGGCAATAAGAAAATTATTCTAGAGCACTGTCGTTCATTTACACCGATTGAAACACTAAGGAAATTGAATCTAAAAATAGGTAATGCCATTACTGTAGATGTAAACAACAAAGATGGGCGGTTTAGTTTGAAAGAGAATTTGAAAGAGATGTATTCACTTTTTTTTGGCGACTGGAGGATTACTCCATTATTGGGGGTTATGAAGGTAAGTTGTCGCAACATATTTCTATGACATAGATCTGTTTGATTTGACTTCCGTACTTTTGTTATTGAGTGTGGTAACGGATTCAATGAAAATAAAATGAGTTACTTCCCTTACCATTTTGCAATTAACTGTCTTCAGCTGGGCGGCGTCATATTCGTCTGACCAGAAATTGTAACACTGAACTGATCAGTCTGAAATCGCCTTTTTAATACTAGGGTCGGCCATTGTTGCATAGCAACAAACTCTTTTTGGTTAGGAAGACAAAATTATACCTGAACATCCAGGACACTTGACGCTACCATGTTCTCAAAACAGCGTGCAATTCTGATGTTTTCAATTTTTGGAGAAAATTTCATAAATGGCTTTTAAAGTTTGATCATTCCAATGATCACACATCTGGATTACTTGTGGATATTCAACGTGTGCTCTTTTTTATACTTTGACTGGGACACATATGAAAATTCAGTATAGTTCAAGTGCCATCTCCGCATCGAAGGTCGGCTGCAATGGATCTCTAGTGTACTCTTATCTCTCATCGTAATGGTGCAATCTGACTTTTTCTAGTCCATCTCCTGTTGTTATCCACCCCCTTATAACTTTGTCAGACTCTTGAACGACTGCCTTCCACCCTACCCTTTAGTATGGTCTTCAACAAGGACGTATATGTTATATGGCCAAAATATCTGAACTGCCTAACCCTGATTTCAGTCATTAATTCTTTTTTCACTTCTTTTTCAACACCTCCACATTTCTTTTCTTCTCTTTTGAAGAAATGCAACCTAATCTTCTATATACTCCCATTTCTAAGGCTTCAATACTGTTTTCCAACTTGTTATTCAGTTTCCATGTTTCTGCGCTATAATTTATGTTTCTCTGTTTGAATGTCTGTATGCGTCGAATGTTGTTGAATATTATTTTATTTTGAATACAATTTTGACGTACATAATTCTGGCACTTGGCCAGGAAAGACACAAATTAACAAAATTATCCAGGAGCAGAAAGGGTAAAAAAGAAATATCCAAAATGATATCTTGCCCCACAATTTGTTTCACCACCACCAACCAAGAACTACTTATCCGGACAAATAAAATTAGATGTGCCGTTATAATTAAATTATATGTGGTCTTAATGTCCTTCTTCGACTCAGCGGCCGGCTTTACGGAAAGCGCCCCCCAGTTGAACCTGATCAAGGAGCTACACAAGGACACCGGTGCCAGAATTCAACTGGGTGGCACTCTCTCTGACAGATTGCCTACGACTTTGGGTGTCAGACAGGGATGTGTACTTGCCCCCGACTTATTCTGTCGGGCAGTCGAATGACTTCTTAACCGCCTCAGCATGCACCAGGAGAGTATAGGCTATTGATCAGTCAATTTTCATTGATCTTGTTTACGTGGACAATATTGTCCTGTTCGGCATAGGCAACTCTGAGCTGCAGCGCTGTCTGCAATTGGTAGACAGCGAAATGCCCTCCCTGGCCTGTCTATATCCTAGGCCAAAACCAAAGCTCAGAACCTCATTTCCGACACATCACCCCAGGGTATTGAAACCCAAAGTCACATTGCACAGCCCCCCAATGAATTCATCTATCTCGGTAACATGATATTATCCGATGGGCGCAGTGGTCCTGATATGTCAAGGCGGATCGGACTAGCCGCGCCTGCTATGCATGACCTCCGACATGTGTGGAGTAATGGCAAAATCTCCCTTGGAAAAAAGATCCGCATCTACCAGTCCTGCGTGGTCCCAGTCCTGCTTTATGACTCCGAAACCTGGACATTGCTGAAACATGACATGTCGAGATTAGAGGCCTTCCACGTGCGCAACAAGCGGCATCAGATGGCATAACTACATCCGCAACATGGATGGGCTCCACCCAATCTCAAAAACACTTGGCCGACGTCAAGTTTCTTTGTACGGTCATGCTGTACGGCTGGACCAGTACACCCCAGCCCATAAGATATTACACAAGTTGTTCCTCAGCACCAAAAGTCTTCCCCTGACCGGTTGGAACTGCAGAAGAAGCCGTCCCCGCACAGTATGGCTCCAGCAAGTAGTAACTTCCTTCTCCACCCTGGAACTACGCCACAGCAGTGGGTGAAGGATGCGTCGACCGGCGCAATGGGTCTCAGACACCTAAGTGAACATTATTATTATTATTATAATTAAATCCGCATTTCCGTAGAAGAGACCTCCCTGTAAATCAATCAAAACCTGTGGAACACAGGTCTTCAACAACTACATGCCAAGCCATCAAACAGTGGCCCCTCTATATCCATTGACGTTTTCGTGGCTAAAGTGTCTACATGATGGAGTAGCCATCCTTATGTCTAACCCTCTTTAGTCATCTCTTGTGTCATGCCTGGCAGATGACAATTTTACCATTCTTTGCTCCCCTTTCGGGCCCTGGTAACACTATGCTATCAGAAGAGACATTGTAAACCATAAAAACAGCCATGCTATAGACACTAGAAGGAAGGCTGACTTATGACAACTTGACTATGAACCACAGATGCCTAATTAGCTGTGGAACACTTTGTGAATGATTGTAGCAGACTAAGCCAAGTGGAGGAAGTTAGCTCCTCTCTAGCACTATGTTTTCTATGATGACGTAGCCAGCCTTGCTGTTGTTTGCAAATGCCTACAATGAGTAAGTCTACTCTTTTGAGCGCCCTGAAAAGGATATTAAGTGACGGGTTGCAGTAGCTTTCCTAGCATCCCGAAGAAGGTGGACTGGGGTCGGTTGTACTATGCTTGGCTTTATCTGCGTGTCTCTCACTACTATGGGGATAAGTCGATCCTGTGAGAGTCTTGGCCAATGTCTGAGGTGTTTGATGAGTTAGTTGTGTCTGACCAGACATTAGTCTTCCTCCCCTATAGCCAGTCTTATGCACAACCCTCATTTCACAACATACTTGGTATCATGCACTGGTCTTATTTTCTTCCCAATAAGGATAGTTCCATATGACGTATCTTGCATTCTACAACAGAGCTTTGTCCTAAATTGCCTCAATTTCAAGAGGATGGTTTACAAGCCATTAGCTGGGGTACCAGGATAATTATGAAAGGAGTTAATTGTTTAACCTTTACTGCACTATTAGCAAGCTTTTTAGCCTGTAAAAATTACAGTTTTACGGCTAAAGGTGGAAAAACTAACAGCACGCATTGTCACTGGTTATTGCTATAGAAATGGCTGAACACATGGGTATTTGAATCATAAAAATAATCAGTTCTCCTCAATGTTCAACTCTTGCCGAATGTCTATATTTGTCTTTTTCTCCGTCCAGGGTATTCTGAGGATCTTTCTGTAACATTTTGACTCAAAGGATTCGATTCTTTGTCTAGAAGTCTTGGTTGTCATCTATGATTCGCAGCCATATGCTGCCACAGGAAAATCACAGGCTCTCAAGACTTTCACTTTTATCGTTTTGTAGGTGACATTGACAAATTTAAATTCCACATGGTGTCTCACGCATGTGTAATTTGGCCAAGCAAATTGGATCATGAGGTATGACATAGCTACTTGAAATAAATGGTGCTGATCTACAAATCGGTCATACAATGTTCTGTGAAAATTTCAGATCGAATTGGCTTTCTCAGTATAGTTATTGTGTCTTCAGACATACAAACTTTCAGAAAAATAGTAGATTAATTTGAACGCAAAACCAAGTGAAGCTGGTTTACAGTGCACTTGTAGCTTAAAAATATATGTCTGTCTTTAAGTTTAGCTATGTAGATTACTACATATTTGTCTGCCTTGAAATCTATCTAATTAAATTACTACATATGTCTGCCTTAAAATCTATCTAATTAAATTATTATATATCTGCCTGCTTTTAAATCTATCTAATTAAATTACTACATATGTCTGCCTTAAAATCTATCTAATTAAATTATTATATATCTGCCTGCTTTTAAATCTATCTAATTAAATTACTACATATGACTGCCTTAAAATCTATCTAATTAAATTATTATATATCTGCCTGCTTTTAAATCTATCTAATTAAATTACTACATATGTCTGCCTTAAAATCTATACAATTAAATTATTATATATCTGTCTGCTTTTAAATCTCCCGATGTAAATTATTACATATCTGTGTGGACAGTGTGGGCTAGTGGTTAAGTGACATGGTTTACATTAAGTGCTAGGTTTGCTCCCCAATCACAGCCGCGGCTGTTACCCCAGGGAAGCAAACCCTTTGAAAATGCAAGAGCAAGCAGACCCTTACATAAAACGCATGTCGAAGTCGAATGCATTGGGCTGACAAGTGCAAAATCAAAAAAATTAGTGCAACGCACACTGCCTTGGGAAATAGAGAAATAAGGCGAAGGTAAAATAAAACACTATATATCTGTCATTAAAACTACCTATGTAAATTACTATATTTGTTTCATAAGAGAACATTTAGTAAGAATCAACAGAAGGACATAATTGAAATAGGATTGTTTCATAATTACAAGTTGAGTATGAGAATGGATAAGTTCTGATTTGTATGTTTACATACTGCTACGAGTGTCAGACATGGACTCTCAACAAGGCAGAAGAAAGAAAAATCATGGTGTATGAGCTAGCGACACAATGCATTCCGTTCTTTGGACTACATCCTGCTACTTGCAAAGCCCTGTTCAGGACTTGGTATAAAGAAATTTTGAACACACGCAGAAGAAGGTGTTTGAGAAAGACTGGACAGACTACGAAACGAAGTAATCTGACAGAAAGTGTGTGCAAACACTGTGTATGGAAATACATAGAATGGCAGAGAATAAAATGGTTCGGACACTGGACAAGAATGCAACCACGGTTACCAGCTGTGCATATCTACAATACCAGACAGGGTTGCAGAGCTAGAGACAGACCATAAAAAAGATGGATGGATGGTGTCAGTGAGATACTGAAGAAACACGGAATGACAACAACATCAGCAACAAAGCTGACACACGACATAATATTACACCTCCCACACCTCCCCTACGACGTCTAACGACACAATTGGATAGAATAAGATGACATACTGGTATCACAAACTCCTTGTATTTGTTGTAGATTTTATCCCTCTTAATAGGGTCATCTGGATACATGGATTTCCTGGCCAGAGCTAACAGCATTTCCCTCTTCAGCGTCATACCAAAGCGGGAATACAAGTCGACTTCATGAGTCTGTAGAAATGGGTAGCAACAACAAAACTAGTCAGTTAGTTCTATCATTTAGTAATACCAGAAATGTAATCAATGAGTTAACCCTTTGCAGTCCATGGTAATTTTGCTGATTTGTGTCAATAATTGGGTTTACCAGATCTACAATCTATAAATACCAGAGCCCCAATCATTGGGTTTATCAGATCTACAATCTATAAATACCAGAACCACAATAATTGGGTTTACCAGGACTGCAATCTATAAATACCAGAACCACAATAATTGGGTTTACCAGGTCTACAATCTATAAATACCAGAACCACAATAATTGGGTTTACCAGGTCTACAATCTATAAATACCAGAACCACAATAATTGGGTTTACCAGGACTGCAATCTATAAATACCAGAACCACAATAATTGGGTTTACCAGGTCTACAATCTATAAATACCAGAACCACAATAATTGGGTTTACCAGGTCTACAATCTATAAATACCAGAACCACAATAATTGGGTTTACCAGGTCTACAATCTATAAATACCAGAACCACAATAATTGGGTTTACCAGGTCTACAATCTATAAATACCAGAACCACAATAATTGGGTTTACCAGGTCTACAATCTATAAATACCAGAACCACAATAATTGGGTTTACCAGGTCTACAATCTATAAATACCAGAACCACAATAATTGGGTTTACCAGGTCTACAATCTATAAATACCAGAACCACAATAATTGGGTTTACCAGGTCTACAATCTATAAATACCAGAACCACAATAATTGGGTTTACCAGGTCTACAATCTATAAATACCAGAACCACAATAATTGGGTTTACCAGGTCTACAATCTATAAATACCAGAACCACAATCAATGGGTTTACAGGCCTTCAATATTATTATTCTTCGTTCGTGCTCAATCTCTCGCTATCAAGCCCTGAACGGGACTTTGCAAGTAGCGGAATATAGTGCAGAGAACGGAATGTGTTGTGTCGCTAGTTTACAGCTTGACTGTGACGTTTGCACCTTTTGGTCCAACACATCACATCCGTCTTCGGCAGCGTTTAATCTATCAATACCAGAACCACAATCATTGGGTTTACAGGTCTACAATCTATAAATACCAGAACCACAATTATTGGGTTTACAGGTCTACAATCTATAAATACCAGAACCACAATTATTTGGTTTACAGGTCTACAATGAATAAATACCAGAACCACAATTATTGGGTTTACAGGTCTACAATCTATAAATACCAGAACCACAATTATTGGGTTTACAGGTCTACAATCTATAAATACCAGAACCACAATTATTTGGTTTACAGGTATACAATCTATAAATACCAGAACAACAATCATTGGGTTAACCAGGTCCACAATCTATAAATACCATAACCACAATTGTAGCAAGTTACTCTCTCTTATCCACTTTCTTTCCTGACAACTATCACTTCTACTCACAACCCTAATTAGAACACTCTTTAACACTATTGGAACTGCAGCAATAACAAATTAATGTTTCTGTTTACAAACACCGGTCGTATTATAACATTAATGTGAACATGTAAATAAAAACTAAACTAACTATAACATCAAACTAACTATAACACCCTTCTTTCAACAGGTTTGTGCAAATCATCATAGGCGTCTCAGTCTCTATAGACCATGCGAATGGTGCCCTGTAAATTTTGTCCAGCTCTGTCTCCTGTACTTTGACCCTGTCTGCTATGGCTGTAAAGGTTGATCTGCAATTGACAGTCCCTGTCACAGATCGTACAACCATAATGGGGAGGATGGCTTGCCTGACTGTTCCCTGATCTCTTCAGTCTTTCTCTTTTCTCTGCAACCAGAAGAGAAACTTAGTTTGCCTTCCCTATCCCTTAGCTAGACTACACTAGTGCAGCCGGTTTCGATGGCAGTCACATGGGGACAGAATAGTGTCTTGGTCAACTCGAACCATGATGCAAGCAGTCAGCTATGACTACCCTGACTGCCATCAGCTCACCCACAGACTGCATATTCAGCCTCTGTCCGCATATTCAGCCTCTGTCCGCATATTCAGCCACGAAAGAGCAAGTGTACACATGGGGACTGCCAGGCACAATGGAGTCTGATCTATGAGCTATTTCCTTTTATATAATTCTATCATAAATTGATTAAATCACATTATGGTTTCATCATAGAGTAATTTGAATATATATTTGTTCTTTAACCCTTTCCAGAGCCAAATAATTTGATTGATTTGTGTCCCGGTCAAGTGCAGCAACTCCTTATGACAAATAGATTTTTTCCAAATAAAATTAAAGTATTAAACAAATCAACTTAAAAATGCAATGTTTAGACACTTATTAATTAAACTGTCTATGACATGAAGTATTCATAACTAAAATATACATTAGTATGAATGAAACTTTACAAGATAATGCGGAAGGAGCCTATAATACATAACCACAATCATTGATGACCAAGTGCCTGTAATATCAAAACTATATTTATGCCGTAATTAGGATCTCTGGTTTCTTTTATGAGACCACAACAATAAAATCTTTCATACCCAGCAGTCTACTCAACACTCGCCTAACTTCTGGTCTCCGTGAATAGTGAGGTGTACAGTGTCGTGAGTTGGGGTTAGGTCACACTTAGTATCTCTTACAACATGCTCTCAGAGTAATTGTGAGCGTATTCTCATCTCTTGTCATTTGCAAGAGCCTTCCGATGAAAGCATTCAAGTATCAACATGAGATCACAATACTATCTAATTACTTTGAGACGGTACCAATATATGATAAATCACTTCATGATCAAACCACTTTATGATGGAATCATTATATAACAAAATCACTTTATAATGGGCCCAATATAAAATCAAATCACTTTATAATGGGCCCAGTATATAATCTTCTTCTTCTTCTTCTTCGTACGCTGTTTACAGTGATATTTACGTTGCACTGATTTAATTTGTTAGCCAGTGGCTCAGTGCATCCGATTTCAACAGGCGTTTCTGTAGGGTTGCCCTCCTTAGCCTTTGGCTGTCCTCAGCCTAACTGCAAGGCAGCAGTTGTTTTTGGTCAGGGTTGTCTCTCTTGGGAAGTTGTCTTGCAGGACTATCGAGTCTTCCCTACTCGTGTCTATATTTTTGGCAATGATATGATGGACTATGTACTAGTTTGTACTATCCCGGAAGAGAGGCAGTCCAGTGTGACTTTTTCCCAGGATCGTCACGTCCTGCCAGAAACGTAGCATATGCATATGAGTGAGGTATCTTTTTGCTCGCTCTATTTTCTCGGCTCATCTGCAGTGATGGTACGCCTAGCATTCCCCGCCACCCGGGAGCTTGCCCCCATAGGACAGGAGGTGCAGTGTCCGCTGGACTGCATCTCTTCTGCGTCCATTGGAATGACTGATAGCAGACAGATGCAAAGAGCGAGGAAGGAGTGCATTTTACCAGGTGCATTCCTGCGGCTCGATCGGGCCGGGACACAAGCCCCAGCCATGTGGTAGCCTCCCATCTCAGCGGTGCTGAGATTTGGGTGGGATTCTGGCTTAGAGGCGTTCGGCCGTAATCCCTCAGATGGTAGCTTATCAGCCAAGCACGTGGACCAAATGTCAGCGACCTGTGATTCCTCTCGAAATAGTGCATTTGACCAGGTGACAAGCCTAGTCTTGCACGGAGATGTTGTCCGCCTAGGGAGCGGACATGGTCAAGGGTTGAGTCTCAGCAGTTCGCAGTGAGGTAGCTGATCTACTGCTTAGGGCACCCGACCGAGAACTAAGTCTTCTACAAATGATTTCATTCCTCATCGCCGTATGGGGTGAATATCGAGCAGCTTCCCGCCCGCTTTTATCAGCGGACGGCAGAGACCTCATTCTGCGGCTTGACCGGGCGGGGCTGGAGCGTGACCCCGAGGTCCCCACCATGTCGAAGCCTCCCTTTGCATTCGTGCTGGGCTGCTTTTGGGCGGGATTTTTGGCTTAGAGGCGTTCGGCCGTAATCCCTCACCTCGAACCGTTGGCTTATCCGCCTAGTACGTGAACCAAAATGTCTGCGGCTCCTCTCGGGCGTAGCAGGATTACCGTAGCAGAGCATTGTCATTTGTAGGGTAAAGCTGACCTGTCTTCAGAGGGTCTATTTCCAGCACCCGTTCAATATTAGCCAGACCGTATCAATAGAGGGCTTTTAGTTTGTCAATGGCCCAGTTTCTGGAGCCTGCGATTTCTGCAGGGTGAAGACCAGATTACCGTAGCAGGCGCTCTTTCATTTGGGGGTTTGGAGACTGACCTGTCTTCCGTGGGTCTAATACCAGCACATGTTCACTATTAGACTCATCGAAGGTGCTCTCTTTTGACAGTCATTCTACACTATTGGCGTGTTTAGTCAATTTTAGCCTCAGGCTCCACTCCTGATAGTGCTCTTCCGTCAATTCCTTTATCAAACACTGGATGCAGACCAACCGAGCCACAGAGGGCATAACCCCAGATTTCTGAGGGTCTAAATCCAGCACCAGTTCCATATTAGACCCAAGGAAAGTGGTCTCGGCATGTCAGTCATTTCAGTGTTGGCCGTGTTGAGTCAAATTAAGCCGCAGGCTCCACTCCTGGTGGTGCCCTTCCGTCAATTCCTTTAAGTTTCAGCTTTGCAACCATACTTCCCCCGGAACCCAAACACTTTGGTTTCCCGGAAGCTGCCCGCAGAGTCATCGAAGCAACTCCTGCGGATCGCTAGTCGCATCGTTTATGGTCAGAACTACGACGGTATCTGATCGTCTTCGCGCCTCTGACTTTCGTTCTTGATTAATGAAAACATTCTTGACAAATGCTTTCGCAGTAGCTCGTCTTGCGGCGATCCAAGAATTTCACCTCTAACGCCGCAATACGAATGCCCCCGTTTGTCCCTATTAATCATTACCTCCAGTTCCGAAAACCAACAAAATAGAACCGAGGTCCTATTCCATTATTCCATGCACCATTATTCAGGCAGCCGAGGCCTGCTTTGAACACTCTAATTTTTTCAAAGTAAACGCGCCGGCCACCCAGGACGCTCAGCGAAGAGCACCCGTGGGAGAGAGCCGGCAGACAGTAGGGCAGGAGACAACGAGCAGTGAACCGGCGCGAGCCGGACCGCCCGCATGCGCCTGAGATCCAACTACGAGCTTTTTAACTGCAACAACTTTAATATACGCTATTGGAGCTGGAATTACCGCGGCTGCTGGCACCAGACTTGCCCTCCAATAGATCCTCGTTAAAGGGTTTAAAGTGTACTCATTCCAATTACGGGGCCTCGAAAGAGTCCCGTATTGTTATTTTTCGTCACTAACTCCCCGTGCCGGGAGTGGGTAAGTTGCACGCCTGCTGCCTTCCTTGGATGTGGTAGCCGTTTCTCATGCTCCCTCTCCGGAATCGAACCCTGATTCCCCGTTACAAACATGGTAGGCATGTCACGTACCATCGACATTTGAAAGATGCGTCGCCGGCACATGAGGCCATGCGATCAGCACAAAGTTATCCAGAGTCACCAGCGGGGACGCTGCAACCCCGCGAGGGGAAACGACGATTGGTTTTGAACTAATAAAAGCGCTCTTTCCGCGAGGGTCGGAGCTTGGTAAGCATGTATTAGCTCTAGAATTGCCACAGTTATCCAAGTAGGATCGTGTCATCTAAGGAACCTCGACTGATTTAATGAGCCATTGCGGTTTCACCATGAGACAGTGTGAACTTAGACATGCATGGCTTAATCTTTGAGACAAGCATATGACTACTGGCAGGATCAACCAGATATCTGTCGGAGACGTACGTACAGCACACACCGGTCGGCGGAGGAAGGGTGTGTAAAAAGCCTCACTGGGACGACGGCCGCAGGGACCGACTGACGAGACGGACGGACGGTTGTTCCACCCGTCCCTCACTCCGTCGACCTAGGACCGCCTGACAGGGGCCTCCCACACGCACCAGACGACCGACCGACCGGGCTCGCTCGAGGAGGGATGGCAGCGCTCTGTGCAGAACGGATCCCAGCGACCTCTGCGATGAATTTCACTGGGACTAGAGACAATTTGGCCTGCCCTTCTCCGTAGGAGAACGCAGGGCCTCGAGGCACGATTCCTGCTTTCCATTTGCCGGTCACAAGCTCTTTGCGAGAGTTGGACCACCAGCGAGACGTACTGTCGAGCTCTGCTATAAGCCTTAGAGAAATCACCACGGACGGACCACGTTTCCTGATACGGACCAGACGAGCGCACCTCGGTGGAGGAGCCACTACTACAACAAACCGCACCCAATTCGCTCTACGGGGAAAGGCAGGCGAGCATTTTCCGCAAGCCCGCGCTATCGCTCCGCCTGGCGGGACTGAGATCGCTTTACGAACACTGGTTGAAATTGAGTCGCTGCGGCGAGACAACTACCCCAGATCAGTATATAATCAAATCACTTTATAATGGGCACAGTATATAATCAATTCACTATATAATAGGACCAATATATAATAAAATCACTTTATGATGGGACCAATATAAAATCAAATCACTATAACAAGACCAATATAAAATCAAATCACTTTATAACAAGACCAATATATGATCAAATCACTTTATGATGGGACCAGTATACAAGGGGCTTGTCATAAGTCTTTACCCTGACTATGAAGGAGTAGGAGGAGAAAGTTGAAATTTGGCATATATGTAACTCATTCAATTTGTACTGGACTTCAGAAGTATGAATTTCCCTCCTCGGCGGGTTTACCCGGTATGGTGCATGGCACAACACACCTTATTGACCGGATCTGCTACTCTAATGGGTTTGTCAGAACAATGGAGAAATCAGAGGCCAGATTTGTGATAAAATTCTTGATGTTGCAGGGAAAAACACCTACAGAAAAAAAAAAGGGGAGATGGAACCAGTGTTTGAGGAATTCTGTCCTTCATATGCTTCTGTAAAATACTCGTGTAGACAGTTTAAGTGTGGCCATTCCCATGTTGCTGATCTTCTAAGATAAGGAAGACCATCCTCAGAGTGCAGCGATGAAAACGCTGCAAAAGTGAAGAAAATCTTTGACCAGGAAAGGAAAATGACAATTGCAGAGATATCTAGGACAGTAAAACTGAATGAAAGTATAGTTTTTAGAATTTTACAAAACAGATTGAACATGAGAAAAGTGTGTGCCTGCCTCTGCTGACATGCGAACAAAAACAAACGAGGGCTTGATTGCTGTGGCCAGTTGCTCAAAATGTATTGGTCGAAAAATACGTTGCCGGCCATGGTGATACTTGGGTTCACCATTATGACCAAGAATCCAAAATGCCCAGCATGCAGTGGAAAACCCCAGGCTCACCAACACATGTCAAGCCAAGAGCACAAAAATCTACAAGAAATGTGATGCTGACTGTTTTTTGAGATGTCAAAGGTGTCATATTGAAAGATTATCTGCCTCATGGCAACACGGTTAATGGACAATATTATGCAGATCTCCTTACCAAACTAAGAAAGACTGTGACAAGAAAACGAGGGATAGCATACACCCAAATTTTGCCTTTGCTTCAAGACAACGCGCCCTTCCATAACGCAAGGCTTGTGCTGCAAACAGTCAACGATTTAAATATTGAAATTCTTCCACACCATATACTCCGGATTTAGCTCCCTAAGACTTTTTTATTTTTCCAAAACTTAAAAAACAGCTGAAAGGAAATCATTTTGATAGTGACGAAGATGTCATACTGACTTGTGATAACTGTTTAGTTCGAAAAATAGGTTACTTTAGTCTGAAGGTATTTTCAATGTCACACAGAGAAGGCAGAGGCCGTCGTCCATCGTAGACGATGATGGCATAATTAATTTTGCTAGCGCTATTTTTAGTAAGGATTAACTGCGCTACTTTTTATCCTCACTCTCTCGTCTCGAACAGCCCGACCCCAGTGGCAAGTCAAGGACAAGACGACTAGGGGGCGACTACGAGATGCAGGGGGCTCCACAATCAAGCGCCCGTGAAAAAGATGGCGGAGTCCGGAGTCGAACCCACACCACCTAATCACGAGGCCAACGGTTTAACCACTTCACCACTGAATCTCCAGAGAAGGCTGAAATGTATAAATTGAGGAGGTAGCTACATTGAGAAGGAATAAGCACTGTGCCAAATTTCAACTTTCTCCTCCTACTCCTTCATGGGTAAAGACTTATGACAAGCCCCTTGTATAATTAAATCACTTTATGCTAGGATCATTATATGATCAAATCACTTTATGATGGGACCAGTATAAAATCAAATCACTTTATGCCAGGTTCATTATATGATCAAACCACTTTATGCTAGGATCATTATATGATCAAATCACTTTATGCTAGGATCATTAAATGATCAAATCAATTTATGCTAGGATCATTATATGATCAAATCACTTTATGCTAGGATCATTATATGATCAAATAACTTTATGATGGAACCAATATATAATTAAACCACTTATTTAACCCTTTACAGCTTGTATTGCTCAGAACCGAACACCCAGAAGACATTCGTTACATTCTGTCATTTAGTTTGAGGAACTTCACATTTTGACGTCAAGTTATTTCTGGTAAGGATATTGATGGAACCAGATCAGAAATACTACTGTCATCATGAGTAATATATAGAATGGGCGGGGCACAGGCGGGCAGGGAAAAGAATCTTCCTTTCCACAATGTCATGTAAAGTTTCATCATCATGTGCCCTGCCTGTTGGCAATTATGGATCTCCATCCATTTCTATCATGTGTGTCGTTTACTAGCTCTGTTGTTGATATTCTCTCAGACTGTCCAACATCTTCTCTCTCTGCCTTCCTCTGTCTCTCAGACTGTCCAACATCTTCTCTCTCTGCCTTCCTCTGTCTCTCAGACTGTCCAACATCTTCTCTCTCTGCCTTCCTCTGTCTCTCAGACTGTCCAAAATCTTCTCTCTCTGCATTCCTGTCTCTCAGACTGTCCAACATCTTCTCTCTCTGCCTTCCTCTGTCTCTCAGACTGTCCAACATCTTCTCTCTCTGCCTTCCTCTGTCTCTCAGACTGTCCAACATCTTCTCTCTCTGCCTTCCTCTGTCTCTCAGACTGTCCAACATCTTCTCTCTCTGCCTTCCTCTGTCTCTCAGACTGTCCAACATCTTCTCTCTCTGCCTTCCTCTGTCTCTCAGACTGTCCAACATCTTCTCTCTCTGCCTTCCTCTGTCTCTCAGACTGTCCAACATCTTCTCTCTCTGCCTTCCTCTGTCTCTCAGACTGTCCAACATCTTCTCTCTCTGCCTTCCTCTGTCTCTCAGACTGTCCAACATCTTCTCTCTCTGCCTTCCTCTGTCTCTCAGACTGTCCAACATCTTCTCTCTCTGCCTTCCTCTGTCTCTCAGACTGTCCAACATCTTCTCTCTCTGCCTTCCTCTGTCTCTCAGACTGTCCAACATCTTCTCTCTCTGCCTTCCTCTGTCTCTCAGACTGTCCAACATCTTCTCTCTCTGCCTTCCTCTGTCTCTCAGACTGTCCAACATCTTCTCTCTCTGCCTTCCTCTGTCTCTCAGACTGTCCAACATCTTCTCTCTCTGCCTTCCTCTGTCTCTCAGACTGTCCAACATCTTCTCTCTCTGCCTTCCTCTGTCTCTCAGACTGTCCAACATTTTCTCTTTCATCCTTCCTCTTCCGCTCTTTCCTGTTTTCATAGCCTGATCCAAGCCACATTTTCTCATAACATGCCCGAAAAAGAATGACTGTCTTGTTCTTTCTGATCCTTGCAATAAGTTGTCTTTGTGTTTGTGCCTCCTCGAGTACTGTATCATTGGTGTTCTTTGCAGCCCATGAGATCCTCAGCATTCTTCTGTAAAACCACATCTCCGTTGCTTCTTAAGATCTAAGGGCTTGCTTGCTAATTTCCATGATTTACTGCCATATGTCAGTACTACTTCTTCTTCTACGTTCGTTCACAATCTCCCGCTACCAAACCCTGAAAGGGCTTAAGTAGCAGAATGTAGTCCAGAGAACGGAATGCGTTGTGTCGTAGTTTACAGCTTGATTGCAATATTTGCACCTTTCGGTCCAACACATCCGACTCCAGCAAACATTTTTTGAGTACCGGGTTAGCATTCCCTCTTCGAACCCTTCTCCTTAGCCAGTCTGCCCTACTGCGGCCTGTTATCCAGGATCAACGCGTGGAGAAGGGTCTTGGCAGCTCTGGGTCGCTGACCACTGATGCTCATGCGCTGCTCAGCGCCTTGATCCCATGTCAGTACTGGTTCGACGTAGCATCCAAGGACTCTTTTTCTCAGTTCCAGCGCCAAGGTTTTGTTGCAAGATATTCCTGTCATGATCTAGAAGACCAACTTTGCTTGGCTATTCTGCATTTTATTTCTTGCATCTTCCATCTGATGTTATGTATGTGCCAAGGTATTTAACCTTTAACACCACATCATTTTTTACGAAACATTTGCATCTCGCTTTCATAGTTGACTTTCAAAATTTGTTAACTTTTCTGTTTGTTTGTCAATAAATATGATTTTCTTGTGTGTAGAGACACAATTGAATAAAGAACTCGTGGGTATTATTGTTTTTGTTGTGTCTTTGTTAGTTTCTGAGTTACAAAAAGATGAAGTTGAAAAATTTTTTAATGCTTGGAAAAAAATTGGGACTCAACCGTTAGGCCTAGTCGCTCCAATAGAAAACCATGGAAACTACAACAACGTATCGACACGACTGTTAGTTACCAATTCAAACGTAGTTCTTTCATCTAAACAAACAAAATAATCAGATCTACTCGATAAAGATCTTTCCCAACAACCTACTTCACCTTCAGCAAAAAGTCGGCTTGCTCCAAACGGTGTAAACAAAATTAAAATTGTTCAAAAGCCATTTGTAATCTAACATACGATACTTTAACCGGCAAAATATTGTGTATATATGGTATATAATAAAATAATATTCAGCATTAAAAAAATGGCTATCGGGAGTGTCTCTATTCAACAACAAAAAATTTCAATTTTAACTTAGTTTGTTTAATACTCAATTTTATTTGGGAAAAAAATCTATCTATCATACGGAGCTGCTGCACTTGACCAGGACACACATTTAACAAATTATCGAACTCTTCCTCCAACTTTTCCTCAGCTGACCACTGAAAATATGGCGGATGTGATACGGAATCCATCCAGGGTTGATCAGCGAGCGGTGATTCGGTTTCTAACAGCTGAAGGATGTCGACCAATTGACATTCATCGCAGAATGCAGCCAGTGTATGGTGACAAACGTGTGTCAAAGACAACAGTGAAGAACTGGACGATGTTTAAAGAAGGACGCGAGTTAACGAAAGATCTTTCGAGATCAGGTCAGGCGCATATTGTTGCATTAGAAGATGCAATCGTCAAAATTGATGAAGCAATTCGGGTGGACCATTGCTGGAGCTTACATTCGTCACACTTTTGTCACCATACACTGCCTCCATTCTGCAATAAATGTCAACTGGTCGACATCCTTCAGCTGTTAGAATTCGAAATCACCGTTTGCTGATCAACTCTAGATGGATTCCGTATCACACCCGCCATGTTTTCAACGGTGTGCTGAAGAAACTATGAGTTGGCGAATAATGAAATTTTGCAAACTTGGCGGTTGGTATGTGGTGTTTACATCAGAAGCGGCGGCATCATGTGCATCATACACATGTTCACTTGGTGCAGTTAGGTCCGATTTAATTTTAACACGCCTCATATTCAAACTACTTTATGATGAGACCATAAAATGATCAAATCACTTTTTTAGGGAACCATGGAGAGAAATGGGAAATGGCTCATAGAACATCCATTGTGTCTGGGGACCCCCCCCCCCATATGTGTTTGGTCCCTTTCATGGCTGAATGTGCTGACAGAGGCTGAAGATGCAGCCAGTGGCTCACATCTGGCTTCTTGCATCAGGGTCCAAGTTGACCATGACCCTATTCCGTCCTCATGTGGCAGCCCTGGATGCAGGCTGCTCTAGTCACTAGTGTAGTCTGGCTAAGGGATAGGGATTGCAGTGAGAAGGCAAACCAAGGTAACCCAAGAAAGCCAGCTGAAATAGAATAATCAGGGCCGAAAGGCACAGATATCGTAGAATCCCTGTAAACTATGACAAAACGTCTTTTTCAGGACGAATGCTGAAGAAGAAAAACAAAAAGAATGCGATGACAACAGAGTACGAACTCCATAACTCATGCTCCAAATTTACCCCTAACTTTGTCGAATACTAATTTACAATTCGGCTGACTAGGAGATGTGAGCATACCATGACAAAATCAACAACATGCCCAGTCATAGATAACCTAGCTTAGCGCAATTCTAACATGGTATGTTGGGTTTGTATGTCAAGGTCCGAACCCTTCAGCCACAGGCTTTAATACGAGCATATCTCTCAACACATATTGGGTCACTAATGTGTGTAATCATACTTCAATCATCATCATGTAGCATGTCCTTTATAGAAAGTTTTTCCCATCACAGCCTGTCTGAAAGAAACTCTTTCCGTTGTTCCGGGCTTCACCAATCGTTTCTGGCTATCTTGGTGCCATCGTCTTCACTGTCTACCCCTGCCTCTTTTGCCTGGCACCATACCTTCCATCACTGTTCTCACAAGACCATTGTGTCTCTTGGTGTAACCAAAGTATTTCAATTTTCTGGCCAAAATGGAATTGATTAAACCAGTTCTCCTCTATGTTCAGCTCTTGCCGAATGTCTATATTTGTCTTTTTCTACGTCCAGGGCATTCTGAGGATCATTCTGTAACATTTTGACTTGAAGGACTTGATTCTTTTGCTAGACATATTTCAATACAACGATAAATATGCTGCCAGACAAACCTTGAGAATATAAGAATCCAGGCCAAACGACTCATCGATGAAGTGCCGTGTTCTTCTAGTTATGTTGACCGACATCCAGCGGTCAAGAATCTCGCTGTACAAAACATATTTCATAAGAAAAGGTCTCCACAGGCGAGGAAGTCTGCAAGTTGAAAATTATAATAATAAGTATAATAATGATTGAGGAATGAATGTTCTACTTAACAGTATCAAATATCAACAAACTAATTACTACAATAATTGTTGCAGAAATGATTACCAACATGAGAAGTTAATGGCAGCAGGCTGTATTCCTAACAGATGCAATGTCAGTTCTGCAAGACCTCAAGAACTGCCAGAGCTTAAAAAAGTCTTAGGTAATAAAGCCAGTGGAAGGGTAGTGCTACAATGGATACCATCACACTGTGGCATACCAGTAAATAGACAGTGGTCAGGTTAGTGAAGGGGGGAGCAACATTATAACGAAAAGGATAAACGTTCACTTTCCAAGAAGAGAAGACCCTTTCCTAGGCCCTGATAAAAGGTGTTCAAATGAGAGACAACTATCAACTTCCTTGATAGAGCGAAACAAGTGATCCTGTTTCACACGAGAACAGGATATAACAGATTGACTGGCCACTTACAATTGGCTCCGTCACACATGTGTACATGACGACAGGCAGCAAGTACATCCGAACATATCCTGCAAGATGTATATGCTTAGCCAATTGCGTATTGAGCACTTGTCCACAGAGATGTTTGGAAGCCTTGAAGAACTCTTCACTGCATCAACCTTTATCCAGAGACCTGGCCTTAACGTGTAGACGTAATTTTTTTTTTAACGTGGCCTTCAAGAAGACGACTTCGGCAATAGTTAAAGCCACTTTGCTCGACAGTTCTGCAGCTTGCTGAGAGTGCAACCTCTTTCATGGCAAAATGTTTTTCTGTAATAGATTAGGCCCGGATTGGTTTGAGTAGCCGTTTCGTTCCTAGTGAAGCACAGGACTACCTGGACCCTTTCCAAGAAGCACGTGTCCAAGATGGATGACTCATTATCCACTGGTCCATCATGACAGAGACCGTTGGATGAGAAGTTAGGACCCGCAGCGGTTGTCAAGTAATCCAGTAATGTGTCCAAGCATTTGCTGTGGTAATGTGTTTACATAATGAGGTAGCTTGCCCCAGTCACAACCCTCTTTCATTGCATGTTTTGGACATTACTCAAACATGACATGCCGAGACTGGAGGCCTTCTACACAGGCATAAATAAGGAGTACTCTGAGTGGTGTGAAGTGAAAAGTGGTGTGCCACAGGGCTCGGTTTTGGGACCAATTTTGTTCTTGATATATATAAATGATTTGGACATTGATATGGGATCCATGATTGCAAAATTTGCTGATGACACAAAACTATGCAGTAGTGTCTCATCTAAAGCGGAAATATTGATGTCGAATTTAGATAAAATTTGAGAATGGTCTGTAAGCTGGCAAATGGAGTTTAATGTAGATAAATGTACAGTCATCCACATGGGTAGATCCAATATGGAAGATAATTACAGAATGGGAGAAAACAATATTAGAAAGATAGATAAGGAAAGGGACCTAGGGGTTATAATAGATCATACAGGAAAGGTGAGTGAGCAAGTTAAGGTAGCAGTGAAAAAGGCAAATGCAATGTTATGTATGATAAAAAGAAATATTAAACATAGGAGCAAGGAAGTGATCGTCAAACTGTATAAAGCTTTAGTTAGACCTAGATTGGAGTACTGTGTACAGGTGTGGAGTCCTTATCATAGAGGGGATATAAACATGCTGGAAAGAATACAAAAAAGAGCGACAAAGATGATAGTGGGATTCCAGAATTACAGTTATGAGGAACGACTCAGAAAAACCGGCCTACAGTGTCTCGAAGAGAGAATTCGTGGTGACTTAATACAGGTTTATAAGATGATCAGAGGAATGGATAAATTAGACAATAACAAGTTTTTTAAAATACAGCCACCTACAGTAACATGAGGGCATAGCTACAAGCTGACTAAAGAGAGGTCCATATTAGATATTAGGAAATATTTTTTTAGTCAGAGAGTGGTGTCTGCTTGGAATGCATTGCCAGGGGAGGTAGTGGAGGCAGGGACAGTTAATGCATTTAAGAATAAACTGGATGCGCATAGTTTTTAGAGCAAGGTGATGTAAATGTAACTGGTTGTATACAGACTCTGCAGGGTCTTCTAAACCAGTATAAAGATGTTAAGTTAAGTTAAGTATCCTGGGCATCTGATGGCATGACTACATCCGCAACGTGGCGGTCTCTGCTAAAATAGGCCTCCTCTCAATTGCAGATAGACTTGACCGACGCCGAGTTTCATTATTCGGTCATGTTGTACAGCTGGACAAGGAGCCCTCTGACCACAAGATACTACACAAGCAGATCCTCAGCGCTAAAAGTTGTCCCTTGATCGGCTGGAGACACAGGAGAGGCCGTCCACGCACGGTATGGCTCCAACTCAGCTCTGGACAAGACCTGAAACCACGGCACAGCAGTGGGCCATGAATGTGGCCGACAGACGCCTAAGCAAACTTTATTTTTATTGCTGAATATGCTAGGAAAGTTACATTGTTTCTACTCTTTCCATTAGCTCAGGATTGATTATGTTTTGTTCCTGATATAAACTGATATATTGTTATTAAATAATATATTGAAATCCAGGGAAATAAATACTAATACTAAATTATGATTATTTCATTCCAATGCAAAGTCAGTACTCCTGTACAGGAATGAAAGTTGGAGAAAGACAAAGACAATACAATGAAAACTCCAGTTGTTCGTCAATACTGTGTGAAAGAAGCCAACAACATTCAGTAGAGCAACAAATCATAAGAAGGAAATGGGGTTGGATAAGACACACACTGTGGAAAGCACCATAGAATGTGACCAGACAGGCCCTGATATGGAATCACAAGGGAATGAGGAAGATAGGCAAACCAAGAAACACCTGAAAAAGAACTTGGGTCACTGGACCTCAACTGGAGATAGACATAGAAGGCAGCTCAAGATCAAATTTGCTGAAGGAGGGTTGTCAATGGTCATTGCCCTGAAAGGAACGACTGCCAATGATTGATTGATGCCTTGATATATGATCAAAAATATGCTGATTGTGGCTGAAGGAGACATGTTCGTCAAAAGAGGATTACACTCTAGAGCAAGAAAAGAATACATAGGATTGGAATGATACAGGATTTCTAAAGGTGCAGGTTCTGGAGGCACTGAAGCACACCCCATACAACAAAAAGGAGATGTTTTTGGTTGGAGGGCAATTAACAAGATTATCACTGCCCAAGGGATTTATGTCACCTTGCAATGGATCCCTGGACATAGTGGGCTACCGGGAAACAAGATGGCTGACAGCTTGGCAAAAACAGGAGCCTCCAAACAATTGGATAGACCCTGCAGTAACCACACAGTTAAATGAATTATTAAGACTAATACCAGGGAAACCAGGATGAACAGGTGGATGATGGGAACAACAGGTCACAGTATATTTAGAAAAATGTCACAGCCAAAAAGTAATGATCACATCATTTTTTTTAAAACTACACAGAAGAGATCAAAGTATCATCTTTCAGTTCCGAAAACAGGGCACACATCAGAGTCAATAGCCATATGAACTGCATCAATCCCCAGCACCTGCCCATGTGTATACATTGCTCTCACCCTGATGAAACAGTTAGACACCCACTCATTGAGTGCAAGACATGAGGAAAATATTCTTACAAGCACTGTCGACAATTGCCAACACACTGTACAGATCAGTGAAATAACTGAACAAGACCTGTATGTATATAAGAATGACATTGGGCTGCCAAGAGCAGGCTTGTTCAGCAGATATGGAATAGCTACAACATCATAGAAGCCCAACATGGTTTCCAGGGACAGCCTCCGTTGGGTCCAGACTCTGCAGAGAGTGCATGGATGATACTGCAAGGCCGGTCCACTGAGTGATGTCTGGAGTACTGCATGCATCAGAAACCTGCCACCTTGGTAGATGAAGTCCTCGGCAAGATTGACCTATTTGCCGTTTACGGTGATCCCCCCCCCCCCCCCCCCACAGGCAGACCACCACCAAGAATGAATTTTTGCCCGCCCAGGAAGTGTGTGTGTGTGCATGTGTGAAGCTGACTGTTCTAGGTGCCCCAAGGGGTTTGTAAAGGCCTGAAAATCTGAACTTGGTATAAGGACATCATCTGCATATTCAAGGTTGGTCAAATGCAAGTGTCTGGCAGAGAGTCTTGTGTTATACATGGAACCCCTAAAGACATTTTATGGAACCCTTAACCTGCAGCACCCCTCAGTCCAGTACATCTTGACACAAAAACGGTGTACGGAAAAAAAAATTTATTTTTTGAACGGAGTCACTCCCGACAGCCATTTTTTACTGCTGAATACATAGTCCATATATACACGATATTTTGCCGGTTAAAGTATCGTATGTGCGATTACAAATGGCTTCTGAACAGTTTTAATTTTGTATACGCCGTTTGGACCAAGCCGACCTTTTGCGAAAGGGGAAGTAGGTTGTTGGGAAAGATCTTTATCGAGTAGATCTGTTTATTTTGTTTGTTTAAATGAAAGAACTACGTTTGAATTGGAAACTAACAGTTGTGTCGATATTGTAAACACAGTATCGATACGTTGTTGTGGTTTCCATGGTTTTCTATCGAAGCGACTAGGCCTAGCGGTCGAGTCCAAATTTTTTCCGAGATTTTCATAAATTTTCAACTTCATCTTTTTGAATCTCAAAAACTAACAAACACACAACAACGACAATAACACCCACATGTTCGTTATGCTATTGTGTGTCTACACGCCAGAAAATCATATTTATTGACAAACAAACATAAAAATTATAAATTTTCTAAGACGACTACCATAGCGAGAAATTAAGAAAATTAATTAGGTCAAATTTTTTCAAAATATGACTGGCGTGCTGAAGGTTAAAGACCTTTGGTGGAACCCCTTGAGACCTTTCACTAAAGCCCCAAAGACCTTTGGTGGAACACCTTGAGACCTTTCACTGAATCCCTAAAGACATTTGGTGGAACACCTTCAGACCTTTCATTAAACCCTTTATGACAATTGATGGAACCCATAGAGACCTTTCACTAAACCCCTAAAGACCTTTGTTGGAACCCCTTGAGACCTCTCTCAGAACCCCTAGAGACCATTCTCAAAACAATAACAGCCTGTGGAACATTGCTTGTGAAAGCCTACCCTACTGTATTTAAGCTAACACATACGTAGGAATCTTCTGCTGCCTCTTGCGGTCAATTTTCGTATAATATCCAAATACAATGCCTTCGCCTCCCCACAATCCAACGTTACACTCTTGTGGGTAGACAACTGGGATAGGAGCGTTGACTATTGGAATCCTGCAAGAAAAATAACAACAAGTAATTACATGGACAAAAGTCAATGCAAATGATAATTACACATGGAAGACTATATAACTTCAGGTCAAAGCTCATATGCTCATTTGTGCCAAAGGAAGGCAAAGGCAGCTATCCATTGTAGACGATAATGGCATAATTAATTTTGCTAGCGCTATTTTTAGTAAGAATTAACTGCTCTACTTTTTATCCTCACTCTCTCATCTCGTGCCGCCTGACCCCAGTGGCAAGCCAATGACGAGATGACTAGGGGGCGACTACGAGATGCAGGGGACTCCCGCATCAAGCACCCGTGAAAAAGACGGCAGAGTCCGGAGTCGAACCCACACCACCTGACGGCTTAACCACTTCACCACGTAATCCTTTGTGCCAAAGAAAAATTTCAAAATTGTCAATTTCAATATTGAGCGTGCAACACATATCTTTGCAATTTTCATTCAATTGGCCAACCAGAAGATGTAGAACCAAGTACTTTGTCTCATTTTACGGAGAAATTTATTCCCATTTTGTGAACGTTTTCTCCACTCCACACATTCATTCTTCGTCTATTCACAGTAAATCCACAGCAGAATCGCATGCCGCGCAGTTTGTTCAAACAAGATCTGATACACGTCAAACAAAGGTTTTACAACAGATTCCCCTCCTAATAAGATGAACCATGGTAACAAAAAGGTATGGAGTGTGTAAGTTCAGAATAGAAGAATGGAGTAGGTCGTCCTCTTTTGAAGTATGAAACTTTGAGTGTGTACGAACATCATCACATGAATTACAGTTTTGCAAATTGTATGGGGAAAGTAAGTATGGTCATATTATTCCTGAAGACGATATCATTCCTATAGACCACACAAGTTATGAAAATAATCAGTAGCCCCTGTTCAGCCAAGACTCTGACTATAGGATGATGCGACGTTGGGGTAGCAACTCTCTACTGAGTCTTTGGTTTTCCTTTTACTTTTTGCCTTGTCTTTTCACTTCTCTGTGTTGCATGATCTTATTTTCACCTAGTCCAAGGTTGCTCTTCAGGGTAGATCTCCAATTTTGATCGATCTGCAGCTACATCTTCCCAAGATGTCAGATCCATATCCAACACCTTCACACTTGCATGCATCTTTGAACGTCAGCTGTGGTCGGCCACCGTTCTTTTCCCACACGCCAGATGTTGATAGAGAATAACTTTGGGGATGTGACCGTCTTCCATGCGACAAACATGGTCAAGACTTTGCAGTCATCACTGCCTAAGGAAAGTGAACATACTTGGGCAATCAGTGCAAGAATTTACGTCTGCATTTGCCACCCTGTCTCTCCATGAGACGGCCAAAGATGGATCTCAGGCGTCATAGGTGAAAGGTGTTCAGCCTTTGTACTTGTTTGGCATAGGTTTCACTATCATATAGAAATGTTCTGACAACACAGCCCTAAACCATGGTCTTGGTCTTAATCTTGAGATATGATTACCTCTTCCCAACTCTGACATAGCAACATATGTAGCAGTTTCAGGAGTGCATCTTTACAGTGCTTGATCGGGCCAAGATGGAATCCGTCACTGTCTGCTGGTTTGCCCAGGGCCAAGTTGTCAGCAACTGTATTGAGATTGTCTAGAGATGGTTCAATGTCTAGCTCCTGCATGCTAGGATCGCTTTGAGCAACATCAAGGGCTGTGGGAATGAGCCTAATGTCACATGAGTAGAACTCAAGAGTAGTGCTCTACCCACCACTTCATCTATCATCTTTGTCAGTTATTTTCTCACCAGTGATGGGGCTTGAACGACACTGTCTTCCTGTGTATGGGACCAATATGTTTTTTAAAATACCTTCATTCATGGTTCTAATGTTTCTTGTTTATTCCCCAGAGTGGTATCTGAATTGAAAGGGTAGGAACTTAAGAGTAACAAGTTAAGTTAGGACTGCTGTGACCTTCCAAGCATATCGTAAAAGGTGAGTAATGAGGGTTCTGCATGGGACCAGCAACCTCATAATTTAAAACCACTGATATTGAAGTACCACTGCAAATGCTCGGATACATGCTTCCTGTAAAGGTACCATGCTGTGACCCTATGCTTCACTTGGAGTGAGAAGATGAATCAATCATTAAAATATTGTTTAAAACAATGTGTCTTCTTCTTCCGTTCGCTTTAAAATATTGTCTATATCTGCAATGTTGTCTCTTGTATAAACTTCACTGTCTTTTGTAGTTCACATACAGGTCCATAAGTTTCTCTTCCAGTGTTGTTTGCCAGTGAGATTTTCTCTGTATATCATATTCGGGGCAGTTCTGTAGTATGTGCTCTGCTGTCTAGGGCGCCTGTCCGCATGTACACGTGGCTGAGTTGCCAATCTTCATTTTTGTGTACATGTGGCTGCGGAGTCGTTTGTGTCCTTATCTAAGGCGCAACACAAGTTTGTTCTTGTCTGTTCATCTTATGGTAATAATCTGGTATTACCGTTGATGGCTTTCTGATTGGTTTGACCATCTTTATCCTTTGTGTCACTGTCATTTTGTTAATACATAAAATTATTTTACAGTGATGTAGGTAAATCTCCCTATCAGTCTTGTCCTTATCTATGTATTGTGTGCTGTCATTCCAGTTATGATCTTGCTAGGATAAAGGTTACGCCTTGACTATGTTGGCTGCTCTCTATTCCAGAGTAGAACATAGCTTCTCCTGTTGTCTTTATCCTTCATGTATCTGTTCATCTGCTCTCACTTATTTCTTTAATTTTAAATCTAGAGTTTCTAATCACCTTTGTGTTTTGTTCTTGCACTTTAATTCTGATAACATGTTTGCATTCAAATGGATTCCTTTTGTGGTTAAAATTAGATACGCCTGCACTGTCAGTTAGCAAGAGCCATCACAATGAATATCAATGAAGATATTAGAAAACAAGTAGGCACAACACAGTGCTAGACTCTATCAAGAGACAGCAAACCAAATAGTTCAGCCACCTAACAAGGTAGTATCCCTCAAAAAGTAATGCTGTACAGATACAATGAATACAGAGCCAAGAGTCGCCCATGTAAAAGATGGATAGCAGAAATAACAGAAGCAGTAAAGCTCCCTGTGTATGAAGCACACACTAGGACCCAGTCAAGAAACCTCTTCATAATCTGATGCTGAAAGGCACAAGCAACAGAAAAACTAAAAGAAAAAGATTTGACAAGGTTTCAAACAAATGCTTATGGGAGAAAACAGGACAAAGACAGGTGGAAATCTTGTGAAGTAAATGGTGCTGGATAGACCATAAACTGCAAAGACTCCAAGCCAGCACCACCAGGCAATCTCTGCATGTAACTGCCAGGGAAAAATTAATAATGTATGGCCAAAGAACATATGGAGAAAATACCTAGAGACTGATACAAGAAAAATGGTGGGAACGAGAAAATAGCACAGGACCAGTCTATATGGTTGGTTGATGGTCTATGCATCCAATGGTGTTAAGGACAAAGGGAGATAAACTCATGCATAATTTGTGCTCTGGTTGTCCATGCTACAGCTAAGTTGGATCTTTTCTTGCTGTTTCTCTAACATTTTCAAGATTGGAGGGTGTTGATTCTGTGTTAAATCGCCAAAACCTGGAGGATCTCACTGCTAGCATTTGTCTGACCTATCCAACTTGGCAAAGTCCTGCCAGGGGTAAAACCTAGGCTGGCAGAGCTCAAGGAGTTTTCAGGGTACAAATGCCGTCAAAATACATAAAGCTAAAGATGACAGCAATGACGGAATTTTCCATTAAAAGACCAAAACAACTTAGAAAAAAGAAGAAATGTTCATTATTAACCAACCTTTCTCCGGTATCTTCATTTACTCTGTATCTTCTTGTGTCAGGCCTCCAATGAACAGGTATAGGATCCCGGGTCATGAACTCTCGACATCGGTCTTTATAGTGCTGAGGCAAAATGTTTTCCTCATCTCTTGACCACTTGTACACATATGGTGCAGGCCCTATTATAAAACATAACAACTGAGATTGGCAAATTGTGATGATAATGTTTAGGTGCTCTAGGTAAAATTTTATATTCACATGTGCAGGGCTTGACAAATTTTAGGGTGGCTCACCAGTCAGTCAAAATTTCACCTGTCAGCATGGTCTGACTACAGTCATGCAATTTATGTTAACAAATTTAAACTAAGCACTAATTCCCCTTTATTTCTAAATAACAATACGTACCAAACTAACATATATTGTATTACTTACACAGTATTAGCCTATTTCTTCTGAAGAAAAAATGCACTGCTGTCTTTGAACATTTTTAACACTGAAGTACCATTTATCGATTGCTTTAGTAGGTTTAAATTGTGACAGTGGAGGTCCATTTAGATACACCATCATAAGCTAGCTTATGTCTAATCTATTTCAACTGTAATATCATTAATAATCGTGCGAGAGTCATTATGTAGTAACGATTAAAAACATATCTTTTATTCGTCAAGCAAAAATTTTTACTTGTCACAGACGAGCGCTTTTGTCAAGCCCTCCACATGTGGGTTATCTGTATAAGAAAACCCCTGCAGCACACATGTAAGGATATATAGGCAAATAAATGACGTGAAGGAAAATATTGTTTAAACAATACTCCTATAGAACATTGACATCTCCAAATTTAAAATGATTGGTTTACTTGAATTTTGTATTTAATTCTAAACAGTTTAATAATTAATAATGAAAAGGAAAAGAGAACTGCATAGCCTAGGATAGAGATGGTTGGTTGGTTATTGAGCCTATGGGGTCCTGCTCTTCGGCCCAATGCCATATAGTGATATCTGCAAGTGTTTGTAAGCTGTTGTTTAGTTCCGTACAAAGTTGACAGTGTTCTGTTTGTCTGGCCTCGAAGGAGAAGTTCTTTCATAACACCGGCAAGCACCGGACATTCAAAAAGATGATGTTCAATAGTTTCATAGGGAAAAATGGATCAAGTCAAGAACAACAATACACACCAACAAACTCTACAGACAGTCAAATCACTACTGAAGACTGCGAACAAAGAAGCCTGGCTAAATAGATGAGGATAGTGATCATTGGAGATGAAGTTGGAAACCTGCTGTGGCCATCAGGTAAGTGGAAAAAATTATCAGATTCTCCAACTAATGTTGGTGTACTCCTAGCCACAGGAGTCAAAAGAATGTTGAGTCTGGTGTAGCCATCTGAGGGAACAACAATCTAGGGAAAATACAATAATATATATTATCATAAAGTGTGGGAAAGTCATTTAAGTCTTAAGTCAACCTACAATCCTATATCCTTCAAAGCAACATACCATCTCAAACAAAGTTCCCCTTTAATGTTTTACAGATGCGCAGATCTTTTTGGCGAACTGCTAATAATAAAATAATGAGATTTCTATTTGCACTATTGACTTCTGAATAATATAGTCTAAGTATTAGACTATTTATAAAAATAAGTGTCTTACTCGTCACTTGCTGTCGTGTCTTCCTTCTTCTTCTGCGTACGCAGTCAGACAGTAACCATTATTTTTTCGAAAAAAGCGGCGGTCATCCTGAGGCTGTCGCCACTGCCATAGAGCTTGTCTTGCAGTTCCACTGGTGATGGCCACATCTGCTCTCTCTGATCCTCGTATGTCGGGCAGTTCTGCAGCAGATGTTCAGCGGTCATTTTACCAGTACCGCACGGGCATTCGTCGGTACACCCTATCTTCAATTTGTTGAATAGGTGGTACCTCAGTCTATTGTGGCCAGTGCGAAGTCTGAAGACAACGACCTGCTCTCTTCGGTTCAACTGGTAATAGGCATCGTTTTTGGTGTAACCAGTATGTTCGGTTTCCCATTTGGTCATGTATCTGGCTTTGATAAGCCGTTTTGACTCTTCGTACGTCATACTGGTATCTGTTTGTGGTGTCGTGTCTTCCAATTGTCAATTGACGCTGGGTACACTACAGAAAAGGAGATTTATCATTACGTTGTTTTTTTTAATCAGGTTAATAAAATATTTTGTTTAGAACTGTGAGTGTGTCACAAATCTGAAGTTTAGAATAGATGATAAAGTCGAAGACCTGATGCCTGAGGCGAGGCTATCCAGAGTGGTGAGTGTCCAGTGTCATCAAAATGGTAAATGAAAATGGACCTGGAAATGACTGTGTGTGATCCCTGCAGGAAATATAGCATGACCAATTAGTCTGAAAACAGAACAAGAAAAATGGCAGTGAACTATTAACTTACGCCAAAAGTTAATCCACGTTCCTCTTCTGGGAATGAGTCTTGAAGCCACAGTAAACCGAGTGTTATTGTGAGTCTGGAAATATGTAACTTCGTGCACCGCCATGTCCCTCATCTGATTGAGATATGGCATAAAGTGTTTTATTGGTAACTTCTCCATCTTGTATTTCAATTATGCAACGTCTGCAAAGCAAAGTAATCTTTTTTTATAGCCAGCAATACTCTGTTTATCCCAATTCTGAAGCTGTGTTGTGTTTCAAAAGTTTGTTTGAACTAACACCACAACCTTGGTGAATGCTGTCTCTTTCCGGTCAAGCTCTCTAATTTCCTGTGGAAGAAGATAGGAATCTTCATTTTTAATTTTCACCTTCTTTTTTAGAGAAGGCACGCCTTTTCCAACCTCAGACAAAGTCATATAGATTGCATTAGCCTTTATTAGGATGTATCAATCAGCCATTCTGTGGATGCATGTCTGTTTGTGTTGCGCTGTAGTACTTCCATTGTCGTGTGTCCGTTTTATCTATTGTCACAAGCACAAAAACTGGTTGAATACAGACTCTGTAGAGTCTTCTAAACCAGTATAAAGACATCAAGTTAAGTTAACATCCACCATTTCATCACGAGTATCGTTTAGTTTACAAGACAACTTTGTCCCTTTCAGAACAACAAATTTCGCCTTTAAATGGCGGTCTTGTAAACAGGCTGCACTCGTGTCGCCAGCAAGCTTCTTTGTGGTAGCGAAACTTGGGAAACATATGCAAAACAAGAGCATGGGTTTAACACTTTCCCTCTACGGTGCTTGCGTCCCATTCATGGAATTGCATAGAAGGACAGAGTGAGAAATGCAGAGGTGTACTCCCGCACCGATATCCCAAGGAAGCGAAGACTACAATGGCTTGGTAATATTCCATTAATGACGAATGATCACGATTTTACCGAAATTTGCTAGCAAGTTAGATCTTTAACCAAAGAATTAAACTGAAATTTGCTAGCTTGTTAGATCTTTGACCAAAGAATTAAACCGAAAATTGCTTTCTAGTTAGATCTTTGACCAAAGAATTAAACCGAAATTTGCTAACTAGTTAGATCTTTGACCAAAGAATTAAACCGAAATTGTCTAGCTAGTTAGATCTTTGACCAAAGAATTAAACCGAAATTTGCTAGCTAGTTAGATCTTTGACCAAAGAATTAAACCGAAATTTGCTAGCTAGTTAGATCTTTGACCAAAGAATTAAACCGAAATTTGCTAGCTAGTTAGATCGTTGACCAAAGAATTAAACCGAAATTTGCTAGCTAGTTAGATCTTTGACCAAAGAATTAAACCGAAATTTACTAGCTAGTTAGATCTTTGACCAAAGAATTAAACCGAAATTTGCTAGCTAGTTAGATCTTTAACCAAAGAATTAAACTGGTATTTGTTTATTAAATATGTGGCTGGTACTGAGAAACCTAATCAATTTTTTAAAGTGTTCATTAGTCAGAGAGTTTAGTTTTTTGACTTGATATTGGTCCATTGCAGAGTATCCAGCTTCACAGACATAAGTGCTTCCAAACATCGTCAATGGTTTTTACAACATTTAGATATGTGCTTAAATTCAGTAGAAGAAACGTATGTCATCCACCAGTTGGCAGAGTATTCTTGTTTTTGTCCCAAAGGACGGTGTTGCACTACAGTTAAATTATTATCAGCTGCACTACTTATCCTCCCAACAACAACTGCATTCCTGTGGCTACAGTTCAAACGTCACAATCCAATGGATTGTCAACAAAAAGCTATAAAGAAGTCACACTGCGAATGTGTTTGGAAAATGTGATTTAAACTCCTCCAAAGATTGGTTGAAAAAGCTGACTTTAAACCAAAGCTGGATCTTATTGTTAAGCCTTGAACAGTACTGACAAGTGTGTACAACGTGACTGATGCAATTGAGATAGGAAGGTGGTTGTGGTTTAATGTATGCACTTGTCACCTCCGTGTACCTTTACGTGTGCGAAACTTGGACTCTGGCAGCGGTTCTTGAGTAAAGAATTTGTGCAATGAAGATGAGATGTCTGCATCGAATTTTCCACATTTCATATCTAGACTACGTCACGAATAAGGGCAGTTTGGGACATCGTTTAGAGAGAGGTCGGCCAATATAAGGTCCTACTGCCTATAGTAAAAGCACAAAGGCTCACATGGTATGAGCATGTCTCAAGATCGTCTTGGTTGACCAAGACGATTCTCCCAAGTCCTGTGCCTGGGAAACGTAAGAGAGGGTAGCAGAAAGATGGGAAGACAACATCAGAGAGTAGACGGGAATGTGGTAGCTAGAACAAATATCCTGGCACAAAATCGAGTGAAGTGGCGGGAACTGGTCCAACAGTCTGCAGTATTGGTACCCCAATGACCTTTCATGCTACGGGACTGATGATGACGATAATTTCTTTTAAAACGGTAGTTTGGTTGAGTGTGGTATGCTGAAATTGACCGAATGTAACACTAACTTTGCATGCTTTTAAAAAAAAGGGTTAGAGCTCTGACGGGCCACATACAATTGTCTACTGAAAACTTTCAACAAAGAGGTTTGACTGAACAGATGGGCAATTGGTCATACTGGGAGACAGAAGTACAACATCAAGCTCCTGAAAAGGAGAGATCGAAGAACTATTTTTCGGCCTAGATAGCCACTTGAACAGAATCCAACCCAACATACTCCAATATGATTGGCTGTAAACATATACCTAAGAAACTGTTGGATCTCCATCTTTTTTAGTGTCTGGCACTTGGCGGCGTTAGGAAAGAGCTTCTTCTTTGGGGACAGACAAATGGAACACTTAGAATGTAACTAACAACAGCTTACAAACACTTGCAGATACCACAATATGGCATTGTACCAAAGGGCAGGAGACTACCGACTGCTGGATCAATAACCAAGCAAATAGATCTCCTGCCACCATGCAGATGAGGTTTTGGCGTATCTAAGTCTACTGCAGAAAGCCAAATACAACATGGATGGATAACTAACTGAACTGTTTTTGTATAGCAACAGCTACTCCCTTAATTAAAATAGTCAATCATTTTTTGTTCATTTCTCTACTTTTTTTCGCTGCTACATTTGGTGGAGCATAGGTTCAACACTGTATTTGCTTTACCGTAACCAACCTTTAGGCAAGACTTCTGGTAATTTGCAGTTCAGTTTCAAAGGATGGTTTTTACGTTATAAAGTTGCTAGTCCCACCAACAACCCTCTTTAGTCACCTTTGATATTTTTGTCATTAATAATAATAATAATAATAGCGACCAGGAAACCGTCGCGTCGATCGTGTGTGGCCACGATTGTTGGCCGGGGTCCACGAAACGTATAGTTCTGATGAGATGCTGGAGATTTGTCGCAGCCAGGTGTTGTGAATGCAGTCTCGATGGCGCGTCCATCGAGGTTTTTCCATCAGTGATTCCAACAGCAAGGAGCAGGATCTGACAGGCGTATCCCGTGGGATGCGTTTCATATGACCAAATCGGTCCATCATAGAAACGATACTCTCAAAATGTGTTGTAGGATTACTCTAACGTTGGTAACCCGGTCATACCAGTGGATTCACCGAATTCGTCTCAGATTGCACATATAGAAGGCCTTAAGATTCTTCTGATCTTTTTGCAATATCGTCTATGTTTTGGAGCCATACAGAAGAATTGGAGTGGCTCAAGGATTTTAAAGGCACATGTTAGTTTCCAGGGATAGCCTTTGCTGGAATCAGAAAATGTGCAAGGAGTTCATAGATGAGGCGACCATACAGATCCTTCGGAGAATGCCAGGACTGATCTGTCCCATCTGAAGTCTGTCTGCTGCCCAGGTAATGAAATCCTAGATATGGCTGTCGTCTGTGGTGATTTCCGTCATATGCGGACTATCAACATCAACCTGGATTTTGGTCTATGCCCATAAAATATGGAGACACAAATGTGTGGCTGATCAATCAAGGTTCTTCCTGGGACCAATCAGTGCCTGAGAGTTCGACCTGGTATGAGAACATCGTCTGCAAAGTCAAGGTCTGCCACGCGTATAACACCGACGGAGACCCACGGATTGTGCGCGTCCATCTGTGCAAACATCCAATTCATGGTGTAGCAGAACAACGATGAAGCAAGAATACGTCCCTGATGGCCTGGCTTCTTTCATTATCAATCTCCCACTACCAAACACTAAAAGGGCTTAAGTAGCAGAATGTAGTCCATAGAACGGAATGCGTTGTTTCGTTGTTTACAGCTTGACTGCGATATTTGCACCTTTCGGTCCAACACATCCGACTACAGCAAGCATTTTTTGTGTACCGGGTTATCATTCCCTCTTCGATCCCTTCTCCTTAGCCAGTCTGCCCTGTTTCAGCCTGTTATCCAGGATCACCGCGTGGAGGTGTAGAAGGGTCTTGGCAGCTTTGGTTCGCTGGCCCTGACGCTAGCAGTCAGCTATGAGTCGCTGACCACTGCAGCTCATACGCTGTTCGGCATCTTGATCCCCGTCCCTGATGGACACCGGGGAAAGAGTGCCATTTGTCGGTGAGACCCTAACTGATGCGGATCTTTGCATTAGTGTTACAGTGGAGCTCATTTATTAATCACAGAAAAGTGTCTGGAACTCCTACACATTGTACTGTCTTTCAGAGAGGTGATCGATCCCCGGAGTCGAAGGTGGCACTGAGATCGATACAGGCATCGTTAAGGGGGCGATTGATTTTTGTAATTAGGCGAAGAGCGAGGACATCATCGATTGTAGAACGGCAGACGGTGAAACCCGACTCTTGTGATCGCTGGTTTCTCTTCAGCAAAGGTTATAGCCTGGCAAAAAAGAAGTGTTCAGAGATCTTACCGGGGACAGACAACAGTATGTTGGGCCTGTAGCTATTCCTTGTACATGGATATAATGATCCCGTCATGACACGCAGCAGGAACTTGTCCAGTAATACAGATCGCTGTGAACAGTTGTAAACAGCATTATGGGTTAGCAAGCAACATCAAAAAGACTAAAAATATGGTGTTCATCAAAAAGAAAGAAAGTCCAAACACTTTCATCTACACAAATGGAAGCATTCTAGAACAAGTGTCAAGGTATGTATGCATTGACCATCTCATTTCGGCTGATTGTAAATGTGAAAGGGAAAATTGCAATGACCAAAAATACATTTAACAGCATGAGTGATACACTTCTGTCAAAGCAGATATCTAAGATCTTAAAAATGAGAATCATTAATTGCTAAGTGCATTCCGTTTTATTGTATGGAGTAGAAACCTGGACCTGGACAAAGTAAATTGAGATGCGTATTGGGGCCGTTGGAATGTGGGTATTCAGAAGACTTGGATGAGTTTCTTGGAAAGATAGGAAAACCAATTATGAAGTTCTGGAACATCTCCAGGTGGAGAAAATACTTTTGAAGGTAATAAAAAGCAGAAAAATAAAATATGATGATCATGTCAAGTGCCATGATAATCTGCTAAAGGTTATTTTGGAGGGCAGAGTAGGGGACAAGAGAGCCAAAAGGCGACAGAGGTTCAGATGGAGAGACACCATCAAAATGTGGTCAGGACACAGTTTGACTGCCTGTACTAGCTTGGCGCGAAACAGAGACAGCTGGAGATTCATACCCGTCAACTTCCGTTACGAAGACGGCAATTGATGATGATTATGATGATGATGCATAGTTGTGACCATTGGTTCTATAGCATATTTCAGCAGTTCTGGAGGGATGCCGTCTGGTCCCGCGGTGCTGTCAACTTTCAAATTTAGTATGGCAGTCATTTATATCTTTGTCAGGGACGGCAGATGCTGAGGCTTGGTGCTAGTTCGATGATGGAGTTGCAAGAGGAGGTTAGGGGGGTGGGGGAGGGGGGGGGGTGGAGTGGTGGTTTAGGGCATTATTGTAATGATCGATCTACCTTTTCCCGTATCATCAGGTAAATATTTGTGGCCTCATTTTGCAAGGAATTTCACTTCAGCCGGAGACACTTCAACCCCGCCCATAGTTCCTTTGGCTATATCAGGACATAGAGACAAATAGTTTTTGGTACAGATTCCCTTTCAGTCATAATACCAATACAAAGATGGCACCGTAACTGGCTGCGAGTCTACATTTCTCTACTATTTTGGATCATTATGGATGCCGCCAGATCACGGATTTGCCAGGAATTCACACTAGTCGACGACTTACTCTTGTGTTCACGGAAACGTGGTGTTGTTTTCCGTCTGGCCTTGTTATTTCGTTCTTTTTTGTGATTTCTTCCATCCGTTTATCCTGGTCTGGACGCCGGCTGAATGGAACTACGCTTATACCTGTGTCGTATTTTACGGGTTAGTTCTGCCGGTTCACCTTCACGAATTTGGCGTGTGGGAATTTTAGATGCTACTATGATGAGCTGAATACAGCTGGGAAGAGATGCCAGAGTCACTCACACGCTGAGTGTTGTCCATACGACCTCTTGTGGTTATCGAAAAGGCACGACAAACTGCGTTAGATGCCATCCCACCTTTCTACCCTGCGGGTTACGTTACATGTTTACGGAAAGGCTTCGGTGGTAACCCTGAGGCAAAATCTGCATCCTATGCTATCTCCAGTCGTCTTGATGAATGTCTTGCCACTGGCAAAAGGTAGCTTAGGCTCTGCGAGTGAGGTTGACAAAAGGCGCATTTTCTTCCTCACTTTAATCTAAATCACGGCGCAAGTCACCCATTTCAGCGGACACAGCAAGAGATACGACTGTCCACACGGCTGAACAAAGAGAGTGGTCTTCATCACTTGTGATGGACAACTAAACATAATGGCTCTCAGAAACCATACAAACCATGGTCTACCTGAATAAAGCAAAAGCACTCATGAATATCAGCTACAATTTCAACAGAATGAGAATTCAGTGGAATCCTGCACACTGTAAGCTACATGGAAATGAGGAGACTGATCGAAGTGGCAGAAGCAAAACCCAAACTAAGAAAGAGCTACATGTGAAAAATTAAAGAGAATGTTAGAAATATATTCAAAGACACATGGCAGAAGGAACACTCATAATCTGATATAACAGAAACATACTACTCATTGCAAAGAAGAGATATAGCGACAATATTTCAGACTGCGAACAGGCCAGACTGACAAATTATCTGTTCATTAAATTAAAAACTGGCACCGAGACATACATCCCTGTAGGTAGGGAGGGAACAAGCAAAAATAAACAAACAAACAGTGGAACATGTTCTATATATGTCTGCCGACTCCACGGGAGGTGCAGAACAACTACATGGTCCTCACTAACCCAATTGTTATGTAAACTGTATGGCGACGAGAGAAGCATGCAAGGGGCCACCAGATTTATAAAAGAAACAGGTAGGTTTATTTGAGACCGAATGGCGAAGAAGACGAATTCAGGGCACGATGGAGTGACAGTCTACCTGAGATTAGTCGTGATTAGATCTTAATTATAGTGTTTTAATGCACATATATTATCTGAGTTATTCGAGATGAAAGTAAAACGACTACTGTAACTGTTACCTATCACGCTTGTCATAAAAGCTGACTAAAGAAAGTTGTGAAGCTGGCAACCTCACCGCGTAAATAAACATTGTGATTGTGAAAGCCACTGCAGAAGATCGGATACAGGCTTCCTGTAACTAAAGGGACACATTGCAGTGATGGCACATGCTTCACATTGGAGCAGAACAGTGAATACATGAATTGTGTACCTGTCCGAACACTTGAATACAAAATATACAATTAGAATAAATTGTTGTTGTTTAGAAAGCCCCACCCCCCACAGTGAGTAGGTTTACGCTTTTGTGCGCCCTGAAGAAAAGGACACGGAGTGGCGGGTTGCACACACCCCGAGTGTGTTGATGATAGGTGGTCCAGGGTCACTCAGGCAGTTTTGTTATGCTTGGCTTCATCTGAGTGTCACTCACTACTACGAGGATCACGTCGATCCCTCACCTTGTTAGCCAGGCTGCCATGAAAACAGCCCTTTTCCAGGAGGAAGGGCTTCGAGGAAGTCAAGCCATAAGTTGAGGGTCTTGGCCAGTATGTTTTGCCTGACCCTGACTAACATGTCTGGTCAGTATATTTTGTCTGACCAGACGTATAAACCTGCATCAAGACAGAAGAGAAGTATATGATTTCTTTAAAAGCAATTTTTGTTGGGGGTCCCTTCATTGAACTAATCCAATTTTAACTTAACTTAACATCTTTATACTGGCTTAGAAGACTCTGCAAGTGCATATACAACCGGTTTCTTCTACTGCTCTTTATCTAAAAATAACTATGCACATACAATTTGTTCTTGAATGCATTAACCTTGCCTACACTATCTCCCGTGGTAATGAATTCTAAGCATTCACCACTCTCTGACTAAAAAAATATTTCCTAGTATAGAATCTGGACCTTTCTTTAACTGATTTGTAATTGTACCCTCTTGTTCTAGTAGGCGTCTGTACTTTGAAAAAAAAAACGTTATAATCTAATTTATCCTTTCCATTGATTATCTTATAAACCTGTTTTAAATCAACCTCAAATTCGTCTTTTTGTGATCGCATATTTAATGTTTACACCGTCAGACGAGTTCCCGTGATGAAATCGACTGTTGTTTCGAACTCCTGTTTAACATACTTAACTTAACTTAACGTCTTTATATTGAATTAAAATACTTTACAGAGTCTGTATACAATCTGTGCTCTTGTTTCCCTCAAAGTATGTGATTTCGATATTCGCCTGTTCACAGTCGCCAACCCTTTTTGCAAGCCAAATTGTCAAATTGTTCCCTGGTATACCTTTGAAGTAAACTAGTCCATAATAATCATGTTTAATAAACATTTCTAAGTGTCAAACTGCTACCCTGGTCAAACTGGTACCTTGATCAAATGGATAAATTAGACCATAAAAAGTTGTTTTTTTAAAAACAGCCACCCACAAGAACAAGAGGTCATAGCTACACATTAACTAAAGAGAGGTCCAGATTAGATATTAAGACATTTAATTAGTCAGAGAGTGGTGAATGCTTGGAATGCATTGCCACGGGAGGTAGTGGAGGCAGAGACAGTTAATGCATTTAAGAATAAATTGCATGCGCATAGCTTTTAGATAAAGGTAATGTGAATGAAACTGGTTGTATACAGACTATGCGGTCTTCTAAATCAGTATAAAGTCGCTAAGTTAAGTTATAGGTGGTTGTAACCGATGTGCGAGTCCATCTTAAAAGACTCAAACACTAGAGATAAGTAGACCTGCAGCCAGTTAGGCAACATCTATAGCTGCTCTTAACAAACCACTCGTGGAAAGGTACAAATAACTAAGGTAGATTTTTAATTTGAATTTTTGTCTGGGCAGACTACTCTTTTTGATTTCCAACTACCCAGAGATCAAGGGTTATTTTTACCAGAAGATCCACAGGAAAAAAAAATTCGTTGTCCACACTGATTCGACTTCCGTCAACTGAGGCAGACACCTTACCTAGAGACCACAGAGTCCTCGTACAATTCCAAGTCTAGTGTTGGATTGTTGGGTAAGTGTATCTTCCATAACAGGTCACACAGAAGACAGTCTTGTAATACATACACATCAGTTCTTTCGGAGTGGCAATAGCCTGGATTAGGCGAACCTCGACCCATAGCAGACAGTTCGGCATTAAGTGCAAAGGCAAAGGCCGCCGTCCATCGTAGACGATGATGGCATAATTTATTTTGCTAGGGCTATTTTTAGTAAGAATTAACTGCGCTACTTTTTATCCTCACTCTCTCGTCTCGTGCCGCTCAACCCCAGTGGCATTAAGTGAGCAGATGATAAACCCACAGAAGGTCCTGGATTTCACAGATCTGGCACTCCTGAAATCTAATACAGAAACAGCACAGGAGAAGATAGACAAACTCTGCCACATAGTCAAATCGGATTTGAAATAGATGCCTCCAAAACTAAAACAATGGATTTTACACACACAGAGACCAGTGTTCAGCTCATTGGTCAAGAGAAACAGAAAGTTGAGAATTTCATATACTTTAGGCAAAATGGGGATGTACCAGAGGGAATTCTTACGTGAATTGCTTTGATCTCCAATGTTTACAACCAATTAATGAATATTTGGAAAGAGAGACTCTGTGCGGATCAGTTGCATGGAAGGGCACAACCATGGGGCTAGGAAACAAGCAAGAATTACAGTGTGACGACGGGCCGATCTAACAGGGTAATTTTGAGTTCTTTCTGATTTTACGCCGTCTTTGGTGAGAAAAGATCAGAGAGAGAAAGAAAGAGAGAGAGAAAGAAGGCGAGAGAGAGAGAGAGAGAGAAAAGGAGAGGGATAAAGAGAGAGAGTGAAAGAACGAAAGAGAGAGAGACAAGGAGAGAGAAAGAAAGAGGGAGAGAAGGAGAGAGAAAGACAGTGAGAAAATCTGTTCATTTAGTATACATATGCACAGTAGTGAAGCAGGCAATCAGAACATTTACACGTGTCTTTTCAGCCTGTTGTGCCCTGTCATGACGTGAAGAATGGTGATCTGTCCCTGCTGGCCAAGGATGTGATAATAGTTGTTTGGTTGGTTCTCTTATAAAGCCTAGATAGCTCTTTTCCCCCTCAATGTATGTGATTTCAATGTCCTCCTGTTCACAGTCGCCACCCCATTTTGCAAGCCTATCTGTCATATTGTTCCCTTGTTTACTTCTATGAGATGGTAGTCATTGAAGTAAACTAGTCCATACTAATCATATTTAATAAACATTTTTAAGTGTCAAACTGCTACTGTAGTCAAACTGGTACCCTGGGTCAAACTGCTACCTTGGTCAAAGTGGTACCTTAGTCAAACTTCAAACTGGTTCTTTGGTCAAACTGGTACCTTTGTCAAACTGGTTCATTGGTCAAATTGGTATCCTAGTCAAACTGGTTCCTTTGTCAAACTGGTAATCTGGTACCCTGGTCAAACTGGTACCCTGGTCAAACTGGTACCTTGTTCAAACTGGTACCTTGTTCAAACTGGTACTCTGGTCAAATTAATGCCCATGTCAAACTGGTACCTTGGTCAAACTGGTTCCTTTGTCAAACTGGTAATCTGGTCAAACTGGTACCTTGGTCAAACTGGTACCTTGTTCAAACTGGAACCCTGGTCAAATTGATGCCCATGTCAAACTGGTACCTTGGTCAAACTGGTACCCTGGTCAAACTGGTACCTTGGTCAAACTGGTACCTTGGTCAAACTGGTACCTTGTTCAAACTGGTACCCTGGTCAAATTGATGCCCATGTCAAACTGGTACCTTGGCCAAACTGCTACCAGGATTAAACTACTACCATGGGATCAAACTGCAGCGGTCAGCGACCCAAAGCTGACTGCTAGCGTAAGGGCCAGCGAACTAGAGCTGCCAAAACCCGTCTACATCACCATGTTGTGATCCTTTTAACTTAATGCCTTTATACTGGTTTAGAAGACCTTGATCTAAAAACTATGCACATCCAATCTCTTCTATCGACATAATGACACAAAAAACGAAAATTTGAATATTCAACCTGTATGGCCCACCCAACAAAGACCTGTCGCTCTCGAGTATGGAAATCAAGGACTCCAGCTGCCTAGTGGTTGGAGACTTCAACAGTCACTCGGAGAGATGGAGATATTCAGATACAGACATCAGAGGGGATGAAGTGGAAGACTGAGAGATAGACACAAATCTCTATCTTATCAATAGGCCCGACGACAGCCCTAGCTTCTATTCTAGAGCATGGCATCCACTTCCACTCCAGACTTGGCCTTCTCCACGGATGATATTAACTACAAAATAGATCGTCAGGTGCTCGACCAACTGGCAGGTAGCAACCACAGGCCAATTAGGCTAGAAATTGAAATGGAAGTAGGCCCACAGGAAATAAAATCGCTGCCACGTTGGAACTATAGACGAGCCGACTGGGACAGATTTGCAATGCTGATAGATGGACTGTGTGAAACTATCAACACACGAAATAACAATATGAAACCGATGGTGGAAAGCCTAAGCAAAGCAATACTGCAAGCAGCTACCGAAACCATCCCAAGAGGGTCAAGGAAAAACTACAAGCCATATTGAAATGATGAACTGCAGAAAGCGGAGGATGAAGTCTCAAATGCTAGGAACATGGCAGAGAGAGAGCAATCTATGGAAGCAAATATCGCCCTCAAGGCCATCAATGTGAAACACAAAAGAACACTGAACCAAATAACAAGAGACAGCTGGAAAAACAAAACAGAAAGCTTCAATTTAGATAAAGAAGAGAACAAACTATGGAATTTAGTCAGAGCCATGAATGACGAAACACCGTCAAATAAACAAATTACCATCAAGCAGGGCGACAAAATGCTTATCGGAAAAAAAGCAGCAAACGCCTTTATAGAACATTATGCCAGAGCAAACCACATTGATGTCACTGCAGACAGGCATACAGACATTAGTGAAGAACAAAAGAGCCACGACAACATCAAGATGGCACCAGAGGAGCACATGATGGCAAAACTAACAATGAATGAAATGGATGAGGCCATGAGAACTTTAAAGAAAAAGAAATTGCCTGGAAAAGATGGGATAACAAACGAAATGCTGATGGGGTTGGGCCAAACAGCAAAGAGGAAGTTACTATCAGTCCTGAACCAAAGCTGAAAAAGGGGAATTGTACCGCGGGCATGGAAAGATACTGTACTTATACCAGTACCAAAGAAAGAAAAAGATAGAGCAGATCCAAATGGATACAGGCCCATCAGTCTACTGAGCTGTGTAGGCAAACTGATGGAGCGTATGATAAACACCAGACTGATGTGGCACCTGGAAGAAAAACACATATTAATTCCACAGCAAGCAGGATTTCGACAACACAGATCCACTAAGGACCAGATCACTCTCATAGCACAGGAAATAGAGGATGCTTACCAGGAGAAAAAGCATACAGTAGCGGTTTGGGTGAATCTAGAGAAGGCATTTGACAAGGTGTGGAAAGAGGGACTTAAAGTCAAGCTACGAAGAAGTGAAGTATCTGGAAAAATGTACAGATGGATCAGCCACTACCTCGAAAACAGAACAGCCAGAGTTCAAGTACAAGGGCAGATGAGCAAAAAGATGACACTGGAGCAAGGAGTACCCCAAGGGAGGAGGGGGTGGGGGTACTGTCACCCACACTTTTCCTGGTGTATATAAACAATATCATAGAGAATATACCAAGAAGGGTCCACAGCTCCATGTTTGCAGACGATCTGGCTATGTGGACCTCTGAAAAAAATCTCACTGTAGCAAACAATCGGATACAGCAGGCTCTAACATCGTTGGAGGAGTGGGCGAACTCATGGCTGGTCAAAATAAACGAGGAAAAAACAACATGTAGGATATTCTCGCTTTCAAATAAACCACAGAGCACCAAAATAAGTCTTAACGGCAAATATCTGCGACCAAATGACAACCCAAACTACTTGGGAGTCACATTTGATCAGCGGATGACATGGAAAAGTCAGATCGAGAGAAACCGAATGAGAACCAGACAAAGAATGGCAATCATGAGGAAACTTGCTGGCACAAGCTGGTGAGCAGATGAAAGATTACTAAAGAAACTGTACACTGGAAGAGTGAGACCAGTTCTCGAGTATGGCATTGCGGCATGGACAACAGCAGCAAAGGTGAACTTTGATAAAATCAGCAAACTTCAAAATCAAGCCATGAGATTTATAACAGGAGGCAAGAAGTCAACACCAATTGTAGAAATTGAAAAGATTACAAATCTGCAATCCATGACCGACAGAAGAGACTGCAGAGCCCAACAGCAATCAGAGAAACTCAGAAGACTGACAGACCATCCAATGCAACAGAACTAAATAGATTTGGAAATGGGAAACTAAAGCGGAGAAACTTTGCAGAAATAGCCAAAGCAAAGATGAGCGAAAACCCTATGAACACCGTAAAAACACCAAAGCCCATCCCTACTGTATGCAAACCCACATGGAAACAGCATATCATTCTGGAGGTGGTAGAAAATATATCAGGTATTAGAGACAGGAACAGCCAGTCTGAAAAAGAAAGAAGAGACATAACCCTGAGGTACATAACGGAAAACTACCCAAGCATGAACTGGACCCATGCATACACCGACGGTTCTGTAATAAACACAGAACGGAGGGGCAGGGGTATTCCTGAGCCTACCAAATGGTGGAAAAATAACACTGTCAGTGGCAACTGGAAAATACTCAAGCAATTTCAGAGCGGAAGCAGAGGCACTGAGGGCTGCAGTAGCAGCAATGCTGACAGGTGAAAGCAATGAAAGCCAGATAGTCCTGTTTACAGATGCCCTGGCCATGGTTACAGCACTAAAAAGCCAGAAAAATACTGAACTTAATGATTTAAGAGCAGTACTCTGTCAACTATGCCAGCAGTCTGCACCAGAAAGAGTAGTGGTACAGTGGGTTCCATCCCACTGTAACATCCAAGACACCAAGGAAGCAGACAGACTGGCAAAATAAGGTGCAAGACTACCACAACCAGATTCTAGTGTGACCTATGAAGAGCCCAGAAGGCTTATTAGGACCAGATTCATGGCCAAATGGGAAACAGAACATACTGGCTACACAAAAAATGATGCCTATTACCAGTTGAACAGAAGAGAGCAGGTCGTGGTCTTTAGACTTCGCACAGACTACAACAGACTGAGGTACCACCTATTCAATAAACTGAAGATAGGTGGCACTGACGAATGCACTTGTGGTACAGGGAAAATGACTGCTGAACATCTGCTGCAAAACTGCCCAACATACGAGGATCAGAGAAAGCACATGTGGCCATCACCAGTGGCAACACTAGACAAGCTCTATGGCAGTGTCGACAGCCTCAGGATAACAGCTGCTTTCTTCGAACAAATACAGGTTGACTTCTGACAGCGTACGAAGAAGAAGAAGAAGACAATCTATCCTTCAATGCATTAATTTATCCTGCATCCACTATTTCCTGTGGCAATGTATTCCGAACATTCACCAGTCACTAACTAAATAAATATGTTCTAACATATAAACTGAATCTTTCTTCAATTAATTTGTGCCTGTGCCCGCTTGTTCTAGTATGCGGCTGGACTTTGAAAAACCTTGTTATAATCTAATTTATTCTTTTATTTGATTATCTTATAAACCTGTATTAAGTCACCTTGAATTCTTCTCTTTTCTAGATACTGTAGGCCGGTTTTTCTCTTTCCTCATGACTATAATTCTGGAATCCAACTATCAGTTTTGATAGTATCTCCTCTAAGATAAGGACTTCACACCTGTACACAGTACTCCAATCTCAGTCTAACTAATGCTTTGTACAGTTTGACAATTACTTCCTTGCTCCTATGTTTAATATTTCTTTTTATCATACCTAACATTGCATTTGCCTTTTTCACTGGTACCTGGACTTGCTCACTCACTTTACCTGGATGGTCTATTATAACCCCTAGTTCCCTTTCCTTTTCTATCATTCTAATACTGATCTCACCCATTCTGTAATTATGCTTCATATTGGATCTACCCATCTACTGTACATTTATCTACATTAAACTCCATTTTCCAGCTTTCATACCATTGTTAAATTTATCTAAATCTGATCTCAATATATCCACTTCTGCTTTAGATGAGACACTACTGCATAGTTTTGTGTCATCCGCAAATTTTGCAATCATGGATCCGATATCAATGTCCAAATCGTTTATATATATCAAGAACATAATTGGTCTCAAAACCGAGCCCTGTGGCACTTCACTTTTTACTTCACACCACTCAGAGTACTCCTTATTTATGCCCACTCTATACCTTCTTCTCGTTAACTAATTTTCAATCATTTGGCAACTTTCCCACCTATTCCATGTGATTTTAACTTTCTCAATAACCTTTGATGATATACTCCATCAAAGATCTCTGCAACATCTAGATAAATAACATCACCTGGCTCCTCTTTATCTATCATTTTAGTAACCTCTATCGTGAATTCTAATAAATTTCCTTTCCAGAATGTTTATATCCCCTCTACAATAAGGGTTTCACACTTGTACACAGTACTCTGTCTAACTAATGGATAAATGCTGAAGTAGAAAAAGAAGAAACTACTATCAACATTTTTAGAAAGTCTCAAAAATAAAATTGCAATCATACTTTATTGACAATATTAAACAAGCGCTATCAAAATGATACAGTAAAACATTTTTACATACAATTTGATACACAAAAAAACATGAAGGTACAAAAATAAGCTCTGATATTTAAAGCCAGACTCACAAATGAACATCTTATATAAGGCACAATATACAGTGATAAAAAGTTTAAAATTTTTCAGCTTATGATGTGATATGAGAAGTACGACATATGTATTAAAATTGGAGATTTAACATATGTATTAAAAATGTGATTTAACATGTATTAAAATATGAATTGGGAGATTTAACATATGTATTAAAAATGTGATTTAACATGTATTAAAATATGATTTGGGAGATTTAACATATGTATTAAAATGTGATTTGAGAGATTTAACATATGACTTAAAATGTGATTTGAGAGATTAAGCATGTATATGAAAAATGTGATTTGGGAAGTTTAACATATGTATTAAAATGTGATTTGGGAGATTTAACACATAAATTAAAATGTGATTTGTGAGATTTAAAATATGTATTAAAAATGTGATGTGGGAGATTTAACAAATGTATAAAAAATGTGATGTGATGGAGAATTAACAAATATGTTAGGAATATGATATCAAGAATAAATATTATCATATAACTGTAGCACATATATTCATATGTATTAAATGAAAACAGGTACAGCAGATCAATATAAACAATTCCTAGAGGGTTAAAAAGACTGTAATAGAAATAGTGCATGCCTGATTATGTTTCTTATGTGTGTAAGTATTGGGGAGGCTGAAACAATAAGCATACATGTATAGGCCTTAAAATGTAACTAAGTCACTATAAAACAAAGAAATTTATAAAAATATGTGCAATAAATATTTGTTTTATGTGTGGAAATTTGTAATCAAAGCAAATTATGTAATGTCCCCTCCCTTTTTTTATTTTTTAATATGGACATGCTTGTCAACCTTCAGGGATAAAAAAAACTGTAAGGTGCAAACACTGATCGTCCCAACTGAAGGGAAACGGCTTAACCACTTCACCACAGAGACCCCCAAAAGTCCCTTCAATTTAGACGTTTGGATAACTAACTAAATCTAAATAACAATTGTAAAAAAAAAATTGCGAAATTACAAATCAGAAATGTGGGGACGGCGTGGCCTAGTGGCTAAGTGGCACGGCTCACAACCAGAAGGTGCTGGGTTCGATCCCCATCACAGCACCGGCCGTTACTCCGGGGAAGCAAACCCTTAGAAAATGGAGGAGGAAGCAGACCCTTACATAAAATGTATGCTGAAGTCGGATGCACTGGGCCGATACGCGCAAAATAAAAACCACAGTGCAACGCACACCGCCATGGGGATAAGAGAAATAAGGCGAATGCAAAAAAAAAAATCAAAAAAATATCAGACATGTGAGTACTGATGAGATGATCATAATTCGCAGAGACGGAAGGAGTTTTACCATTGTCAGTTAGATTAGTTTACGATACTCATTTATGTTGTCTTTTGTCTCTGATGAAAACCTTTCTGTTATAACATACGTTGTTGTTTTCTGCATATGTGCTAATGCCAATTTGACCCATACTTCTCTATGAGTTTATTAACATAAAAAAGTATATTTACACAATTCAAATAGCAAAACTCTGTCTTAGTCTTAGTCAACCTGTACTTCTACAGAAGCAGATGTCTCTGTGTAGGTCCCATCTCTGGTATGAGCTGGAGGTCGGGAGAAGAGCTTCCTGCTTAGCGGGCCAGGCTTGAGCAGCTTAATACACCTCTGTGTTGGGACAAGTGCTAAGGGAGAGTGGTTAACCGATGTGCGAGTCCATCTTAATAGACTCATGCACTAGAGCAAAGTAGACCCGCAGCCTGTTAGGTGCCATCTATACTGCTCAAAACAAACCACCTAACCATGGCTGGTGTTATGGCATGTCACACAGTTAGTCATCTCTTACAACAATTCTCTGCGAGACAGTGGTGCTATTCTTGTCCTTGTTATATACAAAGATCCCGACAGACCACTCGCAAAACTCTGTAGCAGAGAATAACTGTATTAATTATAATTAACCCATACAAGTTTTGTTATGTTATATATAAAATAGAAATATATTAAAAATATATGAGACCTTTTGTGTAAGAAGGGCTAGTTAATCATTAGTAGAAATTTGGTTTTTAAATGTTCTGTGAAGGGGTTTCAAGTGAAAATCTTAAAATTACGATATTAACTCTAAACATAGCACAGTTGTCATGTTAATTGACAATATAGCTTCTAGAGACCTCAAGAGTGCCTTGTAACATGCCATTATAATATCAGTTTAAAGATGGCCATGAGAGAGATCTACAAACATATGTCCATCCTAAAGGCAACATGAACCTCCTGAAAAGGAGACATCAAAGCAATAGTTTCCATTTTCGCACTCAACATGTATAACTAACCAGTCACTTGAACATAATCCAACCACAACATACTCTAGAATGCCAACTGTGCACACAATCCTACGAAACTGTTGATTAATCTTTTTGAGTGTCTGGCGTTTGACAGTGTTAGGAAAGAGCTTCTTCCTCTAGGGCCACACAAATAGAACACTCTGTATGGAACTAAAAAACAGCTCACAAACACTTGCAGATACCAATATATGGCACTGGGCCAAAGGGCAGGAGCCCACAGGCTGCTCAATCAGTAACCAGATAATCAAGCCAAAAAATGGGCCACCTCAGTAGCTACATGCATAAAAAATGAGCAGTGCTTTGTTATTCACTTTGAGCAGCTAAGGAATGAAATCTATCTAAATTCATTGATGAATGATGGCTCAATATGTGATCCCTGCCTGTCCCTCCTGCAAGTGTATAAGTGGAGTAGAAAGTTCCAAAATAGTGAGAATTATGTGATAATTTGTTCTTGACTGCAACAGACACATATGGAGTGAAGTGAAAAGTGGTGTGCCCCAGGGCTCGGTTTTGGGACCAATTTTGTTCTTGATATATATAAATGATTTGGACATTGATATGAGATCCATGATTGCAAAATTTGCTGATGACACAAAACTATGCAGTAGTGTCTCATCTAAAGCGGAAGTGGATATATTGATGTCGGATTTAGATAAAATTCGAGAATGGTCTGTAAGCTGGCAAATGGAGTTTAATGTAGATAAATGTACAGTCATCCACATGGGTAGATCCAATATGGAACATAATTACAGAATGGGAGAAAACAATATTAGAAAGATAGATAAGGAAAGGGACCTAGGGGTTATAATAGATCATACAGGAAAGGTGAGTGAGCAAGTTAAGGTAGCAGTGAAAAAGGCAAATGCAATGTTAGGTATGATAAAAAGAAATATTAAACATAGGAGCAAGGAAGTGATCGTCAAACTGTATAAAGCTTTAGTTAGACCTAGATTGGAGTACTGTGTACAGGTGTGGAGTCCTTATCATAGAGGGGACATAAACATGCTAGAAAGAATACAGAAAAGAGCGACAAAGATGATAGTGGGATTCCAGAATTACAGTTATGAGGAACGACTCAGAAAAACCGGCCTACAGTGTCTCGAAGAGAGAAGAATTCGTGGTGACTTAATACAGGTTTATAAGATGATCAGAGGAATCGATAAATTAGACTATAACAAGTTTTTTAAAATACAGCCACCTACAATAACACGAGGGCATAGCTACAAGCTGACTAAAGAGAGGTCCAGGTTAGATATTAGGAAATATTTTTTTAGTCAGAGAGTGGTGTCTGCTTGGAATGCATTGCCAGGGGAGGTAGTGGAGGCAGGGACAGTTAATGCATTTAAGAATAAACTGGATGCGCATAGCTTTTAGAGCAAGGTGATGTAAATGTAACTGGTTGTATACAGACTCTGCAGGGTCTTCTAAACCAGTATAAAGACGTTAAGTTAAGTAGACTATAACAAGTTTTTCAGCATACAGCAAGGGAGTAAGACCTTCACATTAGAGGTCTTCCCGGCGGTCTCTTCTTACCTCGGAGTACAGAATAAAAAATTGGTTGTATACAGAATCTGCAGTCTTCTAAGCCAGTATAAAGACGTTAAGTTTAGTAGTGACACATGAGTCAATTGCAGCAGGTGAATGATTCATGATGAAAAATCATAGTGACAGATATTCATCACCATATTGTTCCTTAATCTGGCGATGAATTTTGATGTTTTATCCATTCACTGCTAAAAAAAAACGGATAACAGAATGTATCTCCTCTTTTGGGCACCCGACAACCAGGGAAACCACTTTTAAACAGTTTCTATGATGTCATGTGACTTGTCTACTCAATGATGTCAAGTGCAGGACAGTATTGAAGTCCTTGTCAATGACACTGTCAACTATCAAAACAATGACACAGTGTTTCCAATTTCTATAGCAGATGAAATGTTTTCACTCTCCGTACGTATCCACCACCTTGTTATGTTATATATAACCTTGACGTGGTGGGAGAGCTTGTGTGCCCCAGTGACTCCTGGGAATCCCCACTTCTTGGATTAAATGCTTTTATTGTCTCATTCTTTGCTTTCGTCCTATATCCATCCATGTGAAGGATACACAAAACCACCGCTGCCTTGTGGTAGTTTCATAAGAAAAACAAAGGCTAAGGCAAAAAAGCCCAAATAGAAAATGCGAGCAGGCAGAGCACATACGCCTGGCAAGGCAATCTGTCTATGGAAGGAGGCATCCAGAGTAAAAACCTCAACCGTCGAAGTCGGAAGATGTAGGCCCAAGTGGCATGGGAGTAGAAAACGAACATTACACAAAACAATGGATGCTTCATCAATTTAACCGATAAAGAAGAAGAAGAATGTTTTCCCTTGAAGCTCCCTCATAGCAACTCAGTTTTTCAATTATCATATCAACTTATCTCATCCATATTGTTTGAATTTTAACGTATTTGTAATATACAGCAAACTAAGCATCAGTTGTAGAAAAGTGAGCAATAATGCCAGAGTGTGTCTGACTGTGTGTAGCTGTACCTGTCAGGGATAATGCCGTTGTGTCTAGGTTGATCAAACGTAAGATCGAGACCTGTGTAAGAAATGCGCAGGAAAAACAATTCATGACAGAATTTGTAACAGGACGCTTAGGAATATGGTTGGGGACTACACAGGTTGAAGCCCAGAGAGTAAAGTGATTAGGTCATTCGACAAAAATGCACTATTCACATCTAAATCATACAGTCAACTGTTATAACCCAATCCATTACAACGTGAAGACCACTTATAACGCCATGCAAATGTGGCTCCAAGTTTTTATCATATTCACTATACCAGTGTTTCCCAACCGCTGGTCCTCGAACCGGTGATGGTCCGCAGAATTTTTCTGTCAGTCCGCGAAAAAGTGTTTTACGCTTACCCAAAACCTGTGGATATCGGCTTGTGTTGATCTAAGCTCTGACTGGCTAATGTTTAAACTCAAAGGGCATAAACTACATAAGTATCTATCTGTACATTTAGAACACAAGAGCTCATCTATATTTGGCGCATTTCTTTATCAAAGACAGTGAGGTTTTGTGGGGAAATGACTTCAAATACCCTGTAACATAAATTAGGTCATTTGAAAATGGAAAGACAAGTTTTAGAGATTAATTTATCAGTTAATACTGTGTTGTGATGATTTTTAAGGGCAATGTTGTTTTTTGGGTTCTTATTGTGTTTTAAAATTTGAATCCTAACAAGATGGAGACAAAAAAGTCAAACAGCAAAAACTTCCTTCAAATTAATTGGATGTGCATAGCTTTTAGAGCAAGGTAATGTAAATGAAACTGGTTGTATACAGACTCTACAGAGTCTTCTAAACCAGTATAAAGACGTTAAGTTAAGTTTATCCTACTTTCACCTGTCCATGAAAAATGTTTCCCATTTTTACAGGCCGTAAGTGTAAAAAGGTTGAGAAACACTGCACTGTACCATAGCACAATCAGATCCACACATACACAAACTGATTGTTGCATCCTGATATAACCAAAAAGACTCACTCTGCAATAAGCACGGTTAATCTTACTTAACTTAACGTTTTTATACTGGTTTAGAAGACTCTGCAGAGTCTGTAAACAACCTGATGCATTTACATTTCCTCTCTTTAAAAGCTATGTGCATCTAATCTATTTTTAAATGCATTAATTGTCCCTGCCTTTACTACTTCCTGTGGAAATGCATTCCAAGCATTGACCACTCTCTGACTAAAAAAAGATTTTCTAATATCTAATCTGGACCTTTCTTTAGTTAACTTATAGCTATGCCCTCTTGTTCTTGTAGGTGTTTGTATTTTGAAAAAGACATGTTATAGTCTAATTTGTCAAACAAACAAACAAGCATTAAAAACAAAAAATTGGAATTTCTTCTGATACATGTTAACATTGGCATCTTATCACAAATTTCAGAACAGTCATTCTGTTTTACACTACCGGTACATAATCTTAGAAACATAAGGATAACAGCTGACCTACATATCGGCATATGATGTATTTGGAAATGTTTAAACACTTTACTGCAGACAAAAATGATTTAAATTAAACTGAAGACAATGAGGATGACCAGCCTGAGCTGCCACAGAAAATTCCAGAGGTTGTTGCAGGCATGCATTTAAATTTCTTGAAACAGGAAGGGCAGATTCCCTCTGAGTGTTACAATTAAAACATTTGATTGAAATTGTTAAAAACAAGAAAAGAGACACAATGAAATAGTCAACCCTTAATTTTTTGAAAATATCAATATGAAACACTTTGAAGTAGACTCTAGTCCTAGTTGACCTGCACTTCTACAGTGGCAGATGCCCCTGTGCAGGTCCCTAATCTGGTATATGTTGGATGTAGCCAGGAGGAGGATTTCCTGCTTAGCGGGCTAGACTCAAGCAGCTTATTACTCCTCTAAGTTGGGATAGGTGCCATAGAGGGTGGTTAACTGATGTGCGAGTCCATCTTAATAGACTCAAACACTAGAGCAAAGTAGACCTGCAGCCTGTTAGACACCATCCATGCTGCTCTAAACAAACCACTTAATCATGGCCGGTGTTAAGCCATGTCACATAGTTAGTCGCCTCTTACGACATGCTCTCTGTAGAGCAGTGGTGCTATTCTTGTTCTTGTCATACACAAAGACCCTGGCGGACCACTCAGTAGCAAATGTTACTTTCACACCGCAAATTGTCAATTTCAAGTGTTCTTCAGTAGCCGCGATTACAGAAACCTGCTGAGCAATTCAAATATTACCCAAAAAAAACAAATATGAAAACTAATTTTGTAGACTTGCAACACAAGAGGCAGAAAGTATACTTGTGGAAAATGAAGCAACAACTACATATGAAGAGCAAGGCTGTACTGAATATTAACTAACTTATCGTCTTTATACCAGTTTGGAAGACTGCAGAGTGTGTATACAACCAGTTTCATTTACACACCCTTCTCTAAAAGCTAGGCACATCCAATCTATTGTTAAATGCATTAAAACTCTTAGACTACCTGAGCCACTTCAGGTGGCTTATTTTCAGTACCTATTTTTACACAAGCCATTTTGTCCAATTAATTTTTATTGTTGTTGTGTTTGCCTTATTTTTCTAATCCCCAAGGCGGTGTGCATTGCACTGTGTTTTTATTTTTGCGCCTGTCGGCCCAGTGCATCCAACTTCAGCATGAATTTTATATAAGGGTCTGCTTCCTCCTGCATTTTCTAAGGGTTTGCTTCCCCGGGGTAACGGCCGGTGCTGTGATGGGGATCGAACCCAGCACCGTCTGGTTGTGAGCCATGCCACTTAACCACTAGGCCACGCCGTCCCCTAGTCAAATTAATTTGACCCATGGAAATCCTGAATTTTGGTCCGGACTGAAAGTCATAAATCTACAAAATTAGCCTGGAATGAAAAGGGAAGTGCCTTCGTTCTGTCAGTTTGTTGGATGTTAAAAGTCAACAAGATTGATCTGAAACTTTTAAAATCATTTCTAGGCTTTTCTTTTTTCAAGATAGGTCTGACAATGACAACCTTAAATGCTTTTAGTAGATTCTAATTTTCTAGGTTTTATTAATAAAATTAAGTAGTTTAAATAATTATGTTCATGAAACACCATGGCATCTTTCTTAGTTCTTAGTTAACCTGTACTTATACAGGGGAGGATGGCTATGTAGGTCCCAGATCTGGTATGAGCTGGATGTAGCTGAGAGAAGTATTTCCTGCTTTGCGGACTAGGCTCGAGCAGCTTATTACTTTGCTACGTTGGAACAAGTGCTGCGGAGGGCGATTAACTAATGTGCGAGTCCATCTTAATAATCTCAAACACTAGAGAAAAGTAGATCTGCAGCCTGTTAGGCGCCGTCTATGCTAATCTTAACAAACCACTTAACCATGGATAGTGCAATGCTGTGTAATATAGTTAGTCGCCTTTTATGACATCCTCTCTGTGAGGCAGTGGTGCTATTCTTGATTTTGTTCTACACAAAGACCCCAGCGGACCACTCATGATATCTTCATTAATTCTAAAGCTATTAACTATAAAAACTCATGCCAATTCTAATCATGAAGGTAAGTCAGTAGGTCAGTCACAAACTGACATAGGATAGCGAAAAAATGTGGTTTCTAAAAGTGTCAAACTTTGTGACCAACATAGATAGTAGATGCTAGGTGTCACATGTACATGCGCAGCTTAGATACAAAATAACGTCCATGCTCATAGAGTGCAATCAAAGAACAGCATGCTGATGTAGGTTGTTTTTTGACCAAAATGACTTTCTGTAAGGAAAAGTTTCTTTGTTTATGGTAAAAAGTGTTTGTTGGGGTGGATTAGTAAGCTGATACATCTTTTCAAAGAGGCCAACAAATTGCTGGTGAAGTCTGACCAGGTTGTCCTGTTCAGAATGCAACAGAAGAATCTGTGCGGCGGGTGGGGGAGATGATTCGAGCTGACAGGCGAGTAACGACAGACAGTGTAGTTGCTACAATAGGGTATTTGCATGGTTTAGCCTACAGTATAATGCATGATTTAAAGTTCTGAAAGTATGCTCACTATGGTTATCCAGAGAACTAACTGACACACAAAATTAACTGGGCCTGACCTTGAACTGATAAAATGATGAGAAGTGTATCAATGCTGGTGAAAATTATGTTGAAAAATAAGGAACAATGTCAGTGCAATGATAAATGGTTTACAAGTTCGTATCTCATTCACTACTTTATAAATAGCCATTCGTGACAAAGTTACTGACTTTGCCCCTGTACCACCAGAGTTTACCATATGCCACAAGTGCTTTGGTATTAACGCTATTAACTAATTACTGAATTTACTGTTCCTAAAAAAAAAATTACTTTGGCATTCTATTTCTAAATACATTATCGGTTTCATTTAAAATAAGGCTTGCAGTCTGTTTTATGCCTGTATCTATAAAATACTATAAGGTTTTCAATTCACCTTAAATTATACAAATAAAATCTATAAGCAACAGTATGAAAATTGTTTTTTTTTTAAATAATAGGTGGCAGAAAATGTTTTATTTCTATAATAATTTTTACGGACTTACATTTCGGTATAGCACCTACCAAAACGATATCAATTTATGCAATCCACCATTTTTTTCTGGATGGATTTTCAGACATTGCTTGCAAATTGTCGACAATGACAGGTTTGACATCACAAGATTGACCTAATAGATGCTTCCTTTTCTGTCCAACATTACTATTTTGTGTGTTTCAGTTAAAAAGGGAATATAAAATCTTTTTGTAGTTGTTAGCAGTGTACTAATTGGCTGAATATGATATGCTCATTGAATTAACTACTCAGCTCTGATGCGAATATGGATTGAATATTCAGTACAGCCTCAATTATAAGTTCTATAGCTGCTTTCTCTGCTATCATGTGTAAACTGATAATCGCCCATTCTGGGACTGCTTCAGTGTAAGGAGTCCTGAAGGCCACTTCTTGAGCAAGGCAAGAGCGAATGCTCTGTTGACAGCACCACAGTATTTCTTTAGTCAACTATTTGGAACATGAACGACGCAGGCTCCAGCTCGTCCTGTACATAGTGGGGCCACCTGTGGTGAGACAACATACAAAATAACTGAGCTTGGAAAGCAGTCATGATATTAAAGAGTAATAGAGTAAATAAATAATTGTTTAAAAAAACAGTGCAATTCAGAGGCATTATAAAATAATAGGTACACAGTGGTCTGCCGGGGTCTTTGTGTATAACAATAATAAGAATAGCACCACTGCTTTACAGAGAGCATGTTGTGAAAGGTAGCTAACTGTGTGACATGATATAACACCAGCCATGGTTAGGGGGTTTGTTAAGTTCAGCATAGATGGTGCGTAACAGGCTGTGGGTCTACTTTGCTCTAGTGTTTGAATCTATGAAGATGGACTTGCACATCAGTTAACCATCCTCTGTAGCAGAATAATAAGCTGTTCGAGTCTAGCCCGCTAAACAGGAATTTCTCTTCCCGGCTACATCCAGTTCATGCCAGAGCTAGGATCTGCACAGGGGCAATCATCCATGTAGGAAGTACAGGTCTAATTAGACTTCAACTACAAGATAATAGAGGAAGATGGAAAAAGTTGTTAAGAGTTATCATAGGGGTGTCAGAGTTGTCATAGGAGTGTCAGAGTTGTCATAGGGGTGTCAGAATTGTCATAGGGGTGTCAAAATCAATAGCATGAAAGTTAATAACATCAACTTTGATGATGATCAAATCATAGTGGGAGCAACGTTGCAAAGACAGCTTGACAAAATTAACAGCACTGCCAAAGAGTTCGGCATGAAAATATATGCATTGAAAATAAAGACTTTGGTACTGGCCAAGAAACACAGACAAATATATATAATGATCATTGGTTAAATAATTGAACAAGTACAGAAGTTTACATATTTAGAGTGAACCATAAACAGAATATACTTGCACTAAGACGGATATTAAGACAAGGATTGCATTGGCAAAGGAAGGTTCAAGAGAAAAATAGAAATTGCAAACATCAAATAATATTAAGGACAGAATTGACGAAAAGAATAATCACTACTCATGTATGACCAAGTGTACTCTATGGGGATTAAACATGGGCTCTAGCAAAGTAGGATAAAAACATCTTTGAAGCGTTAGCAATGTGGTGTTACTGTAAAATGGAATGAGTGAATTGAACAGAGAGAAGATCAAATGACAATGTCCTCACTGAAGTAGCCACACAAAAAGAAATGTTGAAAACGATACAGAAATGAAGATTGAGTTGGCTGAAACGCAATATGTAAAATGAAAGTCTTCTACAGAAGGTACTAGTGGGCAAGACCCACGAGAAAGGATGTCTTTGTTTTACATTGCATAAAAAGATGAGCGATGAAAACTATCAGTCAACTCCAACCCAATAAACAAACACTTACTTTAACCCATTCGTTGTTAACCGGATCTTAATATCAGTCAACTTCAACCCAATAAACAAACTTACTTTAACCCATTCATTGTTAACCGGATCATAATATCAGTCAACTTCAACCCAATAAACAAACTTACTTTAACCCATTCATTGTTAACCGGATCATAATATCAGTCAACTCCAACCCAATAAACAAACTTACTTTAACACATTCATTGTTAACCAGATCATAATATCAGTCAACTTCAACCAAATAAACAAACTTACTTTAACCCATTCATTGTTAACCGGATCATAATATCAGTCAACTTCAACCCAATAAACAAACTTACTTTAACCCATTCGTTGTTAACCGGATCATAATATCAGTCAACTTTAACCCAATAAACAAACTTACTTTAACCCATTCGTTGTTAACCGGATCATAACATTCCACCTCGTTGAGGTACTGAACACCATCGTAGCCACCAATGGCAAACAGTTTGTCACCAAGAGGACACAACCCTACAGAGTCTCTGGGGCTGCTCATTGGAGCAATGATTGTCCACTGGTCAGTTTTGGGATCATACCTACAAAAGAGATAAAAACATCGGCTGTGTAAAGGCATTTGATCATAGCAGATAACTTTCATCTTTTTAATTCATGTTTTAAAAGCTTTTATTTGTCCATATGTTTGTCGGATGCGTGTTCTTCTGTTTCTCTGATTTTAACCAACTTCCCGAAAGCCTAGACAGGTGTGGTTCTGTACATATACTCCACTAGTGAAACCTGTCAACAATCTATCACATTTCATATATATATATATATATATATATATATATATATATATATATATATATATATATATATATATATATATATATCAGCACACACACACTCACACACAACACCACTCTCTACAACTCACATCTCACTAAACCAATGTACACACCGCTACCATGTACAACTCACCTCTCAGCACAATCAAACCTACTACTCGCTGGGTTGGTAGCCGGGGCCTCATAGCCCCCTACGGCGTATAAGAAGCCATTACAATTGGCTGTCCCAACCCCACCCCGCCTCTTGGACATGGGTGTGCACAAGGTCCACTTGTTGGTGTGAGGGTCAAAACACTCCACGGTCCTAAGACACGAGCTGCCATCTCGACCACCTACTGCATATAACCTAGGTGAGGAAACACGTAGAACCGAGATTAGTACATCTGTCAATAAAGTCGTAATAATAGCAACACCAACAACAATGGCGACGATGCCAACCATGCAGCCGCTACCTTCTTCTTCTTCTTCATTTTCTTTTTCTTCTTCTTCTTCTTCTTCTCGTTTGCGATGTTTTCTAATTATGTCCACACATAATGTTCAGCTTTCTGGATAACGATTGCTGTTATTGAGAGCTCTTAAATAGTTGTGAGTGGAGGTATGTCCCTGTGGGGCAGTGCTCGGTTTATATATAAATATTTAACCTACGACACATCACAACGTCCTTTTCAGGACGAGCGCCGAAGAAGAAGAAGAAAGTAAGAGGAGATTCGGAGACAAAGTAATAAAGATGTTGAATCAAGTAGCAGAGACAGAAACAACACATTATGGCACATGCAATATACTCTTGACATCCTTAGCAACTACAATACAAAGGCATGGTTTCTCTCATTTCTATCCCACTTTTGAGGTTTTCATCTGAAGCCCCCTCGAATCTATACCGGTTTCTAGTCTCAGTACCAATTTGTCTGCGATGAATACACGTGACTATACTTCCTACCAATTGTTGTAGGGAAAGAAGACTGACGTCTGGTCAGGCCAAATATACTAATCAGAAATGTTAGTCAGGGTCAAGCAAAACATACTGACCAAGACCCTCAAGTTGGCTTCCTTGTAGCCCTTCCTGGAAACAGGCTGTTTTCATGGCAGCTTGGCTAAAAAGGTTAGGGATCGACACGATCCCTGTAGTAGTGAGCGCTATGCGAATGAAGCCAATCATAGATCAACCGCCTGGAGGACCCCGCGGTCCACCTTCATCAGCATGCTCGGGATGTGAGGGAAGCTACTGCAACCCGCTACTAAACCAGTGCAGTCTTCTAAACCAGTGCAGTCTTCTAAACCAATGCAGAGTCCTCTAAACCAGTGCAGAGTCCTCTAAACCAGTGCAGAGTCCTCTAAACCAGTGCAGAGTCCTCTAAACCAGTGCAGAGTCCTCTAAACCAGTGCAGAGTCCTCTAAACCAGTGCAGTCTTCTAAACCAGTGCAGTCTTCTAAACCAGTGCAGTCTTCTAAAGCACTGCAGATTCCTCTAAACCAGTGCAGAGTCCTCTAAACCAGTGCAGTCCTCTAAACCAGTGCAGTCCTCTAAACCAGTGCAGTATTCTAAACCAGTGCAGAGTCTTATAAGCCAGTGCAGAGTCCTCTAAATTAGTGCAGTCGTCTAAACCAGTGCAGTCTTCTAAAGCACTGCAGAGTCCTCTAAACCAGTGCAGAGTCCTCTAAACCAGTGCAGTCCTCTAAACCAGTGCAGTCCTCTAAACCAGTGCAGTGTTCTAAACCAGTGCAGTATTCTAAACCAGTGCAGAGTCTTATAAACCAGTGCAGAGTCCTCTAAACCAATGCAGTCTTCTAAACCAGTATTAATACGTTAAGTTAAGGAAAACGTGGAAGCTGGCCATAAAGGTTTGGAAAAGAGATTGAGTGCAGATGCAATAGAAGATTGACATGCCACTTACTTTCCGTGTAAAGCTGCCACGCCCACTGTACTCCGAGCAGTAGACATAGGGGCCACGTAACTCCACTGTCTGGCCTGGGGGTCCCACCGCTCTACCGTGTTAAGATAGGACCAGCCATCATGACCGCCGACAGCGTACATAGGACCTTCTAGGACTCCCACACCTGGACAAAGATTAAAAATGTCTCGTGAGGATGTAGGACCAGCGGGGACAATACAAAAAATCAAAAGACCAAATCTCAGAATAAAGAGACCCAATTCTAAAGAAAAGAGGGAATTTCAAATTTATAAAAAACAAAATTAAAAAAGACCAAATTTAAAATAAAAAGAGATCAAATCTAAGAGTAAAAAATGTCCAAATCTCAAAATAAAGAGATAAAATATCAACTCTCAGAATAAAAGGAAAACAAATCTTTAAATAAGAAGAGACCATATCTATAAAAAAAAAAAAAGAAACCGAATCTTAAAAAAGAGACCAATCCTTATAAAAGACCAAGTTTCACAATAAACAGAGATCAAGGCTGAAAATTAAGAGAGCAAATCAAGAAATGAACAGAGACCAAATATAGAAATAAACAAACAAATCTGAAAATAAAGAGTCCAAATCTACAAAAGAGACCAAATTGTAAATTTTTAAAAAATTTAAGAAAAGAGAAACCAAATCGAAAAATAAAAATAAATCAAATCTAAAAAAAAAAATTAACAGACCAAATCTCAAACTAAAAAGAAACCAAATAACAGAATAATAAAAAACCAAATCTCAAAATATAAAGAGCAACTCTCAAAATATACACCAAATTTAAAAAAGAAAGACCAATTTTCTGAATGAAGAGGAAATTTCATTTAAAAAAAAAAATAAAAAATGAAAACCAAATATTTAGATAAAAAGACGACAGAACTTCTAAATAAAAAGGAATAAAAAAACTTCATATAAGAAGAGAGCAAATCCCAAAATAAAAAGAGACCAAATCTCAGAATAACAAATGACAATATTTAAGAATAAAAAAGGACCAAATATCAGAATAAAAAATGACATATAAAGACACAAATCTCAAAATAAAGAAACCAAATCTCAAAATAAGAAGAGCAGATTTCAAAATAAGACCCGATCTCAAATTACAAAAAGAAGAAATCTCAGAATAAAACAAGATCGTCTCTAAATTAAAAAATAAAATGACCAAATTTTAAAATAAAAGAAGACCATACATTAAAAAAAACCAAACACTTACATATCTTAAGATAAAAAGCTCACAAGAAGATCACAAGAAACAGTGCATAAACATAATCGAAGCATACTCACCAAGACCATGTCGATGTGTTGACATAGGAGGCATCAAGGACCAGGTCTTTCTCTTGGGATCATAACATTCCACTGTGTTGAGAGTCTTCAGACCATCCCGACCACCCACTACAAACAGTTTATCATCCAGCACGGCCACACCGAATTGTAACCGCCGCCCCGACATATTTGCCACCTGCGTCCAAGTGTTAGTCCGTAGATCGTACTTCTCTATGCTGGTAGGTCCTGATGGAGGATACATAATTTGAGTTCAGGTTAGTGAGTTAAATTAGTCGTCGGATCATTTTCATTGCACTCGGAACAAGTCCATATGCGCTCAAATCTCATTCTCAGTATCTCTTCCAGCATGTAGTGACCTTTCCGGTCCAGTGCTGGTTAACCAGACGTCTTAGTTCAGGTTATGTTACTGAATCCCCAGTATCGAATTCAGGGTCTTTATGAGGAACGCGATCAATAACATAATCACTGCCCATGGAATTAATGTCACCTTGCAATGAATCCCTTGACATAGTGGGTTACTGGAGAACGAGATGGCTGACAGATTGGCAAAAACAGGAGCCTCGAAACAACAATTGGATAGACCCTGCAGTAACCACACAGTAAAAGGATTGGTTAAGAATAATATCAGAGAAATCTGGATGAACAGATGGGCGACGGAAACAAACGGGTCACATTGTATTTAGCGAAATGTCACAGTCAAAAGGTAAAGATGACATAAATAAACTAGAAAGACGAGATCAAAGTCTCATCTTTCAGTTCCGAACAGATCCAACGAGTCAATAGGCACTTGAACCGTATCAATCCCCAGTACCTGCCCTTGTGCAGACATTGCTCTCACCCTGCTGAAACAGTTCGACACCTATTAATTGGGTACACAGCGCTTGCGGACATGAGGTAAACATTCTTACAAGCATTGCTGAGGATTGCCAACACACTGTACGGAGCAGTGAAACAACTGAAGAAGACCTGTATCTGAATAAAAATGGCATTGGGCTGCCAAGAGCTCAGCAGCTGTATGAGAACATCAACAACAACATGAGGTGGAAAAAATAAGGCCACTAGATAAAATTTATTTTTTAAAATTATACGAAGGAGTGGCGCACATGGGGTTAGCAACATCATCATGGAGACCAATGTGGTAACGAAACCACGAATGCCAGAAAACGTGGAGTTGGGCCCCCATCCATTAAATGAGTTAAGATGTAGAATTTCGGGGGATAAGAGAAAATTTCAGTTAATAAATATACTGCTTTCACTCGAAAATACGTTTATTAGTGCACTAGGCGACATCGAAATGCAAAACAGATGTAAAAAAGCAAGTCAAATCATTTGGCAATGTCCCAGAAATTACAATGTAAACACGTAACAAAGGATACATAAGGAACGATATACAACAGATTGTGTTTTTAGCGCCAACATTTGATATTAACAAAGATAAAAGAAACATCGTAACAACAGAGATACAATGCTTGCGACGAATGCTTGGAGTAATAAGAATAGATTGAATCAGAAACGAAGATATTATGAAACAAGTAGGCTCAAAACCAGTGTCTAGACTTCATCAAGCAAATGGTTCGGCCGGCCACGTGACACGATTAACACCAGAAAGTTTCCACCAGAAAGCAATGCTATACAGATACAATAGATACAGAGCCAAGGACCGACCACATAAAAGACGGGCATCTGAAATAACAAGCAGTGAAGCTCTCCATGTACGAAGCACATACAAGGACCCGGTCATGAAACCCCTTCATGATCTGACGCTGAAAGGCACAACAACAAAAAAAAGGAAAAAAAAAGAAATGAAGAACACGTTTACTCCATCACATATTCAGTGGCCAACAGAAAAATTCATTAAAAAAAAAATCCCACGAAATGAAAGTAAATTAAATTCATAAGTATAAACAACACATCACAAAAGCTGATAAATGCAGGATTTATGATGGAAGTGAAACTGGAGCCATGTCCCTATGCTCAGACTTAAGCGACAAACGATGGCGAGTATGTATGCATGTGTGCGTGCCTCTGTGTGTTAGTACGTGTGCGTGTTTGTGTGTATGTGTGTGTATGTATATGTATGTATACATATGTATGTATATGTATATATATATATATATATATATATATAAATATATATATATATATAGAAAGAGAGAGAGAGAGAAAGAGAAAGAGAGAGAGAGATACACACATATACAAACCAACAAACACACACATATTTCAGCATTTCGGACATTCTGTTTTGTTATTGCACCATGCCATTCCCAGGTTAATTTTCCATGTCTTCCTCGGCACAGCTTGCCTTAATTCTTTCCGCTGTCTCGGCATTCCATGTCTTCCTCGGCACAGCTTGCCTTAATTCTTCCGCTGTCTCGGCATTCCATGTCTTCCCCGGCATTGCTTGCCCTAAATCTTTCCGTTGTCTCACTATTCCATGTATTCACTAATTGAGTATGTTTTTCTTGTTAGGCTACCAGTAATATTTAACAAATTGTTTTTCATTTGGTGGCAATACATATTCAGTAGATTTTACAAAATATGTAATGTGCTGAAGAATTGATCTGAGAATTCACATATTTCTCTCAAAAAACGATGTTTCTAGTTGGTTATTTTTATTCTCCATACAATAGAATTGTTTCTTTATAACATTGAAATAATATTTCTCTATCGCTCTTGCAATTTCCTTCCTCCCCTTGTGTCTCGCTCTTTTAGAGTAATAAAATATTGCATTTTAGCATCATGTTAAGTACATGCCAGTGGCGAGGAAGATAGACTAGCCAAAGAGGAAGGAAACAAAGCCCTAGCTGAATAAGGTGAACCTGGGTCCCCCTGTCTGTAGTGAATCGCGAAATGTGTCAGCATCCTCGCCATAAAAAGAATCCCAATGTCGATCTCTACTCTGTTGGCCTGGCTGCTGTAACACAACACATTCATAAGGACTAGTGGTCTTGTCAATGTCTTTCACATAGCCCTGGTGTTTATGATTGGACATGGGCTTGTCTAATTGCATATCCAGTCTATATCACCATGAGCGTTGATGCCTTGACAGCAGCCATCTTGCGTGATGGACATTACATGTTCGCCATCCATCAGTCAAGGAGCTAATAGAACCACGCATAAATAAAAGTCCCACATATTCATTCATTCGCCATTGTGTTCTAATATGAATGAACTAAAGGTCACCATTGGAGCAAGTCCAATATTTAAAGGAAGCCTGCATGAGAAATGTAACGTCACATACTACTTCGCTCCAATGGGAAGCATGTTTTTCATTTGCAGCTGGTTCATTTACAAAAGTCTGTATCCAAGCTGTTGCAGTCTCCCCCTCCTCCTTCCTCGTCCTTCTTCTTCTTCGTTCGTTCTCAATCTCCCGCTAAAAACCACGATAAGGGCTTTGCAAGTAGCAGGATGTTGTCCGGAGAACGGAATGCGTTGTGCGGCAGCAAATAGCTTGACTGCAATATTTGCATATTTCGGCTCGACACACCAGACTTTTGCAGGCGTTTTTGAGTACCGGGTTAGCCTTCTCTCTTCGATACGTTTTCCTTATCCAGTCTGCTCTGTTGCAGTCTGTTATCCAGGATCACCGCGTGGAGGAGTAGATGGGTCTTGGCAGCTCTGGTTCGCTAGCAGTGAGCTGTGGTTCACTGACCAATGCAGCTCATGCTCTGCTCAGCATCGTGATCCCGCTGTTGCAATGACTAATTGCTGTATCAAATCTGTGTACTTAATGAAGTTGCTAGCTCCACATACAACCCTTTTTAGCAGCCCTTTAAGACGTGATTGGAAGGTTGCAGTTGTCCTATTATTTTCATACATGCTGCTACTCGAACACTAGCTCATACACCTACGAGGTATAAAATGTCCCTCGAACACTAGCTCATACACTTACGAGGTTTAAAGTGTCATTCGAACACTAGCTCATACAGAGGTTTAAAGTGTCATTCGAACACTAGCTCATACACTTACGAGGTTTAAAGTGTCATTCGAACACTAGCTCATACACTTAAGAGATTTAAAGTGTCCCTCGAACACTAGTTCATACACTTAAGAGGTTTAAAGTGTCCCTCGAACACTAGCTCATACACTTAAGAGGTTTAAAGTGTCCCTCGAACACTAGCTCATACACTTAAGAGGTTTAAAGTGTCCCTACCTTTGGTACACTCCATGCTGCCTACTGCGTAAAGTACCCCCACCGTAGATTTCCTGGGTTTTGTGCGGGGTGACTGGAATGATGAACGTCTTTCTGGTAATAAATGATACTTGAGGGCTTCCATAATAAGTTGCTGGCATTCTTTATCATCGTGGAATAGAGAGTTCGTTTCCACGTGATCAGCAATGAACTAAACAGAGGGAGAAAAAACAGACCAAAATCAAATCTTTTGATAATAACAAGATTATCTTTTCTGAGTGTGACTGCGGGATTGGTTTTAGCAGAGGCTCCTAAACTTTTCAGTTTGACAGGTCGTCAGGGATATATCCATTTTAGCAGGGGCATGTTCACAATTTATTGTTAATTGTTCTATTTGGATGGTCTTACAATTTTATTAAAATTTGTTTAAATGTTTGACTCTATTACCATCTAATAATATCGATTTTAAGCCATTATTGTGGAGACGATGAGACTAACGTCTGGTCAGGCAAACAAACACACACTGATCAGATAATCTTATCCAGGGCCAGGAGAAATATACTTGCCGAGACCCTAAGCTGACGGAACGATGAGACTAACGTCTGGTCAGGCAAAACACACTGATCAGATAATGTTATCCAGGGTCAGGAGAAATATACTGACCACTACCCTCACCTGACGGGACAATGAGGCTAACGTCTGGTCAGGCAAAACACACTGATCAGATAATGTTATTCAGGGCCAGGAGAAATATACTGACCACTACCCTCACCTAACGGGACAATGAGGCTAACGTCTGGTCAGGCAAAACACACTGATCAGATAATGTTATTCAGGGTCAGAAGAAATATACTGGCCAAGACCCTAACCTGACGGAACGATGAGATTAACGCCTGGTCAGGCAAAACACACTGATCAGAGAATGTTAGCCAAGGTCAGGAGAAATATACTGGCAAAGACCCTCACCTGACCTCTTCGTTGGTCGTCCTGGAAACGGGCTGTTGCCGAGGACAACAGTCTGGCTAACAAGGTGAGGTTCGACGTGATCCCTGTAGTAGTGAGCGCCACGCATATGAAACAGAGCATAGCACAACCACCTGGAGGACCTCGGTCCACCTTCATCAGCACGCTCGGGATGTGAGGAAAGCTAACCTGCCACTTAACGTCCTTTTCAGGGCGAACATAAGAGTAAGCTACTCATTGTGGGCATTAGCAAACAACAAGAAACCATTTTTTTTAAAAAACATGGTTTATTATTATTGCAATTTAAATGAGGAAATTAACATTAAATCTTAACGTCTTTATACTGGTTTATAAGACTGAACATGGTCTGTATACAATCTGTTTCTTGGAGTTTAACCTATGTGCAAATCCATCTTAATAGACTCGAACACTTGAGCTAAGTAGCCCTGCAGCCAGTTACGCGCCATCTATAGCTGCTCTTAACAAACCACCGGGGGAAAAGTACAAATAACTTGGGTAGATTTTTTAATTTGAGTTTTGTCCGGGCAGCGGCCGTTAATCCTACTCTTTTCGATTTCCAAATGCTAAGGAATTTTTAACGTGCTCGACACTGACTAGGGAGTCCGATCTCACTTCCCAGAGATCAGGAAAATCTTTACCAGAAGATCCACGTGAAAAAAAATCTCGGTCTTCCCCATGATTCGCGTGTAACTTTATTACAAATTATACACTGATCAGTGCACTCGCTTTGCACGGTAAATATTCGAGGTTCAGCTCCTACAACTGTCTCGGTGGAGTCGACCCAGCTGTAACTAGTTTGTAAGATACAAGTAATCAGAGGAAACGATAAATTAGATTAAAACAAGTTTTAAAAAAAAATACAACCACCAACATGAAAAAGGGTTAATAGCTAGCTACAAATTAACTAAAGAAAAGTCCAGATTCGATATAAGGAAATGTTTTTTTAATCATAGGTGAATGCTTGGAATGCATTGCCACAGGAAGTAATAGAGGTAGGGACAATTAATGCGTTACAGAATAGATTGGATGCACTAGCTTTTAGAGTAAGGAAATGTAAATGAAACTGGTTGTATACAGAGTCTGTGGAGTCTTCTAAACCAGTATAAAGACGTTAAGTTAAATTAACGTCCACGACTACCATTGTGGGAAGCATTGGGTTAGCGTGAGGCAAAGAGTCTGGATTCAAACAGCGATCTCTACATGCTCCTTCCCACTAAGAAATAAATTGGCTGCTAGTCTACATTTAAGAAAAAGCAGTTTCTTCGTTGTTCACCTCAGGCGTGTCTTGTCGAGATTCACAATGTCAGTCACTATTTCTAAGAACCAACGGGAACTAGTACACTGAAGCTTCACTTTCGCTTTGACGGCAGTGTTCGTTATGCTAGTCTGGATTAACCGTTAAGGACAATAAGCACATGCTTACGGCACCAATAGAAAAAATGCGTCACGTAACAACAACGGAAATTGCCAAAAAGAAATAGGCAGACGAATGATCATAGCACTGAGGTCACGTCAGGTCTTCCCGTAACCGGTGAGGTTATTGGGGAACCTATAAAGATATCCCCACAACCCCACGCCTTCCATCTCTGTCAGCGGCCTTCTCTGGTCGGAGATTGGTCCATTCTTTTAAGTTGTCCTCCCACCTCTTTTCGGGACGACGTCTTCATCGTCTACCTTGCACCTTTGCGTGCAGGATCGAAGAGGTCAGGTGAGGGTCTGGCCGGTATATTTCTCCTGACCCTGGATAACATTATCTAATCAGTATGTTTTTCCTGACCAGAAGTTAGCCTCATCGTCTTCACAATAATGGCACACAATCGTTATTATTGGTGCAGGATTTGCAAGACAATTTGATCTCGATATGTGACCAGGCCAGTTTCTTTCTTTTGCTAGTGGCTAAGAGGTCTTCCAAAGGCCCTATTGTTGTTGTAATTCCTTCTAGTACTTCTTTATGACACTACAGAGGTTGACTAAAATCAGAAACGCGCGTCAGAACACTAGCAAAATGACCAAAATAGAGATCACGAGGACATGGGACGGCGTGGGCTAGTGGTTAAGTGAAACGGCTCACAAGCTGAAGGTGCTGGGTTCGATCCCCATCACAGCACCGGCCGTTACCGCGGGGAAGCAAAACCTAAGCAAATGCAGGAGGAAACAGACATTAACATAAAATGCATGCCGAAGTTGGATACACTGGCCCGACAGGCGCAAAATAAAAACCGCAGTGCAACGCACATCCGCCTTGGGGATTAGAGAAATAAGGCGAACGCAAAAAAAAAATAAACATAAAGATCATGAGAACTTGCATCATCTAGATGACAACGTTTGCATGCGAAACATGGACATTTATACAAACGCTACGGAATAAGACTGAATCATTCGAGCTAATGTGCCAAAGGAGGGTGCTCAAAATACCACTGGTAGCGAACAAGAAAAAGGCAGAAACCCAACTGGACCTCGACATAGAACAAAACTGGCAAATAAACAAAATTTCGTCTAGGAAATTAACATACTTTGCCCACATCAAACATCGCGTTAGCCTAGACACAACGACACAGGAGGGTATGGTACCTGGCAAGATAAGGTAGAAGGCAGACCGAGGACAGGATGAACAAGAAACATTATTGAGACTGGAAGAGAGGTGGAGCTCGTCAGGAATCGAGTGTCTTACACATCAGCTGGTTTGAGAGTGAGGTTCTGCAAGGGATATGCTTCATGATGATGATGATTACACAATTACATGTTCACATGGTCTTAAATTTCTCAAAATAGTATAATCTTCCGTTATGAGCCCAAGTCTCAACGGCCTCTTGGATGTATAATGCTGTTTGGATTAACACGACTGCAAACATTCTGATATGCATTGATAATGATCTGCATTCATAAGGATCTGCATTCATAATGATCTGTATTCTGATTACGTCTTTACGTTGCCTGGGGACCAAGTGGTCTCGAGGTAAGGTGTTGTTATCGGGTGCTGGAGGTTGCGGGTTCAAATCACGATGAAAACCAGGATTTTTCTACGTGTATCATCCGGTAAACATTTTCCAATGATCTCTGAATAGTGAGATCAGACACCGGTTGGCAATCGAAAAGAGTTGGGCTATCGGCCATTACCCGGGCAAAATTGAAGTAAAAAATCTACTCAAATTATTCTAGGAATTCTCACCCCATAGAAAATATGTAGCAAGAAAGGATGGCATCAGGTTTTGGTTATGTTAGCGAGCAGTTTAGATTTTTTGTTTTGTTTTTGCGTTCGTCTTATTTCTCTAATCCCCAATGTATGCGTTGCACTGTGGTTTTTATTTTGCGCCTGTCGGCCCAGTGCATCCAACTTCAGCATGAATTTTATGTAAGGGTCTGCCTCCTCTGCATTTTCTAAGGGTTTGCTTCCCCTGGGTAACAGCCGGTGCTGTGATGGGGATCGAATCCAGCACCTTCGGATTGTGAGCCGTGCCACTTAACCGCTAGCCCACGCCGTCCCCAGCAGTAAATATATATCTTCTTCTTCTTCATCGTACGCAGTCAGACATCAACCTTTATTTTTTCGAAAAAAGCAGCGGTCATCCTGAGGCTGTCGACACTGCCATAGAGCTTGTCTAGTGTTTCCACTGGTGATGGCCACATCTGCTCTCTCTGATCCTCGTACGTCGGGCAGTTTTGCAGCAAATGCTCAGCGGTCATTTTCCCGGTACCGCACGCGCATTTGTCAGTGCCACCTATCTTCAATTTGTTGAATAGGTGGTACCTCAGTCTATTCAGCAGTATATATGACTCCTGACAGGCTGCGGGTCTACCTTGCTCTAATTTTTGCTTCCATCATCACCAGTCTAAAAAATGGGCGATGGTATCCAGTGCCTACTAACCTAACAGATCCTGGGATTTAACTGGCAAGCCACCAGATGATATTCGCCTGCCAAAAAATATGAAACAAAGTTGGTCACACCTCCGCACTTCATCTAAAAACACAGGTGAAAATAGATAGTTACGATATCTGTGCCCTTCGGCCGGGAACGTCTAGTTTCAGCTGAACATTTTTTGGGGACCGGTGTATGCTTCCCCTCTTTGATTCCTATTATCTTAGCCAGGCTGAGTTACTGCCTGTGGTGGCGTACCAGAAAACCTAGTCGTAAATATGCACTTGGTTTTATGTTATAGAAGGAAAGGCAGCGAGAAATGGAATTGGTCACCCATTCCCATCATCATCCCGTGAAGGAGGATTATGTTTACAACGTGGTATATTGGGGGGGGGGGGGTGATTTACTAGGGCTGTCTTGCCATCATCACGTCAGCCGCTATTGGGAAATATTCTAAGTGTGTCATGTCAGCCGATATTGGAGAACATACTAGAGGTGTCACGCCATCGTCACGTCAGCCGATATTGGGGAACATACTAGAGGTGTCCCGCCATCGTCACGTCAGCCGATATTGGAGAACATACTAGAGGTGTCACGCCAGCCGATATTGGAGAACATACTAGAGGTGTCACGTCAGCCAATATTGGGGAACATACTAGAGGTGTCACGCCATCGTCACGTCAGCCGATATTGGGGAACATACTAGAGGTGTCCCGCCATCGTCACGTCAGCCGATATTGGAGAACATACTAGAGGTGTCACGTCAGCCGATATTGGGGAACATACTAGAGGTGTCACGCCATCGCCACGTCAGCCGATATTGGAGAACATACTAGAGGTGTCACGCCAGCCGATATTGGAGAACATACTAGAGGTGTCACGCCATCGTCACGTCAGCCGATATTGGGGAATATACTAGAGGTGTCACATCAGCATCACGTCAGCCGATATTGAGGAATATACTACAGGTGTCACGCCAGCATCACGTCAGACGATATTGGGGAATATACTAGATGTGTCACGCCAGCCGCTATTTCCTTCCCAGAATTGGTTAGGTATCAAATGTTTGAGGCTCAGTCCACCCTGCCCCGTTCGCAATCGAACAAAATATCCCTCGTTTAGTGTCGAAACGTTGCGTCTGTGGATTGTTGATTCATCTATTTCGGTGTCCTCATTCAACAGACGGTGGTGGATTGATTTCTAAATGTCACTCCTATCCAAAACTAACGTGTCTATAATGAGAGCTCGTGAAGCCAAAATGTCAGCTCTTTCGTTACCCTGGATCCCAGCATGACCAGAACAGTAGATTCATGTCAACCGCTGGATGTTTTAGGCCTCGACAGTTGCTATCTACTGGTACCTCGGCCATCCCTTCTGTATCTTCTGAAACTATGGATTAGTTCAATGAAGTCCCTGACACTAACATCCCCACCAGAAGTGCCTACTTTGTGACTACCTTTACTTTTATCTCACAAGCAGACAAAGGTAGACCAGCCTTAACATGTTTGTTATTCCTTGCAGTCTTTCTAAAACATTTCACCTGATTCACTTCCACCGGATCATGTCGGGAGGCGAATTCAACTGACGTCCATTACGCCGTGGGCGTGTCGTCGTTCACCACTTTGTTAGGGTGCGAGGATGCTCACGTCAAGACCAGGTAAACACAATTGACCAAGATCCCCCCCCCCCCCCCCCATCTTACGTCCATGCACCTGGACACAGGCTGTGTTACAGTAGCCTGACCAACGAGTTGGGAAACGACACCGTCATATCTGTAGTGATGAGGCCATTTAGGTGGCTAGTATTGCAATACAGCTAGGAGGGCCCATGCATACCTTCTTCTGAACGGCCCGGGACAGGACGAGTAACAACAACCAATTACTAGATACATTTGGCCAAGAGTAGAGGAGTCAGTACGAGTGGTTAGAAAGAAGCAAGAAAGGCAAGAGGAGAAGACCAAAACTATACAACAAAACAGCAACAACAATAAAACAGTAACGACAACAACAGAACAGCAGAGTCAACAAAACAGCAACATTTAACAAAAAAGCAATATTAACAAAACAACAGCAGCAATAGCAACAAGAATAAAAACAACAAAATAACAACAATACAATGAAACAACAACAACAGCACATTAAGAAAACATCATTAACAATATAGAAACATCTGCAGCAACGACAACAACAAAAACAACAAAACAACGATAATAACACAACAAAAGAACCAGGTTACAGCAAAAACAACAGAACAAAATAACAACAACGCAATAAAACAGCATTAACAAGAACAAATTACAACATTAACACCACAACAAATCAGAAACAACAAGAACATCAACACAATATCAGCAACAACAATAAAACAACAAAAGAATAACAAAACAGCAGCAGCTGCAACAGCACAGCAACTACAACAACACAAAACAGCAATAACAAGAACAAGATGCAACATTGATACAACAGCAACTCTGCAGCAGAATCAGCAACAAAACAAAGCAGCAACAACAACAATAAAGTGCAACATTAAAACAACAACAAATGAGCAACAACAACTGCAGCTAAAAAAGCAATAACAACACTGCAACTACAACAACAAAACACAACACAATAAAACAGCAATAATACGATCAAAATGCAACATTATAACCAACAAAACAGCAGCAGCAACAACAACTAAATACAACAACAAAAAACCCAATAACAATGCAGCAACAACAATAAAGCAGCAACAACAATAAAGCATCAACTAAAAAGCAGTAAAAACAACACAGTAACAACAGCAACAAAACGGCAATAACAACAAAACACAAGCAGCAACATTAACAAACGTTGAAACGTTTCTAGAAGAATCCAACGGTTTCGTGGTTAACATCGGGGCGGTTCAGACAGCATGAATATATCTTTATTGCAACGGCAACGATTAACGCCTCTGCCACCTTAACCACGGTGTGACCAGTAACGTAGTTTGAGAAAATATTTGCATTTTAAATTAAAAAACACAAAACAAAACACAGCAACAGCACAGACGTCTTTCTTCGTCATCGAATGGACAAACAAAAACAACAAGCGAAAAATTGAACAAATGAAAATGCAACACACGAAAATAGCCTACTGTCTCCTCTTTTGTTTTCCATTATAAAATCATTTTAGACAAGGCTAAAAATATCCAAAATATGTGCCAAATGCCCCGAGGAACCTTTTCCCTGCTGCAAAATCTAGCCCCCAAAACATAATTATTTAACTCAGCATCCTTGAAATCCAATTTACTGAAAGTTAACTCCCTTTCTCGATTAATTCAAGCGCCCATTACAGTTATCTTCCACTTGACCTAGCCTGGAGTGGCGGATTTATCTCGCACATTTCACAATAGCTTCCATTCAATGTTTTATTATGCTTTCGCGCGAATGTTGATGAAAGAAAATGGACAGCATGAAAGAGTAGGAGAAAGAAAATAGAGAAAAAGAAAACAGAAGTAATATTTGTGTCTTTTATTCATATTTCTATTTTTCAGCAATCATATACGAAAGGTCGCAAGATTGGGAATGAGGTCGTCAGTTAAAGTGGATTCATGGACGAGGTCTGAGATTTTGTGCGATGGCATGGCCAGTTCTCTGCCTTGTTCGTTGTATTGAATTTTCTAAACCTAGCTAAGTCAAGTGAAAACTGGCATTACGATATGTTATTGTTGTTGTTTCGTATGCACACAAAGAGTGGGTTTACTTTTTTGTGCGCCCCGAAAAGGACGTTAAGTGGCGGGTTGCAGTAGCCTTCCTTACATTCCGAGCGTGCTGATGAAAGTGGACCGTGGTCCTTCAGGCGGTTGTGCTATGCTTTGCTTCATCTTCGTGTCGGTCACTACTACGGGGATCACGCCGATTTTTCACCTTGTTAGCCAGGCGGCAATGAAAACAGCCTGTTTCCAGGAAGGGCTACGAGGAAGCCAAGATGAGGGTTTGGCCAGTATGTTTTAACTGACCCTGACTAAAATGTCTGATTAGTATATTTTACCTGAACAGATAGAATCATATTGCTTGTGCAATACTGGGACGATTTATAAAATCTGTGATTAAATATCGCTTAAGGAGGCAGGCAGGCGAGAGGCGGTGTAAGGTTACCACAACCAGATTCAAGTGTGACTTACGAAGAGTCCAAACGGTTTATTAGTGCCAGATAAATGAACATACTGGCTACACAAAAAATGATGCTTATTAACAGTTGAACAGAAGAGAGGAGGTTGTGGTCTTCAGACTCCGTACAGGCCACAACAGACTGAGGTACCATCTATTCAATAAACTGAAGATATGTACTACTGACGAATGCGCCTGTGGTACAGGGAAAATGACACCCCAACATCTGCTGTGAAATTGCCCGACAATTGGACCAGAGAACGCAAATATGGCCTTTGCCAGTGGCAACACTAAACACGCTCTATGGCAGTGTTGACATCCTCAGGATGACCGCTGATTTTTTTGAAAAAAATTTAAGTCGACGTCTGATAGCATACGAAGAAGAAGAAGAAGAAAATGAAGAACAAGAAGAAGAAGAAGAAGAAGACGGAGAAGAAGAAGTGCAGCTTAATTTGCAGTCACAACCGCGTGTACAAGCTAGATTTGTATTTTACAAAGTTCGATCCCCATCACAGCATCGGCCGTTTCCCCGATGAAACAAACCCTTAGAAAATGCAGGAGGAAGCAGACCCTTACATAAAATGTATGCCGAAGTTGGATGCACTGGGCCTACTAAAACCGTAGTACAACGCACACCGTCTTGGGTAATAGAGAAAGATAAGGTGAATGCAAAAATAAAATTAAAAAAAAAAATTAAATCTGTGACACGTAGTTAAGTACTCTGCCAGGTATTTAGTCTTTGTTGTTCCTTGTCAGATAACTATTCCTATACCTACACACACAAAAAACATGTCCAACGGCTTTTCCCCATTGCTGTGGTAGTCAAGTGGTTGGGGCGAGGACAACAGGCCGATTCGCCACTGCTGTCGCCACGTCGAGTGCTGGCTATGTTTGTTTATTTCACCCCAAACAGAAAAACAACATATGCCATACCGGGGATTCAAAACACTGCCCTCCTTGTCGGCAAGGCAGGCATCTAAACCATTAGGCCCCGCACTTTTCTAATTAATGTACAAAACACCTCGTGTATTATTTCTCTCATAAACTTGACGGGGGCTTATCTCAACCTCATACAGTTTATACTTAAAATAACACATTCCATTTCTCACCTAAACTGGATTGCCCATCTGAGGCTTATCATGTCGAGTGACAGTTTATCCTTCATATTCGAGAATCTATTTCTCACATAAACTGGGTTGTCAATTTGAGGCTTATCCTTCAAATAGCACATTCCATTTCTCTCATAAAAAAGACGGTCCGTATTGGGAACTTCTCAACTCCATACAGTTTATCCTTTAAATAACACATTCCATTTCTCTCATAAACTGGGTTGCCCATGTGAGGCTTATCCTGTAAATGTATAGTTTATCCTTAAAATAAAAACCATTTATCCATTAACTGGGTTGTCAATTTAAGGCTTGTCCTGTCAAGATATAGTTTATCCATAAAAAACAAACCATTTATCCATTAACTGGGATGTCAATTAAAGGCTTATCCTGTCAAGATATAGCTTATCCGTCAAATAACACGTTCTATTTCTCCCATAAACTGGGTTGTCAATTTAAGGCGTATCCTGTCAAGATATAGTTTATCCTTCAAATAACTCGTTCTATTTTTTTCATAAACTTCTCTGTCCATCTGAAGCTCGTCATGACATAATTCAAATTATCCTTAACATATCACAATCTATTTCTCTCATAAACTTCTCTGTCCATCTGAGGCTTTCATGACATAATTCCGATTATCCTTAACATAACACAATCTATTTCTCTCATAAACTTGGCAGTCCGCATCATGCTTCTCTGAACTCGTACAGTTTACCCTTCAAAAACCAGAATCTACATCTCACATAAACTTAGCTGCTCACTTATATCTTCCCTATTATCGTAGAGTTTATCCTTAAAAAAACACCAAAATATTGTCCCACAAAACCTTGGCTATCTGTCTCATGTTTCTCTTGTCACTAAACGCAAATTTACTCATTTGGTGTCAGGAAAAAACCATAGTGTTACTCTGTTCCTCTCGTGGAGCCGACATACTTTCCTAGCATATTCTACTATTGGGCTGCCTTTTCCACGCGGAAACATATGTGAAAGAGGCTATCACTCACATCTCTCAGCCACCCAATCGCTATCGACGAAAAACGTTTGCTAAAATCAATACCTGCGTCATGAAACGAATAACGTTTACCAGATGACCAAGATTTTAGTATGATCAAAACATCGAAATGCAAACGGGTAAAAAAATAAAACAAAGGCAAACCACCTGCCCTTGTAGTTAATGGATGTGTGGGCTAATGGATTAATTTTATGGGAATGAAGAAAACAAGAAAATCGGTGATACACGTTAAAGTGGAAACACAAAATAACAATGGAGATCACAAGTGGAGCGAATCAGCAAGGAAACAGGAAATTGGCTTAAAGAAAAGAGCAGAGTATTGCAGCTTTGATGAAGATGGACGAGAAGGCAAAATGATATCAAAAACTACACGTAGTCATGTGTACGATCAATCAGGCATATATAAATTTATGCGACCTTTTGCGTAGCTGTTCCAGATAATATGGGATATAACCGAAGTAATAGAAGCTTGACATGCGATGTGCTGGAACCCACAAAAAGACGAGAAGAGTGGTGAGGTCAATGATCAAAAGTCACATATTGGTGGAAAAGAAGGTCTTGGCAGATGGAGTCTCTGTCTTGTCTGTTAGCCGTTTATCTTCTACCCGTGGTATCCTACATATCGTGTCTGTATATGCTTACAATTCAATGTGCATACTCTACCGTAGATGGATGTGCCGGACCGAAAAGTGCAAATATCGCAGTCAAGCTGTAAACTAGCAACACAACGCATTCCTTTCTCCGGACTACATCCTGCTACTTGCTAAGGCCTGTTCAGGGCTTGGTAGCGGGGGATTGAGAGCGAACGCAGACAAAGAAGAAGTGTGCAGACATACAATGACTGGTCTGTTGTGTCTTTGCATGATGGAGAGGCTGCCTTTTTTTGGCCGTCATGAATACCATAAAAAGGTGGCAGTTCGTTACCATTGTAATTTTTTAAGAACAGCGCCTTAGCCTACTCTTTTAGACTGTAAACTAACAATGGTTCTTTTACGCGCAAAGCGTGCACACATAACCTCCAAGTTAATAACCCGACTTCGATAGGACTAGGCGTCGAAGTCACATTCCTTGAGATCTAGGCGCGCTTGAAACTTTCAGCTTTCGTTTGTTTCTTCAGAAACGAGCTCCTTACCTGTTAGCTACAGCAACATTCTCCCCTCCCCCCTCTCAATCTGAAGGAGTCTCATATGTAAAACTCCAGAACACGGTCCAAAATTGGAGTAGGTCGAAAGCATCCGGTGGTGCAGCCTTATGTAAAATATATCAAGTAAGTTGAGCATTGATTCCTTCCTATCTTTATACAATTATGAGCGAGTAGATATCATTTCAGTGAGCCTGCTTACAGAAAGCCTGTACAAGAGCACGGATGTGATCTTCCGGTATTACATTTTTGTATTACTTGACTTACACGAAAAGACGATTTATCACCCAGTCCAAACCTTTTCGGCCAGTTATACAGCATAGGTCTTTAAGAAATGTTGAAATATATTGGACGTTTTTTATATATATATAATAACGTTTGTACATAATGACGTAGCCAGTTCATGCACAATCTTTCTTAATCGCCTTCTACGACATGCCTGGCAGGTTACAGTGTTATTTTTCTTTGTTCCAATTTCGGACCGCGGTAACAGCGGGAAAATTATCAGCCTCTCAATATTTGCTTTCTAATAATAGTTTCCCAATGTAGATGGGCAACTAGAGCGACCGCATCAGACTATTGCTGCGGAAAGCATTCTCTTATGACTGTAAAAACCAATCCTGGAACGGCATACCCTGCGACGTTCAGGGCACACATTTCGGTAGCCGGCTGTGGAAGCACGCTTTCTCCGAGTCTCAGAAATGACTACACTCTTTGCGATCTGAGCAACTTCAGTGATACTATAGCGCTCTGTGCAAGCATCTCACAGGAGGTGACTCAACATTTAAGCTTTTCAGAGACCCGTTCAATGAGCCTGTCTCGTTTCTTCTGCCCTCCCTCTCCCCCTACTAACGTCTGATGTTTGCTTTCTACAGTAGCGGATGCCGGATGTGTTCCATCCTCGCCTATGGGTATGATATTCGTCAATTACATTTGATGAAGATGATTCTCTTTGCTTACCCGTGTGGGCATCTTTTCTCTTGCTGCGTTCGCTGAAATGGGTGACTTGGATTAAAGTGAGGGAGTGACTGCGACTTTTTGTCAACCTCAATCTCTGGTCATGAGCAACCTTTGGCAAGTGGCAAGATTTTATTAAGACGATAGAGATAGCACAGGATACAGATTTTTCTTTAGGGTTGACTCTTGAAGCCTTTCCCGTAAACAGGTATCCCATAAGGCAACGGAGGGGGATGACCTTTATGTAAAACAGTGGATGACGGATGTATTCTATTCTCACCATTAGGTAAAGCAACGAATGACGGATGTATTTTATTCTCACCATTAGGTAAAGCAACGAATGACGGATGTATTTTATTCTCACCATTAGGTAAAGCAACGGATGACGGATGAATTCTATTCTCACCATTAGGTAAAGCAACGGATGACGGATGTATTTTATTCTCACCATTAGGTAAAGCAACGGATGACGGATGAATTCTATTCTCACCATTAGGTAAAGCAACGGATGACGGATGAATTCTATTCTCACCATTAGATAAAGCAGCGGATGGCGGACATATTCTATCCTTACCATTAGATAAAGTAGCGGATGACGGACATATTCTATTTTTATCATTAGATAAAGTAGCGGATGACGATCATATTCTATCTTTACCATTAGATAAAGAAGCGGATGGCGGACATATTCTATCTTTATCATTAGATAAAGTTACGGATGGCGAACATATTCTATCTTTACTATTAGATAAAGTAGCGGATGGCGAACATATTCTATCTTTACTATTAGATAAAGTAGCGGATGGCGAACATATTCTATCTTTACTATTAGATAAAGTAGCGGATGGCGAACATATTCTATCTTTACTATTAGATAAAGTAGCGGATGGCGAACATATTCTATCTTTACTATTAGATAAAGTAGCGGATGGCGAACATATTCTATCTTTACCATTAGATAAAGTAGCGGATGGCGAACATATTATATCTTTACTATTAGATAAAGTAGCGGATGGCGAACATATTCTATCCCTACCAATAAATAAAGTAGCGGATGGTGGACGTATTCTATCCTCGGCATTATGTAAACACATTGCTGTCAGGGATTAAGTGTTAGTGGCTTCATTGTACGAGGCCGTTGCTTGTTTATGAGTTGGGGTGGCCACTTCCATTTCTTGCTACCTTTCTTTGCACAATAAAACACCAAGTACTGATTGAGAGTTGGATCGACTGGAGCGTACCGGTAAAAATAAATTGAACCCCGTATCTTTGCTGCGAAATGCGAGGACTCTGCCACTATGCAAATCAAATAACCAAGCTGAAACTTTTGCCCAAGCTGAACGGCACTTCGCTGCTGAAAGGCTCGTAGTCTGATACAACACGTGCACTCCCATTGTGAGAATGAATTATTCAAATTCTTCGTACGCTTTCAGACAACGGATTGAATATATCTACTGTCGAAGACGGATGTGTCGGACCGATAGGCGCAAATATCGCAGTTAAGCTGAAACTAGCGACACAACGCATTCCGCTCTCCGGACTACATCCTGCTACTTGTTAAGCCCTTTTCGGGGCTTGGTTATGGGAGATTAAGAACGGATGAAGAAGAAGAATATATCTAAATAAAACAGTGGTTAGTCCGCCACTATTGGTATCTCCATAGAGCTTGTCCAGGACTGTCTTAGATTATGGTCACATGTTCCCTGAGCAGAATTTCGTTGAAAGGAAAGCAAATAAATATTCCTGAGATTAGAAACTGAAAGAAATACTGAAAGACATGCACAGTCTTTAAAAATAAAACAACCAAGACACAACTACATTACACAGGTTTGCAAGAACATAGGGGGTACAAATTTATACGGAGCCGAAGAGATATATCAGGAACACAATGGCGTGGCATGCTCAGAAGACTTCAATACCGGTCTCCTGACTAATAAACCAGATGATGATGCAAATTCGGTACATAAAATATTTTTGGACATAAAAAGAGATAACATACTGTGCTGAAAATAATACCGGATGAAAAACGTAAAGGGCAGGCAGATTTGAGGTATACATCACTATTTACAGGAAAGCAACATCAAGAGATGGGCTAATAACAGCAATAAGAATGTTTTCCAGATCCGACAAACACCCACCAACTCAGATTGTATTCTTTACAGATCGTTGGTTATGATTAAGTCGGTATAGGACACCAGGAATGAGCTGATGCTGCAGGACATTAGATTCAAGCTCAGGAACAACCAAAGAATCTCAACAGGTGTTCTTCAGTGGTTGCTCTTCCACTGTGGAGCCACAGTGAACGAAAGAGCTGATGCTCTGTCAACAGCAGGTTGATGGATTATTTAACACATTTTTTTGGCGTTCGTCTTATTTATCTATTTCCCAAGGCGGTTTGCGTTGCACTGTGGTTTTTTATTTTGCGCCTGTCGGCCCAGTGCATCCGACCTCAGCATGCATATTACGTAAGGGTCTGCTTCCTCCTGCATTTTCTAAGGGTTTGCTTCCCCGGGGTAACGGTCGGTGCTGTGATAGGGATCAAACCCAGCACCTTTGGTTGTGAGCCGTGTCACTAACCACTTGCCCACGTCGTCACCGGTTGATGGATATAAAAATAAGTACACACAGTGTTTTATGGAGAAGCAAAAAACTATAATCCACGACCAGTACAACTCCAAATGGATGAAAGACACGGAAGTGAGCAATGAACCTTGCCCAATCCACAAGCTCCACAGATAGCAACAAACCAACATATTTCGTCTGAGACTAGGCCCCTGCAAAGTATTGAGTCACTTACAATCGGCTAAAAATATCACACACAAGTAGGAAGTCATGTGGAACAGGAGTCCAAACTCCTGAACACATCGTACAGGACTGCTCAGCTTACAGAGACCTACAATGTCAAACCTGGCCAGAGGGAGCAGAACTGACACAAGCCGTAGGACTGTCATCATGCCTGGAGAGGACTGTGGACTTCGTTCTAGTGACGGGATTACAGAACTAGCATGACCAAAACTGCCTAAATGTAGAAGGCCTACTAATAGTATCGCAAAGGCAAAGGTCGACGTCCTTCGCAGACGATGTTGGCATAATTTATTTTGCAAGCGATTTTTTTAGTAAGGATTAACTGCGCTACTTTTCATCTTCACTTTCTCGTCTCGTGCCGCCCGACCCCAGTGGCAAGCCAAGGACAAGACGACTAGGGGGCGACTACGAGATGCAGGGGGACTCCGTATCAAGCACCCATGAAAAAGACGGCGGAGTCAGGAGCCGAACCTACACCACCTGATCACGAGGCCGACGGCTTAATCACTTCGCCACGGAATCCCCACTAATAGTCTACCGGCGTGGGATCAAGATGCTGAGTAGTGCATGAACTGTAGCGGTCAGCGATCTAAAGCTGACTGCTAGCGTCAGGGCCAGCGACCCAGAGCTGACTGCTAGCGTCAGGGCCAGCGACCCAGAGCTGTCAGTACCCTTCTCCACCTGCACGTCGTGATCCTGGATAACAGGCTGCAACAGGGAAGACAGGTTGAGGGAAAGGGGTCGAAGGGGAAGGCTAACTCGTTACCCAAAATGCCCTGCTGAGGTCGGATGTGACGGACCGAAAGGTGCACATATCGCAGACCTCCTGTAAACTATGACACAACGCATTCCGTTCTCTGGACTACATCCACGTGCTACATCCTGCTACTTGCAGTCCTTTTCAGGAATTGGTATCGACAGTTTGAGAACGAACTAATGAAGAACAGGATGAAGTCTACCATCGCGTACATTCAAGAAAGAGATGATGATGGATGTCTATCTGAGCCAATCTTCGAAGCGGAGACGTCACTTCACATGATGATGATACGTGCTTGGTCTGTTCCTCGCGTTTTGGACACATGTGTAGCAGATGTTCAGCAGTCATTTTATAAGTGGCGCAGACACATGCATCTATATTTCACACGTATGTGCAATAGATGGAATCTCAAAATGTTGTGACTTGTGCTGACTACCAAGCTCTAAACGTTCTTAAACCTCCACTACCAAGCTTTGAACGTTCTCAAACCTCCACTACCAAGCTCTGAACGTTCTCAAACCTCCACTACCAAGCTCTGAACGTTCTTAAATCTCCACTACCAAGCTCTGAACGTTCTTAAACCTCCACTACCAAGCTCTGAACGTTCTCAAACCTCCACTACCAAGCTCTGAACGTTCTCAAACCTCCACTACCAAGCTCTGAACGTTCTTAAACCTCCACTACCAAGCTTTGAACGTTCTTAAACCTCCACTACCAAGCTCTGAAATAGTTTTGCAAGAAGCAGGATGTTGTCCAGGGAGCGGAATGCGTTGTTGCGTATTTTACAGATTGACTGCGATATTTGCACCTTTAAAAGCCTGAAAAAGGGAAAGTCCCCAGGATGCGATGATATCCCAGCAGAGCTAATACAAGCAAGAGGAGAGGCATGTTCTCAAGTCTATCACAAGCTGTGTAAACAGATATGGCACAGTGCAGAGTGGCCAGAAGCATGGAAGAAATCAATGTATTTTCCCCTTCCCAAAAAAGGCAACCTGAAGCTATGCACGTACTACCGAACTATCGCGCTGATCAGCCCCGCTAGCAAGATACTCTTGCGAATCCTATTAAGAAGGATAAAGAAAAGGTTTGAATCTGAAATTCACGTAGTCCAGGCATGTTTTAGGAAAGACAGAGGGACCCGGGACCACATATTCAATTTAAGGAATATCTATGAAAAATGTAGAGAGTTTAATGTAGACCTGTGCACATGTTTCATTGATTACACTAAGGCCTTCGACACGGTAAAACATCAAAATCTGTGGAGAATCATGAAGGAAATTGGGTTTCCTTTGCATATAGTCCATCTCATTGAAACATTATACCAAGATCAACAAGCCGCTGTCCAAGTATCTGGCCAAACATCAGATTGGTTTGCAGTACAAAAGGGAGTACGACAGGGATGTATCCTCTCACCTTATCTGTACAACATATATGCAGAATGTATAATGAGAAATGTTCGAGAAGATGAGAACATTGAAAGTTTCGACCCATTTACGATTGGGGGGTACGAGATTCTAGAGTTACGATACGCAGATGACACAGTGATACTATCAAGAAGTGCAGAAGGGCTAGAGAAGCTACTTTCAGCCGTTAATTGACATAGTGAAGATCAAAATCTGTTCATAAACATAAACAAAACAAAGATAATGACCACCGATAAAACACAATGTCAGCATATATTTACAGTGGGTGGTGAGGAAATAGATCAGGTCACACATTTTGAATATCTGAGATCCAGAATTGACAAAAAACGGTGACTGCTCGAAAGAAATCAGAAGAAGACTAGCTATGGCAATGCAGAGACTGAACAGCCTGACGAAATTATGGCAGGGCACCAACAAAACGATAAAAGTAAAAGTCTTGAGAGCCTGTGTTTTTCCTGTGGCAGCTTTTGGCTGTGAAGCATGGACGATTACCAAAACTTCTAGACAAAGAATCGAATCCTTCGAGTCAAAATGTTACAGAAAGATCCTCAGAATGCCCTGGATAGAGAAAAGAACAAATGCAGACATTCGGCAAGAGTTGAGCATAGAGGAGAACTGGTTTATCAATTCCATTTTGGCTAGAAAAGACAAATACTTTGGTCACATCAAGAGACACAACGGTCTTGAGAGAACGGTGATGGAAGGTATGGTGCCAGGAAAAAGAGGAAGGGGTAGACCAAGAAGACGATGGCACCAAGATATCCAGGAAGGCATGAGTATGACAATGGCGGAAGCTGGTGTTTTGGCAAGGGAACAAGTTTCTTTCAGACAGACTGTCATGGGAGCGACGTTCTACAAAGGACATGCTACATGATGATGATGATGATGGTCCGAAAAATCCGACTTCAGCATGCATTTTTGAGTATCGGGTTAGCCTTCCTTTTTCGATCGATTCTCCTTAATCAGTCTGCGCTGTTGCAACCTGTTATCTAAGATCACCAAGTTGAGGTATATAAGGTCTTGGCAGCTGAGTCGCTGACCATGACGCTGGCAGTCAGCTTAGGGTCACTGACCTCCGCAGCTCATGAACTGCTCAGTATCTTGATCCCACAAACCCAAGAACGAGACCTAAGATGCGAAAACAAGGCATCTATCAGAGACGTGCGACTCCCCAACACATATGAAATAACATATCTTAGAAGTATAGATACACACATCAAACAAAGATATATAAAGGTACTTAGATTCATTAGTAATAAAGTAAGTAAGTTGCCCATCGCAAGCGAAGATGCGACATCATCAGACTATTCTCGTCCTGAAGATGTAACTTGCGCTGAATTTTGATTATAGTGAGAAAGAGGCTGCGCTGGACATCAATCTAACTCTCTCGTCCTGAGTTACCGCGCACCAGTGGCAAGACATACAATCAAGACGACTGGAAGTAGCTCAAGATGCAGACATTCAGGTAGTAGAATCCGTGAAACCAGGGGTCGCTTGAAACTTGTGAGAGTCGATCGTCCACCGGATCAAGATGCTGAGTAGCGCAAGAGCTGCAGTGGTCAGCGACCCATAGTTGACTGCTAGCGTCAGGGCCAGCGAACCATAGCTGCCACGACCCTTCTACACCTTCACGCGGTGATCCTCGATAAAAAGCTGCACCAGGGCAGACTTGCTAAGGAGAAGGGATCGAAGAGGGAATGCTAACCCGGTACTCAAAAAATGATTGCTGAAGTCGGATGTGTTGGACCGAAAGGTGCAAATATCGCAGCAAAGCTGTAAACTACGACACAACGCATTCCGTTCTCTGGACTACATTCTGCTACTTAAGCCCTTTCAGGGTTTGGTAGTGGGAGATTGAGAACGAACGAAGAAGAAGAAGAAGAAGATCGTCCACCGTTTCCTTGACGACTTGAGAAGCGAATGTCGTACCTCTCCCACATCTGTAGGTATAGGTGGAGGACGATTAACCCACGGCTGAGAGGAGATTCCGGTCGTTATATGCAATGAAAATGGACGCAATTTCCAAGTAGGTCGTGCACACCAGCCAAGGACGGTGCACAATCTGTAGTGACGTCCTATCCAACAACGTGTATTCCATAACAAATACAACAGATCGGGTTTTCTCAAAATTCCGAGGAAAATTACGCACATAGGCTTTCTGTGAATAGCGTAGGGCGTGCTAGAAAATGATAGCCACACACCACTGCGCTCCATATATTTATTGGAACGAACTAACCACACGAAAATCGCAGACCATGAGAGCAGATGCTGCTTGGTGGCCATCTTTCCGGAACTCATAAACGATGTTGATGAGTAGGGTGTATCAGCGAAACAGAAATGGTGGCCAGGAAAGTGTAGGAAGTGAACAAAGTCGGGAGAGTAAAAGGCCAGATAAGCCGATGGGGGCTAAACGGGAAATGACCAGATGGTGAGAATGTACCCACAAACACATTTGTGAAAATAGGAAGAAGAAGGGCAAATGAAGGGAGGAGTCGAAGATGAAGATGTGAATGAGCTGACAGCAGCCAACAACTCATAGCTGGCTGCTTGCCTCAGAGTCAGTGACTCATAAATGACCAAGACTGTATTCCGCCTCCAGGTGGCGGCCCTGGAAACACACTGCAAACTGTGCAGTCCGGCTAAGAGATTATGGATCAATGAGAGGAGGCAAATCAGGTCCCAACCTAAAAACACTGCACTGAAATAGATGCATGCTAGGAAGGGACTGTGCCTCTCTTCTGAACAACTCTGGTAAACAAGGTGTCACATTGATCTACTGCCCGGGACATGCAGGCGTCTGGGGCAACGAAAGAGCTGATACAGTGGCGGGGCGCGCTATGGTGAACGACGCATGATGACGAGAGACAATGATTAGTTGATAAGGGCAGTCATGGACAGTCTACAGAATGATGAAGAGACAGGGTTGAGTTGATAAGGGCAGTCATGGACAGTCTACAGAATGATGAAGAGACAGAGGGCGCGAAAATGCATATGTGCAGAGGATGATAGATTTGGGGGTGACTAGGGAAGAAGGGAGAAATTGTGTTTTGACTGAAAAGATCCGACGAACACGAAATCAACACCTGACTGGGACTCTGACTATATATACGCTTGGATGGCTACTTGGAGGGAGAACGGAGCGCTTATAGGAATGTCCCCTGTGTGATGATGTTGGTTATTAGAATCAAGGATGTGTCGGGCCAAAAAGCGCAGCTATCGCAGTAAACTAAGACAGCAAATGCCGAAGAAGAAAAAGAAGAAGAGGAAGAAGAAGAAGAAGAAGACGAAGACGAAGAAGAAGAAGAAGACGAAGAAATTGAGGGAGAAAACGAGGAGATAACGTCTAGGTAAAGGTAGCACAAATGTTGCTACCACGCGACTCAGCTGCCACACCACCACCGCAGCCTCGCCTTATTTTTAATTTGGTTGTTATTCTTTGTGCACATCTCACCATTTATTCCCGAAACTACACCTGGTAAATGTCTAAGCTGTTAATATGTTATGCCTTTATCAGATTGACGAAGCTATCCACCTGTCCTTGACAGTCTGCCAGCCTCTTCGTTGATAACATAACGTTGCAATGAGATGGAATCTGCATCACATAGTATCAATCTCAGTTCCTACAGGTCTGTATTTTGTTGGCTCACCAGTTACGGAACGTTTGACAGCCCGTCTGCCAAGATTATCACTTCATACGTCATTACAACCTCTGCTGCTGTGGTTCTCAAGGCTTCTGACTTTTCTCTCCAGATACGCAGCATTTTTCGGTCGACATTGAAAGCTTTCTTTGGGTATTTTTGGTTTATTTTGTTGCAGAAATGATTCCTCCACCTCGATTCTCTGTTGTCCCCCCCCCCCTTCTTCTTCCTACTTCCTCTTCCTCCTTCTCCTCCATCCTTCTTATTATTATTATTCGTCGTCTTCTTCTTTTTCTTCGTCGATCAACTGATGCTATGCTTCTAGTACGGTGAGATTCAAGAAGAAGACTTCGCGTTTCAGATCTTCGCCGGTCAACCACAGCTTTTCGAGCATGGTCGCTCGCCCAGGCAGACTGCCTCTCTTTGGTCTGCATAGGTAGGGCAGTCCTGCAGGATAGTTCCTGGTGTTTGCTTGGGTGCTCCACAATTGGACGAGGCGATGTCTCGGAACCCTATTCTGGGGAATCGGACCTTGAGTCTCCAACTTCCAATTCTGAGTCTGAAGATCTTTGTCTGCCCATGTCTGCCAAGTCTGTCTATGCTGTCATTTTCTAGCTTGCATTCTTTGCGCGAATCTCTCTATTCCGCCCGTCACGGATCACTTGATGAGTGTCTTTGCTTCTTTACAGCTCTGTGAATATCGAATCTGCGTGCCATTCTCTGTTTTATTAATTGTCTAAATAAAGTGAAGACATCGATAAATGAATGAAACCCTTACCTGAGGAGCCATGAGAGGCAGTTTGATGTGTGAAAGTAAAACGGACAACATCTTCTTCCTGTTCAATAGATCGTGCCTAGCCCACTTCAAGACAGCATCAAATATAGATTCTTCATTAGGCACGTTGAGGTCATCGCTCGCCAGAAGCTTGCATATTTCGTCACAGGGCAACATCAGGAATTCTTGATTTTGCATAACTTCTACAAATCTGTCCTAGAAAATGGAAGAAACAACACAGTTTAACGGCTGATTGGTGCAATTTCGGATTAGTCTTGCACAAGAACACTCGTTTTTCACGGGAAAAATACGATGTTATTTTTCTTCTTCTGCATTTTCATCCTCATCATCATCATTATTATGATCATCTTCTTCTTCTTCCTCTACATCATTATCTTCTTCTTTGTCGTGGTCATTATTGTCGTTGTCGTCCTCATCATAATCTTCTTCTTCAGCATCGTCCTCAATATTTTCATTTTAATCACCATCTTCTTCATCACCATCTTCTTCATCACCATCTTCTTCATCCCCATCTTCTTAATAACCATTTTCTTCATCACCGTCTTCTTCATCCCCATCTTCTTCATCCCCATCTTCTTCATAACCATTTTCTTCATCACCGTCTTCTTCATCACCATCTTCTTCATCACCATCTTCTTCATCCCCATCTTCTTCATAACCATTTTCTTCATCACCGTCTTCTTCATCACCATCTTCTTCATCACCGTCTTCTTCATCCCCATCTTCTTCATCCCCATCTTCTTCATAACCATTTTCTTCATCACCGTCTTCTTCATCACCATCTTCTTCATCACCATCTTCTTCATCCCCATCTTCTTCATAACCATTTTCTTCATCACCGTCTTCGTCATTCTCTTCATTGCCGTAAGTGTCATCATCACAACCATCATTATCATCGTCATCATCGTCGCCTTCGTCGTCTTTGTCCACATCATCATCACCATTATTCTCATCCTTTTCATCGGAATCATCATCTTCTCCTTCTACCTCTCCTTTTCCCGAGGAAGCTCACGGCAAGTGATCGGGGTAGCGCCTTTCTTCTTTTCCGACATTCAAACACTCTCAAAATAAGCAGAGATAAAGTAATGGGCACTGAATCTGTCTTTCCCCCAAGAAATCGCCAAGTCCGGCATACATCCAACTCGCAGCTCTGTCTCCGGGACGTCTTCAATGAACAGGGCATGAACAACGCTCTACTTCAGAGCAGAGACTGTTGTCTCCCCTGACAAAACGTGCAATACTGGACACTTAACTCGTTTCTTCACAATGAGAATCGTAATGTTTAGCTGCTCTTGAGACATTACTTCTTCCCTTAACGATAACCAGGGAATGGGCTATTTTAGGTATTTTCATCATGGAGGTTACTCGGTGTCTTCATTCATGTCTACCTATGGCGCTCCCGTTATTGACATTGTGAACTCTTTAGCATCCCAAACTGGGAGCCTTAAACGCAAACAGCATTAAAGACTATCTGAAGGCAAATATTTGAGTGACGGGCCACAGGAAGCAATTTATGTGACCCGAGGACGTAACTACTGAAACGCTGGAAATGTTTTGTTGTTTTGTTTTGTAGTCTCATAATCGGCTGGCCGAACGGCTAGAATGTCAGTCTTTGATTACAATGCGCTGCGTTGAAATCATCTGAAAGACATAGCTTTTTGTTTGTTCTATCGAGGTAAAATATACACTTTCCACAGTTTGTGGTGACTGCAAGGGCAAGCGGCTTTTATTCCACCACCTTAAAAATTCAGTCAAGTGGACCTAGGCAATGGGCATGATCACCTCACTGTTAGATTTTATTGCTGGTAGTCCTGCCATCTGGTGATAACATGTTAGAGAATGTTGAAATCTTCAGTTGTTCTCTTCATCACCTTGCTGTCTCTAACGGTTAGTCTGGTACCAATTTACAGCTCGGAAGCCAAATAACAACTACAATAACCAACAAAAGCGGTCATTCTAACAGACTCAAAGAACGTATTCCAGGTTATCTCAAAGAACCAAACAAGATAGACTTACATGAAATAAAATATCACACGGGGATTCTGTTCCAAATAAAAACAACAGATTTAGTCTAACAGTGGACTCCGGCTCATTGTAGAATCCTTGGATACGAGAAAGCAGATGAGCTCACAAAAGCTGGAAGACGCAGCACGCACACATGCCACCAAGAGAGCTATAAACAAGCAAAGGCATTCTTTAAACGATCCATGAGGACAGAATGGAGAAACCAGCACAAAGAATACAAGCCAGAAAATGACAGCATAGACAAATTAGGTAGAGATGGGTAGACAAAGATCTTCAGACTTAGAATGGGACATTGCTGACTCAAGGACCACCTCCACAGAATGGGTCTTAGAGACACTACCACGTACGATTGGGGAGCACCCAAGCAAACACCAGAACATATCCTGCAGGACTGCCCCACTTTTGCAGACCAAAGAGAGACAGTCTGGCCCGGGGGAGCGACCATGCTCGAAAAGTTGTGGGGGACCGGCATTCTCCTTCGTGAACCTCACTAGGTTAGAAGCTTAACATTAGCTAAATTGAAGAAGAAGAGAAATCAGATATCCCAACCTCTCTGTAAACTACGACACTGTATCACAAACGTCCTTTTCAGAACAAACGCCGAAAGAGAAGAAGGAAATAAAGGAGAACGGTCGACGTAGGCCTCTAATCTTTGGTCCATTCTATAACGCTCGCACGTTTTCCACGATGTGATCGCATTTTTTCTTAAATGATTACCCCTACCGGGTAGTTTGGTAACAAATTCTCAAACTAAATCGTGTTTGATTTTAGATGGGAAAACATCCCATTTTTTCCTGCCATCAATCATTCTCTCATTATTATATTAAGTGTTACTAGCGACCGATAAAACCATCATTTCGAATGAAAAAGTAATTCAAAGTCACGAACTGCATTGGTTATTTCCCTTGATATGGCTTCCATACTAACAGAGTTAGTATTGATCTGCATATATTTTTTTCAAAGACGTCTTTTAAAAAATGGCTTTGAGTTTAAACAGGAAACAGTATTATCCAAGATAAATAGAAGAATTTGTATTTTTGTCAAGAAGTTTAAGGATGTGTTCGATGTTTCATATACAATAGAAACAATAGAAACAATAGAATGCAAGGTCAAACTTATGATTCTGTGACTGGAACAATGAGCGAGGACACGGTTCTGAAGTTCAAAAAAGCATTTATCAAGCAACGAAATAGCCTTTCAAACATTAAAAATTCATATGAAGATACAATAAAGGTAAGTTTTTTAATATGGAAAGGTAAAGGTAAAGGCCGCCGTCCACCGCAGACGATGATTACATAATTTATTTGATAGCGATATTTTTAGTAATGATTAATTTCGCGACATTTTTATCCTCACTCTCTCGTCTCGAGCTGCCCGACCCCAGTGGCAAGTTAAGGACAAGAAGACTAGGGAGCGACTATGAGATGCAGGGGGCTCCACATCAAAAAATTTCACCCGTGAAAAGTCCGGAATCGAACCCACACCACCTGATCACGAGGCAGACGGCTTAACCACTTCGCCACGGAATCCTCTTTAATATGTAATATGATTGATAAATCCTCAAACCCATTCATAAAAGGTCTCTTGGTTAAAGAGTATCTTATAAAAGCAAGTGAAATTCTATACCCAGATAAAAATAATCTATTTGAAGAGATCATGTTGTCCGCTAATACTGTTGCAGGCAGAATTATTGAGCTGGCAAGCAATGTAAAAAAAAGGCAATTGATTAAAAATAATAAAAAAGGTGTACACATTTTCAATAGCTCTTGACGAGAGTACAAATGCATCCCATACCTTGTAGTATGGAGTGGTTATAAGATTTTTACATTTCAATTTAACGGAAGACATACTAGATTTAACAGTTGAATGGTATCACAACGGAATGTGACATATTTGATGAACTCGAAGAGTGCCTAGAAAAGACTGTAGTGTCTTGGGACAAACTAGTATCCGTGGCAACCGTGGGTACACAAGCAAAGTGTTAATAAAATATTGGTGTTGTTGGGTGAATAAAATTTAAACTGAAGTCTCACAGTACGAGAGAATAACTTAACGTCTTTATACTGGTTTAGAAGACTCTGCACAGTCTGTATACAACCAGTTTCATTTACATTACCTTGCTCTAAAAGCTATGCGCTTCCGATTTATTCGTAAATGCATTAATTGTCCCTGCCTCCACTACCTCCTGGAGTAATGCATTCCAAGCATTCACCACTCTCTGACTAAAAAAAGTTTTCTTTATATCTAATCTGGACTTTTCTTTAGATAATTTGTAGCTATGCCCTCTTGTTCTTGTAGGTGGTTGTATAACGAAAAAAACTGTATTTCTGGAATCCCACCATCAGCTTTGTCACTCTTTTTCTGTATTATTTTCAGCATGTGTATATCCCCTTTATGATAAGGAATGCACACCTGTACAGCGTACTCCAATCTAGGTCTAACTAATGCTTTATACAGTTTGACTATCACTTCCTTGTTCCTATGTTTAATATTTCTTTTTATCATACCTAACATTGCATTTGCTTTTTTCATTGCTAACTCACTTTACCTGTATGATCTATTATAACCCCTTTGTCCCTTTCCTTATAAATTGTTCTAATATTGTTCTCTCCTATTCTATAATTATGTTCCATATTGGATCTACCCACGTGGATGACTGTACGTTTATCTATATTAAATTCCGTTTGCCAGTTTATAGACCATTCTTGAATTGTATCTAAATCCGACCTCAATATATCCACTTCTGCTTTAGATGAGACACTACTGCATAGTTTTGTGTCATCAGCAAAATTTGCAATCATCGATCCCATATCAATGTCCAAATTGGTTTCTATATATCAAAAACAAAAATTGGTCCCAAAACGGAGCCATGTGGCACACCACTTTTCACTTCACACCACTCAGATTATTCCTTATTTATGCCCACCCTCTGCCTTCTTCCCATTAACCAATTTTCAAGCCATTTGGCAACTTCCCTACCTATTCCATGAGATTTTAACTTTCGAAATAATAAAGTAATGTATGCATATTGTTGCCAAAAATGTCCAATTTAATTCATTGAAAAGGATTAAATCACTGGCAGTTCACCGATTTTCTAACATTGAAAGTTTAAATAGATACATTTGGTATCACATTAAATTTATGTGGTTATGTTAAAACTTAGGAAGGATTCTGAAACCTTTGTGAAAATTAATGACATGCAGGTTTTCCATTTCTCTGATTCAAACTTTATCTGTAACTCATTGTCTAACAGAAATAATCAATCAAATGAACGCATTGTTTTGATCTTCGGCGCAAAAATTTATTGATAATACAGGTTCATGATTGTGTTGAAGTTATTCAGACCTAATCAATCACATGAACACATTGATCTGAGCTATGGGGTAAAAAGATGGTTATAATACAGGTTCATGATTGTGTGAAGTTATTCAGACCTAATCAATCACATGAACACATTGATCTGAGCTTTGGGGTAAAAAGATGGTTATAATACAGGTTCATGATTGTGTGAAGTTATTCAGACCTAATCAATCACATGAACACATTGATCTGAGCTATGGGGTAAAAAGGTGGTTATAATACAGGTTCATGATTGTGTGAAGTTATTCAGACCTAATCAATCACATGAACATCTGATAGCAACACTCAGGTTTGATATCGTGAGATAAAAATAGTCTTATTTGAGTGTGCTTGTTGAAACAGAACGCTGTCAACTAAAAATTCGAGGTGATTTAATACAGGTTTATAAAATAATCAACGGAAAGAATAATAATAATTATAACATGTTTTTCAGCCGCCTACAAGAACAAGAGGGCACAGCCACGTATTAATTAAAGAAAAGTCAAGATTAAATCCACGTTCTGCAGAAATTCAAGAGGCAGTACCCTAGTAAACCCTGGATACATAGAATTCCCTGCGAAGTGGTTAAGCTGTCGGCCTCGTGATCAGGTTGTGTGGGTTCGACTCCGGACTCCACCGTCTTTTTCACTTAACTTAGCTTAACTTAACGTCTTTATACTGGTTTATAAGACCTTGCAGAGTTGTATACAACCAGTTACATTTACATCACCTTGCTCTAAAAGTTATGCGCATCCAGTTTATTCTTAAATGCATTAACTGTCCCTGCCTCCACTACCTCCCCTGGCAATGTATTTCAAGCAGACACCACTCTCTGACTATAAAAATATTTCCTAATATCTAATTTGGACCTCTCTTTAGTCAGCTTGTAGCTATGCCCTTTTGTTATTGTAGGTGCTTGTATTTTAAAAAAACATGTTATATAGTCTAATTTATCCATTCCTCTGATTATCTTATAAACATGTATTAAGTCACCACGAATTCTTCTCTCTTCTAGACACTGTAGGCCGGTTTTTCTCTTTCCTTGATGGGGAGTCCCCTGCATCTCATAGTCGCTCCCTAGTTGTCTTGTCCTCGACTTGCCACTGGGTTCGGGCAGCTCGAGAAGAGGGAGTGAGGATAAAAAGTAGCACAGTTAATTCTTACTAAAAATAGCACTAACAAATAAATTATGCCATCATCGTCTGCGAAGGACGGCGGCATTTGCCTTTGCCTGGATACATGTGTACACAGATGAATTGGTCTCAGAGAGCGATAACAGGGAAGGCAGTGGAATCTACATCGCACACTCCAACAGTGACATAGAAAGTCACTCCATACTGTAATCCTGAGAACTATAAAGACGCAAAGACACTCACAAAACGATTTATGAGGACGGAAGAGAGACCAGCACAAAGAATGAATACAAGACAGAAAATAACAGCATAGACAAACTTGGAAGATATAGGTAGACAAAGATCTTCAGACTCCGAAGGAGAAGTTACAGACCCAAGGCCCACCTCCACAAAATATGTCTCAGAGACACAGCCACGTGCGATTGAGGAGCACCCAATCAAATACCAAAACATATTCTGCAGGACTGGCCCGCTTTTCCCGACCAAAGAAAGGCAGTCGGGCCCGGGAAGACGGCTAGGCTTGAACAGCTGTGGGGAACGGCCGAAGACATGAAACGCTCAGTATCCATTGTGAACCTGGCCGGGATAGAAGCATTTCATCAGTTGATCGAAGAAGATGAAGAAGAAGAGTTCCTTCTGTCAGTAAATGGCATAAAAATTGAGAAATCAGACTAAAATACTGCACAGGAACAAAAATAAGAATGAAATGTACGCAAATCAAAAGGTCTTCATTGACAACATTGTAATTTGTAACTCGGATTTCAATCTTGCTTATGTTATGGGACGAAATATAAACCGTACCTATCCATGTCCTGATCCTCCTTATTGTTATCCACACAACTATCTTGCTGTGCTTTATTGTTATTTGTTCCTCTTAGTACAAACAGGACTGGTCAGCAGATCGATGTGCAGGATATATGAAACGAACACCTTGATTGACTGATTCCCATTTTACTCAAAGCGAAGCATGGTGCCATCGTTGCAGCTGGCCACTTCACAAGACGCCCATTTCCAAGTATTCCCAGCGAAGTTTTTATTGCTACTATTTCACATGATGAAGTTGCTGTTCACATATACATCCCTCTTTAGTCATATTTTACGAGGGAAAGTCAGTGAGTAGGTCACAAACTGATGTGAAACGCAAACAAATGTAGTTAGTAGTTTCTAAAGGTGTCATTAGGTGGCAGCAACAACCAGCTTTGTGGTTGCTGTAGGAGGCAGGCGCTACGCGCACTGCTAATATACGAAATGGCGGGCATGATCAAAGAGTGTGCAATTAAAGAACGGAGTTCTGCCGAAGACGGATGTGTCGGACAGAATGGTGCAAGTATCGCAGTCAAACTGTAAACTAGTGACACAACGCATTCCGTTCTCTGGGCTACATCCTGCTACTTGCAAAGCCCTGTTGAGGGCTTCGTCGCTGGAGATTGAGAACGAACACAGATGAAGAAGAGGAGTGATGTGCGTTTTTAGGGCGCAAAATTACTTCCTGTGAAAAATATTCAAAAGGACATGCTACGACTGTGTTCAAATGAAACCGGGCCTAACTGCAACAAGTGAACATATGCCCGATGCGCGTGATGACGTTACTTCTGGTAGAAATAGCAAATACCAACCATACCGTTTTCAAAACTTCATTATCCTTCGACTCATAGTTTCCTCAGCAGACCGTTCAAAACATGTCGGGTGTGACATGTAATCGATCAAGAGTTGATCAGCGAGAGGTGATTCGGTTTCTAACAGCTGAAGGATGTCGACCAGTTGACATTCATCGCAGAATGCAGACAGTGTGTGGGGCAAAAAGTGTATCGAAGACAACAGTGAAAAGCTTAACGGCGATATTTAAAGAAAGACGCGAGTTAACGCAACACTATGCGCCTGACCTGTTCTCGGAAGATCTTTCATTAACTCACCTCCTTTTTTAAAAACAATATACTCCAGCTCTTCACTGTTGTCTTCGGCATAATTAGGTTAAGCCGTTTTCTGACGAACTGGGTCAAAAATTGTTGATGAACCCTGATCCGGTCGTCCTGATCATAATGTAGAAGTATATGTGCGGCGGGGTTGGGGGAGGGGGGGGGGGTGGTGAGGATGAGAGATGATTCGAGCTGACAGACGAGTAAGGATAGGAAGGGCGGCATCTGCAATATAACGTTCTTTGAAATAGCTTACTGTGTAATGCATGATCGATTTAATTAAGGGAAAGTGTGCTTACGGTAGATGCTCAGACGAAAAATGTACAGTTGGACCAGCCACTACCTCGAAAACAGAACAGCCAGAGTCCAAGTACAAGGGCAGATGAGCAAAAAGGTGGCACTGGAGCAAGGAGTACCCCAAGGGGGAGTACTGTCACCCACACTTTTTCTGGTGTATATAAACAACATTACAGAGAATATACCAAGAAAAGTTCATAGATCAATGTTTGCAGACGATCTGGCTATGTGGACCTCTGAAAAGAATCTCACCATAGCAAGTAATCGGATGCAGCAGGCCCTAACATCGTTGGAGGAGTGGGCGAACTCATGGCTGGTCAAAATAAATGAGGAAAAAAAAACATGTACGATATTCTCGCTTTCAAACAAACCCCAAAACACCAAAATAAGTCTTAACGGCAAATATCTGCGGCCAAACGACAACCAAAACTACCTGGGAGTCTCATTTAATTGGCGTATGACATGGAAAAGTCAGATCGAGAGAAACCAAATGAGAGCCAGACAAAGAATGGCAATCATGAAGAAACTTGCTGGCACAAGCTGGGCAGCAGATGAAAGATTACTAAAGAAACTGTACACTGGAAGAGTGATACCAGTTCTCGAGTATGGCATTGCGGCATGGACAACAGCAGCAAAGGTGAACTTTGACAAAATTAGCAAACTCCAAAACCAAGCCATGAGAGTTATAACAGGAGGCATGAAGTCAACGCCAATTGTAGAACTGGAAAAGATTACAAATCTGCAATCCATGACCGACAGAAGAGACTGCAGAGCCAAGCAGCAAGCAGAGAAACTCAGAAGACTGACAGACTATCCAATGCATCAGAAACTAAATAGATTTGGAAATGGGAAACTAAAGCGGAGAAACTTTGCAGAAATAGCCAAAGCAAAGATGAGCGAAAACCCCATGAACGCATTAACAACACCAAAGCCCATCCCTACTGTACGCAAACCTACCTGGAGGCAGCATATATTTCCAGAGGTGGTAGAAAATATACCAGGTATTGGAAACAAGAACAGCCAGACTGAAAAAGAAAGAAGAGACATAACCCTGAGGTACATAACGAAAAACTACCCAAGCATGGACTGGACCCATGCATACACCGACGGTTCTGTAACAAACAGAACACATAATGGAGGGGGAGGTGTATCCCTGAGCCTAACAAATGGTAGAAAAATAACACTGTCAGTGGCAACTGGAATATTCTTAAGCAATTTCAGAGCGGGGGCAGAGGCACTGAAGGCTGCAGTAAAAGCAATGCTCACAGGCGAAAGCAATGAAAGCCAGATAGTCCTGTTAACAGATGCCCTGGCCGTGGTTACAACACTAAAAAGCTAGAAAAATACTGAACTTAATGATTTAAGAGCAGTACTCTGTCAACTAGGCCAGCAGTCCGCACCAAAAAGAGTAGTGATACTGTGGGTTCCATCCCAGTGTAACATCCAAGACACCAAGGAAGCAGACAGACTGGCAAAATAAGGTGCAAGACTACCACAATCAGATTCTAGTGTGACATACGAAAAATCCAAAAGGTTTATTAGGGCCAGATACATGGCCAAATGGGAAACAGAACATACTGGCTACACAAAACATTTTGCCTACTACCAGCTGAACAGAAAAGAGCAGGTCGTGGTCTTCAGACTCCGCACAGGCCACAACAGACTGAGGTACCATCTATTCAATAAATTGAAGATAGGTGGTACTGACGAATGCATCTGTGGCACAGGAAAAATGGCCGCTGAACATCTGCGGCAAAATTTGCCGACATACGAGGACCCGAGAAAGCACATGTGGCCATCACTAGTGGCAACACTAGACAAGCTCTATGGCACTGTCGACAGCCTCAGGATGATAGCTGCTTTCTTCGAACAAATTCAAGTTGACGTCTGACAGCGTACGAAGAAGAAGAAAAAGATGCTCAGACAACTGAGTGATGAACATAAAATGGACCAAAGGAGCCTGCCCTTGCGCGATAAAGCGATGGGATAAGAGTATCAATGTTAGTGGAAAATATATTGAGAAATAGGAGACAATGTCAATGCAAAAATAAACGGTTTTCTACTACGTATCTGATACGTTTAAACAAATTGTTGTGACATATTTCCTGACTAGCTCTGGTATAACTTACTTTAACGGTTACAGTGGATCTATTCCATTCAACCCGGTTACTACTCTAGCGAGGATGAACGTTTTCCAACCAAAACCTTCAAGCTCCCTGTCGAGCAGAGGTGTTCAACAATTACTCCCCAATTTATCATGTCCTGTACCATCAGTTACAGCTCTGTGCGCGTCTATCCTATTTTCTTGATGTATTCCTCAAGTTCTCCTCTCCATCTGTGCTTTGGTCTTCCACTATTTCTATTGTCCGGCACGCCGAAACAAAAACTCAAAATTCCACTCCCAACTATGACAGTATTTAGACCCCTGTCCCCCTACCCCCCTCATCACACGAAGACATACTTCTTCTTCTTCTTCTTCGTCGTCGTACGCTGCCAGACGTCAACTTGAATTTGTTCGAAGAAAGCAGCTGTCATCCTGATGCTATCAACACTGCCATAGAGCTTGTCTAGTGTTGCCACTAGTGATGGCCACATGTGCTTTCTCTGGTCCTCGTATGTCGACCAATTTTGCAGCAGATGTTCAGCGGTCATTTTCCCTGTACCACAGGTGCATTCGTCAGTACCACCTATCTTCAGTTTATTGAATAGATGGTACCTCAGTCTCTTGTGGCCTGTGCGGAGTCTGAAGACCACGACCTGCTCTCTTCTGTTCAACTGGTAATAGGCATCATTTTTTGTGTAGCCAGTATGCTCTGTTTTCCATTTGGCCATGTATCTGGCCCTAATAAACCTTTTGGATTCTTTGTCGGTCACACTAGAATCTGGTTGTGGTAACCTTGCACCTTCTTTTGCCAGTCTGCCTGCCTCCTCGTTGCCTTGAATGTTATAGTGGGATGGAACCCACTGTACCACTACTCTTTTTGGTGTGGACTGCTGGCATAGTTGACAGAGTACTGCTCTTAAATCATTAAGTTCTGTATTTTTCTGGCTTTTTAGTGCTGTAACCACGGGCAGGGCATCTGTAAACAGGACTATCTGGCTTTCATTGCTTTCGCCTGTAAGGATTGCTTTTACTGCAGCCTTCAATGCCTTTGCCTCCGCTCTGAAATTGCTTGAGAATTTTCCAGTTCCCACTGACAGTGTTATTTTACTACCGTTTGTTAGGCTCAGGAATACCTCTCCCCCTCCATTCTGTGTTGTGTTTGTTGCAGAACCGTCGGTGTATGCATGGGCCCAGTCCATGCTTTGGTAGTTTTTACACAAAGACATACAACACTCACCATGACGTAGTTGTTGGCCACCTTGTAGAGATCTGTGCATCCCTGAGCGTCTGCAAACTGTCGGATCCCAATACAGTTGGATGGATGAAGCTGCTTCATAAGGAAGCTACAGCAGGCCTCCACTACCTCAGATATCTGTAAGAGACAGGCAGTGGATAGGAGGTTCTCAACTGTGTCTTCCTTGAGTTGGATCTGGCCTGTAGAAGTTAAAGACACAAAGTAGGTTAATGGAAAATATACTGCATTGGACTGAAGGTCTCGAGGCAAGACGTCGGCCTCGGGAGATGAAGATCGCGTGTTCAAACCACGGTGGAGATTCTTCCACGTAGACTTTCTGATATTTCCCCGGATCTCTGGGTAGTAGAGATCGTACGCCCGTGTGCAGTGTCGCGCACGCTAAAAATATCTCGGCAGTTGGAAATAGAAAAGAGTAAGTTTAAAGGCCGTTGCCCGGGGCAAAATTCAGAAATATGTTTAAGATCTACACAATCTATTAGGAACGATGAGGCTAACGTCTGGTCAGGCAAAACATACTGAATAGATAATGTTAGCCAAGGTCAGGAGAAATATACTGGCCGAGACACTCACCTGACCTCCTCGTTGGTCGTCCTGGAAACGGGCTGTTGGCGAGGACAACAGCCTGGCTAATAAGGTAAGGTTCGATGTGATCCCCGTAGTAGTGAGCGACACGAAGATAAAGCCAACTATAGCACAACCGCCTGGAGATCCCCGGTCCACCTTCATCAGCACGCTCGGGATGTGAGGAAAGCTACGACAACCCGCCACTTAACGTCCTTTGTAATGCGCACAAAAGAGTAATCCTACTCATTGTAGGCATTCAACAGCAACAACAATACAACTTATTATGGGATCCTAGCCGGTGATAGTTAGTCAGTGCATTGTGCTGAGAAGAACAGAGCACTTATGGGTTAAACCGTGTGCAATGACGTTGAATCTTCGACTAAAACTGAAACTAAACTGCACTTTTCACCCTAGTGGCAGTCGGTACATGGACTTTGTACAGAGGTCATGTAGAAAAGTTGAACCATTTCCAGACAATTTGCTTCAGAGATGTATTAAGATCAAATGGCAATGCAGGGTCTCAGATACTGCCGTTCATGAAAGAGCTGATATCAATCAATCAATAAATGAATGAATGAATCAATCAATGAATGTTCTTTCAGTGCCATTCACGGTACGTAAGGCAGAAACCAGTGCTCTCCAGTTTGATATGCGTGACGTCAATCTTGTTAGTTCATGTATGTTGTTCAAGCCTTAAGTGGAACTCTATATGACGACTGTTCGGCGGAAAGTTTCTTTCGGTATTCTTATGTTTCTGCTGTCAGATGCTGTCCACATACAGGTTTGCAGAGTGATTATGTTGCTGTCTGTTCTAAGAACATGTCCGATGTATGACCACCGTTTAAAAAAAAATGAGTGATGAAACATATTGTTGATTGGTGACTCTCTAATTATTTTGTTGGTTATAAATTCCTTTCCAGCCAATGTTTAAAGAGCTGGTATCCCCAGCATTAATAGTGTAACAGTTGGAGCATGGCGGTTAGGGCAGGAGAGATTGGGCTGGCGACTCTGGGAACAAAACATTTTGTCCGAAAGCGTAACAAAGTGAAGCACCGTCTCGACACTAAGTCTTCAAAGGAAACGAGGGGTTTAGGTGGAAGAATTTGTCTGGTACGGAGGGGGGGGGGGTGGAACTTGGGTGGGGGAGGGGGGTTGGAGCTGACCACTCTGGCGTTCCGATTTAGCGTAGTGGGGGTTGGTGACGGTCAGAGGCCGCCACGACCGGCTACGACATTTAAAGTGACAGTGATTCGGGGATAATCATACAATAACAACTAGTTAGAGGTAATTCCATATTAGAGTGACGGCTAAGTCAGACTACCAACAGGGGACTATTTGACAGCCATGATGTTGCTCGAGACTATAAAATACTCGGGAAAGATGAGCTCAAGCAGACTGGTTAGGAGAAAGATTGGCTAGGAGAATGACTGACAGACTGGCTAAGAGAGAGACTGAGAGGCTGTAAGTAGTCTGAGTGACTGTCAGGTGTCTGTGAGAGTGAGTTTGCAGGGTGACTGAACTAGCATTCACTTCGATTAATGGTCAGTCGCTCTGTAGGTGTTTATGTTGGACACCCTGTGAACAGTGAGAAATATGAATGTGTGTCGTTCGTGCAGGGCACCTAGTGAACGGTGCGTGATCCAATTACATATAAATGTAAGAATACGTGAAGTGATCGAAGTAATTGTGAATGTACAGATCGCCTAAGGACGGGATCTGAATGTCTGTAGTATCTGCAGGACCTCTTGGGAACGGTGTGTGTTCTGAGTGTATGTGATAGAACAAGTGAGTACGTGAACCGACTATAAGTGACGTGATCTAATTGCATATGCATACACAGATCACCTGAACATACGTGAACCGATTGCATGAGGATGTACAGATCACCTGACTGAAGGTGATCTGATTGTGTGTGAATGCACAGAACGACTAAGTACGTAATATAGTCGTGAGGACGAGTTTGTGAGTTTGTGTTGAGTGTGCAGTTAAGGGAGGTGTAGCGGCAAGAGCTTGTGTTATGTTGTTGAGGGAACCATCAAAAGCTAGTGCTACAAACCTCAAGGTAGATCAATATATAAATCTATATATGTATTATAATTATTTAGTTTAGATGTATTTTGTTCTTTTTCTTAATATTTGATTTGTTGATTTGCATAATAAAACGATAATGTCCTTAGTATGCCAGGAGAGTGTTTACTGTGTTATTTACTATGCGAAGTCGTGGCGTGGTGTAGATACATGCTGTACTCTTTAGATAAGTACTACGCAACTGCTAAACTACTCAGCTAAACCTATACTCTGCCACAATAGTACTCTGATTCAGTCACAGAACATCAGGACTGGTTTCATAGTCCGCATGCAAGCGCATCGGCTGCCAAGAATACGCTTTTGTAGTGAGAAGTAGAGGGTAATCGTCCCCTTTGTGATCAAAAGAAGACATGATCAAGGCTTCACTAAAAGCCATTGCCATAATACGCCACATTTGGGAGACTCCTGCGCAAGACCGAACTGCTTGGCGGAAATCTATTTGTTAATGTGCAGTAACATGGGAGACAACCACACAAATAGCAGCTGGACAACTGAGATAATCTACTTGAAAAACTCGTGAAATGAATCCCTCACATCAGACGCGCATTCCCTCCACACACTGTCCGAGGTTTTTACAGACTCACATCGGATTAACATTCATTGACCGAACATATTTCATAGAGATGAACAGAAAGAGTGGTCATCATTACCCGTGATGGACAAACACCGTCATCGGTGACGAGGGACGAGCGAATAAAACCACTGAAACCTTCTAAGTATACTGTAAATGATAACTAAAGATGGTTGTGCCTTGGGCAATCAATTTCATCACCAGTTCCCGATATGACATGGACCGTGATGACCTCTATCAGCTACAAATATAAATACATTTATATTTTCTGCAGCTTCGCTTCAAATGACATACGTTGAAGAGATTACTACCGGTGTCATACTTAGTTCAACATGTGGTTAATTACTGTAATAATCTTCTTCTTCTTCTGTCCTATTGCACTTGACATGAGGCGTCGCAGAGAGGTGAAATGCGTAGATTTCTTGTAATCACCAAGTGGGAGGCTTGTGTTGTCGTTAGGTGTAACTTCCTGAGAGTGCCAGAGACACCCTCGATCCACCGATGTCGAGGTCTGCCCCTTGCTCGTGGACTGGATACCTCCATATGATATGCTCATGCTGCAGGCTGGTCATAATGCATTCTGACTAAATGACCAAACCACTTAATTTGTTGAGTGTCAATGTAGGCACTAACTGGGTGTGTCCCCACTGTCTGCCTCAGCGTGGTGTTGCAGATTCGGTCACGGATTGTCTTCCCGCCTGCACTTCTCACAGCTTACTATTATGTGTTTCTAGTAAGGAACATGATTGCCAGTGGTGACACAATGTTACCGGTCAAAAAGGGGAAGTAAGGAGCTAGTCCAGTCAGGTACAACATACTGACCAGGACGTCGCGTCAGTGTCAGGCACAATACACTGACCAATACCACAATCTCTCTTCCATGTAGCGTTTCCTGGAAACAGGTTTTTTTCAAGGCAGCCTGCTGAGATGTGGATCGATGTGATCCCCCTAGTAGTGAGCGCCACGCAGATGAAGCCAAGCATTGCACAATCGCATGTTCGGATCGCGGCCCACCTTCACCAGCATGTTCAGGATGTGAGGAAAGCTACTACAACCCGCCAATTAACGTCCTATTCAGGGCGCACGTAAGATTAAACTTCCTCATTTTGGGCAATGGACAACAGCAACTGGTGAAGATGGAGGAGTATAAACAGGTTTTTTGTATTTGCTGAAAGAATAATATCTGTTACTTCGTATTTCAAGAGAGCTATTACCAATGTAAAACCTACAGTAACTACAAATAGTGTAACAATGATCATACGACAGGTCCAGCAATTCGATTGGTATTTGCAAACTGTTAAGAAATATATACTAAAGTAAATAGGTAGGTGGGAATGCGTTCGATCAAAGCAGAAATTAAAGTAATAAATAAGTACCAAACTGTGTTTTCAATTCATCTGATCAAAATATGAATGGAAACATAGTTTCCCATGTTTTGCGATTAACCGTCTTAGTAAACACACGGTGTCTAAAACTCGTCGCCCTTTTAGCCATTTAATAAAGCTATCCATGTGATTGGAGTTACGTTATGCTAAACTGACAACATCAAGTGCCCAATCTTTCTCTGAAAAGCGACGAATAACTTCCAATATCAGATGAAAATATGTAAATGCAGCAATCAACCATTACCCAACCAACGAACACCTGAAAATATGTAAATGCAGCAATCAACCATTACCCAACCAACGAACACCTGAAAATATGTAAATGCAGCAATCAACCATTACCCAACCAACGAACACCTGAAAATATGTAAATGCAGCAATCAACCATTACCCAACCAACGAACACCTGAAAATATGTAAATGCAGCAATCAACCATTACCCAACCAACGAACACCTGAAAATCAAAATAATTGCGTGCGCGCACCAATCTCAGATTGTTAAACTTCAATGTATTATCAATACTCACCTTTTGATGGGAAATGCTTGAAAATAACAAGGGCATTGGAAAAAAGACTAAATGCATTCGAGAATAAGTGTCTTAGAAAACTGTTGAACATTGGCTGGGAAAACTTAATCACCAATAGAACAATTAGATAAGTCACCAACCAACAATATATTTCATCACTCATCAGGAAATAACGGTGGTCATATATCGGGAATGTACTTAGAATAGACAGCAACAAACTCCCTCTGCAAACGCTTATGTGGTCACCATCTGGTAGCAGGAAAATAGGAAGATCGAAATAAGCTTAGCAGAACAATAGCTAGAGAGGGCTCCACTAGGGACTAGAGCAACATTCACGAACTTAAAAAAAGTGACGTCACACAGATCAAAATGGAGAGCACTGGATTCTGCCTTATGTGTCGGGTATAGAACTTAACGAATTTTGATCGATTCATTGATTGGCGGTTATGAAACTTTTGAAAGCGTGTTTATCTCAGTTCCAAACAAAAATTAACTGAATTGTTATTTCATTTATTTTTTAACAACTGCTCTGAAATCTACACTATTGTACACAGCAAGTCAAGGCTTGTTAGTGCTAATCCCTGGTCCGGTTGCCACACCAGAATTATGATAATTACGACCTGATATAACCAAGAAGGATTGCGTGTCTGACAGGAATGTGACTCTCTATAATGTACATGATAATTAGCTTTCGATTTGCAAGCGTGGTATTTCTGACTGCTGGACTGTAGATTGCAGACTCCTGGTTTGTTTCATTGTGGAGACCTTTTTCAGATCGGCACGCAAGTAAATATCTAGTGCGTTAGTGCCTTGACGAAATTGTAGGATAGGTTAAATAACAGTGCGTGATCAGGCGCGTGCGTGGGTATGTGATTAGACAAAGACTTTATAGAGCGACAGGAGAGAGATTGTCCAGTATTGGTCACGTTGGCTGGAAGCTAATGATGGTGTTAGTAAGAGATTTGTCTCGTAGTTTACATGCATAGACAATGAGATGGAAGGTGCATATTTTCTTGTTCTTTCAATCCCTGTGAAAGTTGCTCACTCGTTCATTCCTATAAAAACACACACACACACACATTCGCGCACGCGAATGCACACACACACATATACACACACACACGTGCGACCGCACACACACAGTCACACATATATATATATATATATATATATATATGTATATATATATATATATATATAAATACGAAGGGCGTTTAAATCAAACAGGGACTTTTTGTTCTGGTTCTACCTGAATTGTGTGCTGGAACTACTAACATTAGTTAGGGACACTTGTGTCTTATTACTGCTAGGTGTCACGTGACATTTAAATACAAATGACGGATATCACTGTTATTGCTTGCATGGATCAGTGGGTTGTGATGAAGTTTCTTGTAAACGAAGGTGTGAAACCTGCGGACATTTACAGAAGACTACAATCACAATACGGTGGTGGGACACTCAGTCGCAGTAAGACATTTAAATGGTGTGAACGTTTTAGAGAAGACTGTACATCCAATAGTGATAATCCTGTCCTGCTCCTGCAATATAACGCTCGACCTTACATGGCTCACCGCACATCTGCAGCAACTCGTCTTGGAAGTATTGCCACACCCACCTTACAGTCCAGACTTTGCTCCAAGCGATTTCCACCTGTTTGGACCAGCAAAATAATCCCAGCACTGATGACAAAGTGAAACAGGCTGTCCTGGATTGGTTCAGACATACTGACCAATCTTTCTACGCTGAAGCTTTTCAAGCATTACCTAATCGCTGGGATAAGTACATACACGTTACATGATATTATATCGCAGAGCAAATGGCATTTCTCCTTGACAATTTTTTATCATTAAAAAAAATAAAACAAAAAAAACTAATAAACAGAGGGGGTCCTCGTTCGATTTGAACGCCTCTCCTATATATATATATATATATATATACTGTTTATTAGAGTTTTCTTCCTAACCCAAGTTGCATTCCCTTTCTCCTTTTCCACCAGACTTCCAGCTTATGTGAATATCGAGGTAAGCAGAGCCAAGTGTCGGAAAGTCTTCTACATCAAATTGCAAAATTAATCGTCCCTTACCTTTATCATTCAGTATGATTATGATCCTGTTCTCGTCTGTCACAAACAGAACAATCTTCTAAAACCGCTCATGTATCTTTGAAAAAGAGAAGCATTTGAAGCGTTGGCGATTCTATGCTATTGAAGAGGGGAAGTCGAACAAAAAGGTACTGGAGGCAGAGGACAATTTGAGTCGACATCAGACAGCGTACAAAGAAGAAGAAGAAGAAGCAGAAGTAGAAGAAGATACTGAAGACAGCGGACGAAGACAGGATAAATGGATAATAATAAGAACGCCAATTATGGTTTGCCCCAAATAGGTAGACTTTTCTACTTGTTCGATTATTTCTCCGTTGATGATCATATGTATTTGCCAAGAGGACCGCATTGGCTAGTGGTTAAGTGACACGGCTCCTAACCCGAAGGTGCTGGGTTCGCTTCCCAATCGCAGAACCGGCCGTTAATCCAGGGGAAGCAAGCCCTGAGAAAATTCAGGAGGAAGCAGACCCTTACATAAAATGCATATCGAAGTAGCATGCACTGGGTCGACAGGTACAAAATAATAACAGTGCAAAGCACACCGCCTTGGAGAACAAAGACATATGGCGATCGCAAAAAAAAAAAAATTATATGTATTTGCCTATGTTGCTCGGATATTACCAAATCTTTATCTGCGATATGTTTATTATTTTTAGGTCCAAGAAAATGAAACACTTAACTTAATTGACGTCATTATATTGCTTTAGAAGACTTCAGAGTCTGTAGACAACCAGTTTCTTCTACTCCATGTTTAGTCGTTTGTTTAAGCCCAAGAGTTCGTATTAGACATCACTCAAAGACTGAGCGGTGTGTCATGGGCATGTTACTAATCGGACAGGACCCATTCTTTCTTAGGCGATGTTTTGTGCCAATTATTGGCTTGTGTGTGCAAGGGTCAAGCCACACCAAAGCGGACACTGAGAGCAAACAGAACGAAGTGCGCCAATCTCATGAAGTTCAGTCATGGAAACACGACACAGCGAAATGAAATACTTCGAGGCTTGTTCAAATGAAACCGGACATAACTGTACCAAGTGAACATACGTACGATGCGCATGATGACGTCCCTTCGGGTGTAAACAGCACATACCAACCGTCAAGTTTGCGAAATTTCATTATTCTCCGACTTATAATTTTCTCAGCATACCGTTGAAAACATGGCGGGTGTGATACGGAGTCCGTTCAGAGTTGATCAGCGAGCGGTGATTCGGTTTCTAACAGCTGAAGGGTGTCGACGTCATCATACGCATCATACGTATGTTCATTTGATGCAGTTAAGTCCGGTTACATTTGAATCACGCTTCGTATGTCAAATAACCGATTCGCCAGGCTGTCTTTACTCTCGACATGGCTCCTTGCGATTTGTTGCTGTTCCTCGAGCTGAAAATTGTGCAGAGAGAGACCCTATTTGAGTTACGAGAAGATTTTATGCAGAATGTGGTGACCCAAATGTACTTCATTTCCAAAGAGGCCTTCCTGAAATGTTGCGAACAATGGCGAGACCGCTTAGAGAAGTGTTTGAAGTTCCAAGGATAGTACGTTGAAAGGGATTAGGATTTCAAATCTCCAGGGGAGAAATTGTATTTTTCAGGCACATATGTCGGATGCTATTTTTGTTTTGTTTTTTGTTTTGATTTTGCATTCGCATTTTTTCTTTAATCCCCAAGGCGATGTGCGTTACACTGTGGTTTTTATTTTGCGCCTGTCGGCCCAGTACATCCGACTTCAGCATGCACCTTATGTAAAGGTCTGCTTCCTTTTGCATTTTCTAAGGGTTTGCTTCCCTGGGGTAATGGCCGGTGCTGTGATGGGGATCGAACCCAGCACGTTAGAGTTGTGAGCCGTGCCACTTAACCATTAGCCTACGCCGTCCCCTCGGATACTTTTTGAAAATACCTCGTATATCGAAAATAGGAATTAAATAACCATTTGGTGGGAGGGAGTGCTTCTTAAAAACAAATTACATTGACAGGGCCAAGAAAAGCACCGTCTTAAGTAGGTGAAACAGCATAATGAGAGGTGACAGGAGCGACCGTCCTTAAGATACAGCATTAGACGACCACGTCGCCTCTCTTAATCCCATCAGCTGACCCAGTTTGGAAAAGATCGATAAAATCAGCATAATGGAGACCCTTGGACATGGCAACTATTCATAGAACTGTGTGGCTATCGATATGACGTCTCAATCAATCACAGATGATTTGCTTAGGAATTTATAAATGAAGAGTTTTCACTGTTTTGTTTAAGGACAAAGTAGCCTGGTCCTCTTGATGGCAATTAGCTATACATTGCACTTTTCTCAGGATGCCTTTTTTCCTATGTTTCACTTCATCCATCCATCAATCAATTAATCAATCAATATATCAATCATTCTAACAATCAATAAAACCCCGTCGCTCTTCTCGGTGCATAGGCCATTGACAACATGCCGCCACCATACAAGGTACTGTGCTGCATTTTCTGCCTCTCTTCACGTGTAATCATTTAATCTTAGTTCCTTCTGGCATTTTTTCTCGGTGTATCTTTTGGTCTACGACACTTTCTTCTTCCATGATGATTACATGTAAGAGCCTGTGTGCTATGTTGAACGGTGCCCGGGATCAAGATGCTGAGCAGCGCATGAGCTGCAGTGGTCAGCGACCCATAGCTGACTGCTAGCGTCAGGGCCAGCGAACCAGAGCTGCCAAGACCATTCTGCACCTCCACGTGGTGATCCTGGATAACAGGCTGCAGCAGGGCAGACTGGCTAAGGAGAGGGGATCGAAGAGGGAATACTAACACAATACTCTAAAAATGCTTGCTGAAGTCGGATGTGTTGGACCGAAAGGTGCAAATATCGCAGTCAAGCTGTACACTACGACACAACGCATTCCGTTTTCTGGACAACATTCTGCTACTTAAGCCCTTTCAGGGTTTGGTAGCGGGAGAATGAGAACGAACGAAGAAGAAGAAGAAGAAGAAGAAGAAGAAGAAGAAGAAGAAGAACTGTGCCCTCCGCAGTGCATGTTCTATCCAGCTCAATGTTCGTCCTTTAATTTGTTGTTTTAATAGCTGTTGTTGGTTCCTTTCCTACAGGTCATCATTCATCACCTTGTCTTCTTAGTATTTGTATTAATCGACCTGTCCAGGTCCCAGCTCTGAAATGAGCTGGATAAAACTGGGAGGAAGATGTCCCGCTTAGCGGACTAGGCTCGATCAGCTTATTACTCCGCTGCGTTGGGACAATTGCCTCGGGGGATGGTTAACCGATGTGCGAGTTCATCTTAAACAACACTAGAGATAAGTAGACCCACTGCCTGTTAGGCGCCATCTATGCTGCTCTAAACAAACCACCTAACCATGACCGGTGTTATGTCATCTCACACAGTCGCCTCTTACGACATGCTCTCTGTGGGACAGTGGTACTATTTTTATGCTCATCATACACAAAGACCCCGGCGGGCCACACAGGACATCTGGAAAGGGCCATTGATAAGGACAGATGAACAACTTGAGATGTTAACGTCAGGATCAATAAGGCTAAATTTGATTTCAACTCTATTGGCCTAATATAGAAATCGGTAGAACAAAATTAGGCTGTTTGGCTTTGCTTGGCTTCGTTCGTTCTCAATCTCCCGCTACAAAACTCTGAAAGGGCTTAAGTAGCAGAATGTAGTCCAGAGAACGGAATGCGTTGTGTCGTAGTTTACAGCTAGACTGCGATATTTGAACCTTTCGGTCCAACACATCCGACTTCAGCAAACATTTTTAGAGTACCGGGTTAGCATTCCATCTTCGATCCCTTCTTCTTAGCCAGTCTGCCCTGCTGCAGCCTGTTATCCAGGATCACCGCGTGGGGGTATAGAAGGGTCTTTGCTGCTCTGTTTCGCTGGCCCTGGCGATAGTAGTCAGCTATGCGTCTCTGACCACTGCAGCTCATGCGCTGCTCAGCATCGTGACCCCAAATTAGTCTGTTTAACACACATGTAAAGTCTGTACTACTTTATGGCTCTGAGACATGGCATCATTAAGGACATCACATCCAGACTGTAGACCTTCGTTATGTACTTACTTTCCTTGTCCAAGCACCACGTTATACAGTATGTATCCAGTATTCAACGACATGGATTGCCTTATTATGTGTCCCTATCATGTCGCACCTATTGCATGTTTCCTGGAGGTTGGGGCAATTCATTAAGTGATCTGGGTCCTGTACTGCGCCACAATCCCATGTGTCATTATCTGTGTATCCCCATATTTTCATATTCCTTTTCTCTCGCACCATGATACACCAGTGCAGAGCCTGACCTTGGTTAACAAATGTCTTCTCATTCGTGTAAGATAGCCAGAGGTAATGCTAAACACAGATCTTCGGGGAAGTACACGGCAACAACTAATATAGTAGAAAATTGGGAAGAGAAAGTGGGATGGATAGAACACACTCTCAGAAAGAAGCGGAAAACTTAACCAGATGTGCACTTTATTGAAGCTTACAGGGAAAGAGGCGAAACAGTCGAGGAGGAAATCAGTTCATTCGGCCCCTCTGGACGAAACTCTGGCAAAAGGTCTAAACAGGAACAGATGGAGAGCATCTGTTGCAGTTCTATGTTCCAAGGGGAGCCAGACGGATATATGATGTCAGGTCAGACATCATGTAACCGGCGAGGTCATTGGGGAACCCACGAAGACACCCCTACAAGTCCACACCACCCCTCTCTCTCAGCGGCCGCTGCTTGTGATTCCTCTAATCGGAGATTGGTCCATTGTTTTATGTTGTCCTCCCACCTCATTTTGGAACGACTTCTGCGTCGCCTGCCTTGCACCTTTCCGCACAAGATCGCATTTGCAAGACCGTTTGATCTCGATATGTGGCACTACCAAATGTGTTTCCGTCTTTTGACCGATGTCAAGAGGTCTTCAAATGGCCCCATTGCTGTTGTAATTCTTTCTCGTATTTCCTCATTTGTAGCTCGGTCTTTGTATTTGACGTTTAGAAGTCTTCGGAAACATCTCATCTCCAGTGCTTATATCCTCCGCTGCAGGTTAGCTGTAATTGTCCATATCTCACAAGCAAAGAGGAAAACGACAGAACCAATGTACGCATCAATCTGATCTTTGTGCATATGGCTACCGTTTATCTTGCCAGATTTTGTCAAGCCGTGCATTCTCCGCTATTGTCTGTGCTGTTCTGGCCAATACCTCAAATTGCGATCTTTCATCAATGACAATCGAGTCCGGATATTTAAAACGGTTGACCATTTCAAGTTCCTGACCATTTGCATTTACCATACTGTTGATGTCATCGGCATTGTTGGTTATTCAATTTGTCTTTTCAGCGTACATGATGAAGAAGAGTCTGCAGAGTCTTCTAAACCAGTATAAAGAAGTTAAGTTATTAAGTTAGGTTAACAAGAGAAACGTGTAGATTTAGCACAAAAATGTATTTTGTTAGAAATGAGAGTTTAAGAACTTGAATCCAACAGCGTTAGACAATCATTATAATCGCTCTGTTGTGCCGACAAGCTACCTAAGAGATGCCACCAATTCGCTGAATTATTTATGTATGTTCATACACAAAGAACACAAAAGAGACACATAAAGCCAGCTTACTAACCTATAAATGGGATCTCTAAGACAGTTATATTTTATTCGAGAGGTGTTCGAATGAAACAGGACATGACCTAACTGCACCAAGTAAACATACGTACGATGGGCATGATGACGTCACTTCGAAGCAAACATGACATAACAACCGTAAAGTTTGCGAAATTTCATTATCCTTCGACTCATCGTTTCCTCAGCAGAACGTTGAAAACATGGCAGGTGTGATAAGCGTCCAGAGTTCATCAGCGAGCGGTGATTCGGTTTCTAAAAGCTGAAGGATGCCGACCAATTGACATTTATCGCAGAATGCAGGCAGTCTATGGTGACAAAAGTGTGGCGCACGTAAGCTCTGGCAACAGTCCACCCGCATTGCTGCATACATTTTGGCAATGGTATCTTCTGACGCAACAATCCGCGCATGATCTGGTCTTTGAAGATCTTTTATTAAGTCACGTCCTTCTTCAAACACCGTTGTCCAGTTCTTCACTGTACCCAGATAACAAAATCGTGACACACCTGTACCCAGGTAGCAAACTCACGAGACACCAGTACCGAGATAACAAACTCATGAGACACCGGTATCCAGATAACAGACTCATGACACACCTGTACCCTGATAACAAATTCATGACACACCTGTACCCAGAAAACAAACTCATAAGACACCTGTACCCAGATAGCAAACCCATGGGACACCGGTACCCAGATAGTAAACTCACGAGATACTTGTATCGAGATTACAAACTTATGAGACACCTGTACCCAGATAACAAGCTCATAAGACACCTGCATCGATATAAACAACGCATGAGACACCTGTACCCAGATAGTAAATTCATGAGATACTTGTACCCAGATAACAAACTCGTGACACACCTGTACCCAGATAGTAAACTCATGAGACACCTGTACCCAGATAACAGACTCATGAGACATATGTACCCAGATAAGAAACTCGTGACCCACTTGCACCCAGATAACAAACTCATAAAACACCTGTACCCAGATAACAAACTCACGAGACATCTGTACCCAAATAACACAAATAACAAACTCATGAGACACCTGTACCTAGATAACAACCTCATGAGACACCTGTACCCAGATAAACTCACGAGACACCTGTACCCAAATAAAACAAATAACAAACTAACGAGACACCTGTACCTAGATAACAAACTCACGATACACTTTTAACAAGATAATAAACTCACGAGACACCTGTACGCAGATAACAAACTCATGAGACACTTGTGCCCAGATAACAAACTCACGAGATACCTACATACAGATAACAAACTCACGAGACACCTGTCCCCAGATAACAAACTCACAAGACACATGTCCCCAAATAACAAACTCGTGCAACAAATGTACCCATTTAACAAACTCACGAGACACCTGTCCTCAGATAACAAACTCGTGAGACAAATGTACCCATATAACAAACTCATGAGACACATGTCTCCAGATAACAAATTCACGAGGCACTTGTACCCAGATAACAAACTCGTGAGACAAATGTACCCATATAACAAACTCATGAAACACCTGTCTCCAGATAACAAATTCACAAGACATCTGTCTCCAGATTACAAACTGGCGAGGCGGCTGTCCCCAGATAACAAATTGGTGACACAACTGTACCTACTCACCTGTGTACGTGTACTGCACCAGACTCGCCAAAGCTTCCGCATCTACACCTTTGATCTGTATCTCATCCATACTAGCTTCCCGAACGTTGCTAGTAAACATGGCAGCAAAGTAGTCCGATGTAGCACTGAGGACCAAGCGGTGGGCCGGGATCCTGCGGTCCTCCGCCACTAGGACCACATCGCACAGCTGCCTTTTGCTAGCGTACATCTCCAACTTTTTCATCATTCGCTCCGCATGATTGTGGGATCGAAACTCATCCCCGCCTCCTGAGGGGTCCTCCATCCTGGTCGGGGGTCCTTGCAGGTGAGCATATGTGTTGTGGACCAGATACCTGCGGAAAGGTGAGACAACACAGTCATTTCTAAGAAAAGGTTTCGGGTAGCAAAGTCTTGTTAAGCCTTGTCTTGTTAGGAGAGACATCATACAACAACAAAAACTGCTGCCTTGCAGGTAAACTGGAGACAGCCAAAGTAAAGACACCAAAATAAATTTATATTGAAGACATATAGACATAAAAGTAGACACATACATGACTTCCAAGTCAGTAGTGTGTATTTCTGATGATGAACTAGGAATAATAAGAATTAGTCTTCCTCTTCTTCGATCAATTGACACTTTGTTTCTAGCCCGTTTAGATTCATGAAGGAGGCTGCGTTTCATATCTTTGCCAGTCCTTTACGGCTTGTCGAGTATCGTCGCTACTCCGAGCAAGACTGCTTCTCTTTAGTCTGCATAAGTTGGGCAGTCCTGGAGGACATCTTCTTGTGTTTGCTTGGGTGCTCCACATTCGCACGTGGTGGTATCTGTAAGACCCATTCTGTTGAGGTGGACCTTGAGGCTGCAAAGTCCCGTTCTAAGTCTGAAGATCTTTGTTCACCTATCTCTACCAAGTGTGTTTATGTTGTAATTTTCTCGCGTGTATTCTTTGTGCGGGCCTCTCTATTCCGTTCTCGTGGATCGTTTTATGAGTGTATTTGCTACTTTATAGCTCATCTATCTTCCCGTTCGCAGGATCCTACAGTGGACCGGAATACACTATTGGACTAAATCTGTATTTAGGAACAGCGGCCCAATATTATATTTTTTTTCGTCTCAGAGTCTATCTTGTTTGGAGCTGGTAAGAAATACAAGCTAGAATAGACGTGTCACCACAGAAGGAGATTCAACCAACAATTTACATAACACATTCTTGACCACTCTCCTGTCAGACGAAAGCCGCCAATTTACATAATCCAAGCTCGACTACCATTCATCAGACGAAAGCCTACAACGTACATAACTCAGGCGTGACTACAATCTCTTCAGACGAAAGCCCACAATTTTTAAAACTCAAACGTGACTACGATTTATTCAGACGAAAGCCCACAATATTTAAAACTCAAACGTGACTACGATTTATTCAGACGAAAGCCCACAATTTTTAAAACTCAAACGTGACTACGATTTATTCAGACGAAAGCCCACAATTTTTAAAACTCAAACGTGACTACAATCTCTTCAGACGAAAGCCCATAATTTTTAAAACTCAAACGTGACTACGATTTATTCAGAAGAACGCCCACAATTTTAGAAACCAATTGGTGACTCCCGCAGATGAAACTTCACCTAAGCGTGATTAGTAATCCATCTAGTTGCTCTGCTAATCCTCATAGTTTCTCTAGTAATTATCATAGTTTCTCTAGTAATCCTCTTTATTCCTCTAACAATCCTCAGTCTTTCAGACGAAAGTTCACGGTTAAATCTTCATAATTTCCCTGCTAATCCTCATAAATTCTCTCTCCTCATAGTTGTTTTTTGTTAACTCCCACGTTTTCTCTGCTAAACTTCATAATTTATCTACAAATCTTTATTATTTTTCTCTGCTTATCCTCACAGTCTCTATGCTAATCCTCATAGTTACTCTGCCAATCCTCATAGTTACTCTGCTAATCCTCAAAGTTTCTCTGTTAATCTTCAGATTATTTGCCAATCCTCATAGTTGATCTGCAAATCTTCAATGTTTCTGTGTAATTCTATTTTATAAGTGTACCATAAACGAGAATTGTTTCTAGAGCTATTTTTCAAACACAGAAACCACTACACACTTAGCAAACATTGTTTGTGACATTCGAGTTGTTACCAAAGACAGGGTGCGGTATATATTGTTTTGCGCGTAACAAGTCAGTGCACCCGATTTCAGCCCTAATTTTTAATGGTGTATTTCTCATATGCGTATGCCCTTGCTGGCTCATGCATCCGACACACACGCAATTGTGGGTGGTGAGCAGTGCCACCGGACACTTCACCACTCCCTCCACGATCCTCAAGAAGCATTTAACCTGTATAAATAGCAATATCTGTACCCAACAACTCAGTTAAGCATCTACTCTCTAATTCGTCTCAGACGACTTGCCGTATGTGTTACATTGACACAGTGAGATCAAGATGAGAAATGCATGAGCTGCAGCAGTCCGCGACCCATAGCTGACTGCTGGCGTCAGGGCCAGCGAACTAGAGCTGCCAAGACCCTTCTACACCTCCACGCGGTAATCCTGGATAACAGGCTGCAACAGAGCAGACTGGCTAAGGAGAAGAGATCGAAGAGGAAAGACTAACTTAATACCAATAAATGCCTTCTAAAATCTGATGTGTTGGACTAAAGGTGACAAAATCGCAGTCAATCTGTAAACTTCGACACAACGCATTCCGATTTATGAACTACTTTCTGCTACTTGTAAATCCCTTTTCCTGACTTGGTGAAGTGAGATTGAAAATGAACGAAGAAGAAGAAGAAGAAGAAGAAAACGTGAATCTAATCTCACTTGTCACGCGCAGAGCCCATTAACCGAAACCACTGGTACAATCTTTTCAGGGATACTTCTTCTTCTTCTTCTGCGTACAGAGTCAGACAGTAACCATTATTTTTTCGAAAAAAGCGGCGGTCATCCTGAGGCTCTCGCCACTGCCATAGAGCTTGTCTTGCAGTTCCACTGGCAATGGCCACATCTGCTCTCTCTGATCCTCGTATGTCGGGCAGTTCTGCAGCAGATGTTCAGTGGTCATTTTACCAGTACCGCACGGGCATTCGTCGGTACACCCTATCTTCAATTTGTTGAATAGGTGGTACCTCAGTCTGTTGTGGCCAGTGCGAAGTCTGAAGACAACGACCTGCTCTCTTCGGTTCAACTGGTAATAGGCATCGTTTTTGGTGTAACCAGTATGTTCGGTTTCCCATTTGGTCATGTATCTGGCTTTGATAAGCCGTTTTGACTCTTCGTAAGTCATACTGGTATCTGTTTGTGGTAGTCTTGCACCTTCTTTTGCCAGTCTGTCTGCCTCATCGTTGCCTTGGATGTTGCAGTGTGACGGAACCCACTGTACCACTACCCTTTTTGGTGCGGACTGCTGGCACAGTTTGCAGAGTGCTGCTCTTAAGTCATTAAGCTCAGTGTTTTTCTGGCTTTTTAGCTCTGTGACTACGGCGAGAGCATCTGTCAGCAGGACTATATGGCTCTCATGTTCACTGTTTGTCACCATTTCTTCCACTGCCGCCCTCAGTGCCTCTGCCTCCGCTCTGAAGTTGCTTGTGTACTTACCAGTAGCGAATGACAGTGTTATTTGTCTGCCATTTGGTAGGTTCAGGAATGCTCCTGCCCCTCCGTTCTGTGTAGTGTTTGTTACAGAACCGTCGGTGTATGCATGGGTCCAGTCCATGCTTGGGTAGCTTTTCGTTATGAAGCTTAGGGTAGTGTCTCTCCTTTCTTTTTCAGTCTGGCAGTTTTTGTTTGCAATACCTGGTATATTTTCTACCACCTCTGGAAATATATCCTGCCTCCAGGTAGGTTTTCGTACAGTAGTGATGGGTTTTGGTGTTGTTAGTGCGTTTGTCGGATCTTCGTGCATCTTTGCTTTGGCTATTTCTGCAAAGTTTCTCCGCTTTAGTTTCCCATTTCCCAAATTGTTTAGTCTCTGGTACATTGGATGGTCCGTCAGTCTTCGGAGTTTCTCTGACTGCAGCTGGGCTCTGCAGTCTCTTCTATCGGTCATGGATTGCAGTTTTGTAATCTTTTCAAGTTCTACAATTGGCGTTGACTTCATGCCACCTGTTATAATTCTCATGGCTTGGTTTTGAAGTTTGTTAACTTTATCGAAGTTCGCCTTCGCTGCTGTTGTCCATGCCGCAATGCCATACTCGAGAACTGGTCTCACTCTTCCAGTGTACAGTTTCTTTAGTATGCCTTCGTCTGCTCCCCAGCTTGTGCCAGCAAGTTTCCTCATGATTGCCATTCTTTCTCTGGCTTTCATTCGGTTTCTCTCAATCTGACTTTTCCATGTCATGCGCTGATCAAATGTGACTCCCAGATAGGTTGGGTTGTCGTTTGGCTGCAGGATTTTGCCATTTAGACTTAATTTGGTACTTTTGGGTTTTAATGAAAGCGAGAATATTGTGCATGTGGTTTTCTCCTCGTTTATTTTGACCAGCCATGAGTTCGCCCACTCTTCCAGCGATGTTAGGGCCGTCTGCATCCGATTTCTTGCTATGGTGAGATTCTTTTCAGAGGTCCACATAGCCAGATCGTCTGCAAACATTGAGCTATGGACTCTTCTTGGTATATTCTCTGTAATATCGTTTATATATACCAGGAAGAGTGTGGGTGACAATACTCCCCCTTGGGGTACTCCCTGCTCGAGTGTCACCTTTTTGCTCATCTGCCCTTGTACTTGGACTCTGGCCGTTCTTTGTTTGAGGTAGTGGTTGATCCACTTGTACATCTTCCCACAGACATCACTTCTTCTTAGTTTGACTCTAAGTCCATCCTTCCAGACTTTGTCAAATGCCTTTTCCAGATCCACCCAAACAGCTACTGTGTGTTTCTGTGCCTGGTAGGCATCTTCTATCTCCTGGGCTATGAGGATGACCTGGTCCTCAGTGGATCTGTGCTGTCTAAAGCCGGCTTGCTGTGGAATTAGTATTCGTTTTTCTTCCAGATGCCACATCAGTCTGGTGTTTATCATCCGTTCCATCAGCTTGCCGACACAGGTCAGTAGGCTTATGGGCCTGTATCCATTTGGATCTGTTTTGTCCTTTCCTGTTTTCAGGGATACAAATTAGCGTTTTTCCAGGGCTAACAAAGCTAAAAATATAATCAAAAGGATCATTCCCATGGCTTTGCTTAATGTCTCTGGATAACATGTATCAATCCCTATACAAAACAAAGCGGCATTAGATATTGTTGATTTGTTGATTCGCTTGTTCGCTCAACCGAAAGTACAAGGTCATCGATAAAGGAAGAATGTATCCCAGCATTCGCAGTGGAAGTTTTAATATCAATAGTTCTTCATAATGATACTGGGTCACATTAACAACTCTCATTAGTTGCATTTAACAACATTGCTCGGAACGTTGGAATGGACTTAAATTATTCAGCGCAATTACCATTCCGGTGGATAGTGTAGATGGCGCAGGGATATCACAAAATCTAAGAATTACCTTACCAGCGTCGCTTCTCCCTTTCGTCCAAAAATTTAACTGCACGTCCAGCGTCGCTGCGCAGCGAATGCACGAATGATCACTGGTTTATCGTGTTTAAACATTCGGGTTAATGCTATAAAAAAGAACTGAACAAACGGGTATTTGAACTAAAAATAGACTTAACTTTCGTTCGCTCAGGTTTCAACCGGGAAAACAATAACACATCATCATCATCATGCAGCATGTCCATTTTAGAACGTCGCTCCCATCACAGTCTGTCTGAAAGAAACTCGTTCCCTTGCAAAAACTCCAGCCTCCGTAATTTTTGTCAATTCTGGAGCCCAGATATTCAAAATGCGTGACCTGATCTATTTCCTCACCACCCACTGTAAATGTATGCTGACATTGTGTTTTGTTGGTGCTCATTATCTTTGTTTTATTTATGTTTATAAACAGGTTTTTATCTTTACTGGGTCCATTTACGGTTGAAATTAGCTGCCCTAGTCCTTCTGCACTTCTTGATAGTATCGCTGTGTCGTCTGCGTATCGTAACTCCGATTTCGTGCCCGCCAATCGTAAATGGATTGAAACTTTCAATGTTATCGACTTCCCGAACATTTCTCATTATACATTCCACATATATGTTGTATATATAAGTATAGATAATAATACATACAAGTTCTTTATTATATTATATTTCTACAAAAATATCATATTTAACTAACTAATAAAAAGGTTACAGGCTCTCGAAGTCAACAACCATAGTAAAAGGTAACTTGCCGAAAAATAATGCAACTACATGGAAAATTGCAATTTTTTTTAATGTGGTTGTAAATAACCAACCACCCCCTTCATAGCAGTATAGTTCCACCAACACTACATTTAGATTTACCCAGCTTAATCTGTACGCATACCGTACATTGATGGCAACCTACCGAATTGAAGTCATGGTTTTCTGGTATTGTTATGCTTCAATTTACAAATTTGCTTTCTTTTTTTTTTTTTTTTTGGAAATGAAATGCTGTGACTTAAGCTGACTTGGTTCATTGGTTCATACATATCTTCTCATTTCCGGCCTGCTTGGCCAAACCAATTGGATACACGAATGTGGGCCAAAGAGGTCTTCTTCTCATTTTGAACAACTGATCTTGCCTTACGGCGTTGTAGAGAGGAGGTACGGGTAGACTTCTGGTTTGCGACAGATATGTGCCGCCGACATGTTGAACTTTTAGAGTGTTTCTTTGATTCCATCTATCCATCGTCGTCGTGGTCGACCTCATGGTTGTAGCTCTGAAACCTCAATGGAGTATGATTTCCCTGCAGGTTGATCATACGGCATCCTTATCAGATGATCTAACCAATTTATCATTTGTGCATCAGTTTAATAGTTAACCGATGTAGTTAGTCCTCATAATATTTTGAGAATTTTATACTTAATTATTCTTTCTGCTGCATGTCGTTCCCATTTCCCTGGCCTCGATCTTACGTGTGTATCTATCTAATAGGGTCCAGGTTTAACACCGATACCATAACGTCGGGATGTTCAGCGTGTTTACCAGCGTCTGTTTAGCGGGCAAAGTGACATTTGCCTGTTTCAGTATCAGTGCTAGCTAGCAGTGTACACTGTTTGTCTTATCAATTAAATATTCGATATCTCTGTCCATATAAGATCATGGACCAATCTGCGACCAAGGGATGCACAGGCAGCGGCCGATGACAGAGAGGGGTGGAGTTGGACCGACCGACCGACTGATCGACCAAAACACACACACAAACACACACACACACCACAACAACACACCACGACACACTACAACACACTACACCACACCACACCACACAACACAACAGACACACACAGACACACACAGACACACACAGACACACACAGACACACACAGACACAATAAGACACAGACACACACAGACACAGACACATGCAGACACAGACACATGCAGACACATACACACAGACACACACAGATACACACAGACACAGACACACACAGACACACCCAGACATACATACACAGACACACACAGACACACCCAGACATACACACACAGACACACACAGAACACAGACCGACACACACAGACACAGACACACACAGACGCAGAAACACACAGACACAGATAAACACAGACACAGACACACATAGACACAGACAGACACAGGCACACATAGACACAGACACACACACAGACACACACACAGACACAGACACACACAGGCACACACAGACACAGACATACACAGACAGACACAGACAAACACAGACACAGACACATAGACACAGACATACATAGACACAGACACACACAGACACACCCAGACACACACACAGAAACAGACACACACACAGCCACAGACACACCCAGACACATACAGATACAGACACACACAGACACAGACACAAACAGACACACACATACACAGACGCACACAGATACAGACGCACACAGGCACACACAGACACAGATACACACAGACACACACACACAGCCACAGACAGACACACACAGACACACATAGACACAGACAGACAAAGACACATACACAGACAGACACAAACACAGACAGACACAGACACACACAGACAGACATACACAGACACAGAAAGACAGACAGACACAGACAGACACAGACAGACACACAGACAGACACACAGACAGGCAGGCACGCATGCACACACATACACACCCATACATACATGCACGCGCGCATGCACGCACGCACGCACACATACATACATACATACATATATACATACATACATACATACATACATACATACATACATACATACATCCTCCCCCTATTTGTACGTCACTTTGCCGGATCTGATCGATAAATGAAGCGAGACAGCCCCGTATCATGTATCGATATTCTCAATGCAGAAACAAATCTCTCCGACCGCCCCCTAGCCACAGTTATGCTGGTTCCACGATTGTCATTCATCAGCTTTCATTGCGAATCGCCCGCAACAAAAGCTACTGACTCCGTTATCTAATATATTTGCGTAGCTATCACAGTGGTAGCGACGACAAAAGCTACTGACTCCGTTATCTAATATATTTGCGTAGCTATCACAGTGGTAGCGGCGAGAAAAGCTACTGACTCTGTTCTCTATTTAGTTTGCGTAGCTATCACAGTGTTAGCAGCAACAAACGCTGCTGACTCTGTTCTCTATTAAGTTTCCGTAGCTATCACAGTGGTAACGGCGACACAAGCTACTGACTCCGTTGTTTAATATCTTTGCATAGCTATCACAGTGGTAGCGGCGACAAACGCTGCTGACTCTGTTCTCTATTAAGTTTGCGTAGCTATCACAGTTGAATCGGCGACAAAAGCTACTGACTCTGTTGTCTAATATCTTTGCGTAGTTGTCACGATGGTAGCGGCAAAATTTCCCGGTTCGCTCACCGATAGCGACATGTTACAAGTCGACCCAGCTGAAAATTGATACCTGCAATACTATAAATGAAGATGTCACCTGCGGTTTCTACATCGAACAATGACTGCGATGAATTTCCAACGTTCTCTCTCTCCTGCCTTAATATTAAACACAGAAAGACTATTTTAAGCCCTTCTCGTGATGTTGCTCACTGGTCTATATAACTGTCATCTTCTTGCTTACCCGCCTACAAACTTTTCTTCCATTATTGCATTTAGCTAAGTACAGTGTCTCTTTTTTGTCAAAAATACTTGATTTGCCGAATTTGCATTTCTTTCAAGTGCGTACAACATCAGACATTGTGAAAATCACCACAGATTTGTGGTTTCCACTACATTTAATCCATCTAATTCATGTAATCCATTTGGCTTGGCTTGGCTTCGTTCGTTTTCAATCACCCGTCACCAAACCCTGAAAGGGCTTAAGTAGCAGAATGTAGTCCAGAGAACGGAATGCGTTGTGCCGTAGTTTACAGCTTGACTTGAGATATTTGCACCTTTCGATCCAACACATCCGACTTCAGCAATCATTTTTTGAGTACCGGGTTAGCATTCCCTCTTCGATCCCTTCTCCTTAGCCAGTTTGCCCTGCTGCAGCCTGTTATCCAGGATCACCGCGTGGAGGTGTAGAAGAGTCTTGGCAGCTTTGGTTCGCTGGCCCTGACGATAGCAGCGAGCTATGGGTAGCTGACAACTGCAGCTTATGCGCTGCTCAGCATCTTGATCCATCTAATCCATTTAACCCACGGCTCGTTAATATATTTTAATACTTGGCGCTAACTTTTATAAATTTCGCAATCGGCTACTGATTTTGTGTATTTTGGATATTTTTAATAGATCATCATCGTCATGTGACATGTCCTTGAGAAATCGTGAATTCTATCCCATCCCGTCTGAAAGATATTCCATCTCTTGCCATTTCCAAAGCCTTTCCAGGCATTCCTTGACATATTGGTGGCACTGCTTTGTTGGTCTGCCTCTGCCTTTCATACCTTCCATTACCATTCTCTCAATGCCGTTGTGTCTTTTGATCTGACCAGAGTATTTAAATGTTCAGTTGATGGTGGAATTTATGAACCAGTTTTCTTTCACCAACTCTAGTCGAATGTCTGGCTTCTTTTTTTCGGTTCGAAGTATTCTGAGAACCTTTCTATAATATTTCGACTCGAATTCTCTTCCTTGAAGTCCATTTTTCGCAGTCGTATACTACCGAAGGAAAAATACAGGTCCCCAAAATGTTCACTTCTGTTGGTTTGCTGGTATTCTTCCCATGTTTTCTCAGGTTGTGTAACCTCTGCATTGCTATTGCCAATCTCATTTTTGCTTTCCTTTGAGCAGACGCCATTGTGATCAAATATTTTGACTTTTTCTAACAAATCACAAAGCATTATCCGTCGATTTATTTAAATGTCTCTCCGGCCCGCGCTCTTGGATAAGTTGATCATGTCTGATCTATAAAAAAACTCCTGGACTCCTGCCATACACTAAGGAAAGGCGAATCAGCAGGAAATGAAACTGGTTACCCTCCCCGTGCAAATAAGCTGACCATATCCCAATGAAGTTTCTAACACTTTATCCCTAACGGCACTTCCTGCTTCAGGACTATCTTATTCCTTTGTGATAGCAATGTAGTTCAATTTTCCATATGATTTTCTGTATAGGGAAGATCGCTTACTCTATGTCGTGAAGGGAGAGCCGCTTACTATTTCTCGTGAAGGGAAGGTCGCTTAGGCTTTCTCGTGAAGGGAAGGTCGCTTACGCTTTCTCGTGAAGGGAAGATCGCTTACGCTTTCTCGTGAAGGGAAAATCGCTTACGCTTTCTCGTGAAGGGAAGATCGCTTACGCTTTCTCGTGAAGGGAAGGTCGCTTACGCTTTCTCGTGAAGGGAAGATCGCTTACGCTTTCTCGTGAAGGGAAGGTCGCTTACGCTTTCTCGTGAAGAGAAGTCGCTTACTCTTTCTCCAGAAGGTACGGTCCCTTACTCTTTCTTGAGAAGGTACGGTCGCTTACCATTTCTCGTGAAGGGAGGTCGCTTACTCTTTCTCGAGAAGGTACGGTCGCTTTCTATTTCTCGTGAAGGGATGTCGCTTACTCTTTCTCGAGAAGGTACGGTCGCTTACTATTTCTCGTGAAGGGAGGTCGCTTACTCTGTCTTGATAAAGCGAGGTCGCTTACTCCTTCTTGATAAAGGAAAGTCGCTTACTCTGTCTTGATAAAAGGTGGTCGCTTACTCTTTCTTGATAAAGGAAGGCCGCTTATTCTGTCTTGATAAAGGAAGGCCGCTTACTCTGTCTTGATAAGGGAAAGTCGCTTACTCTGTCTTGGTAAAGGAAAGTCGCTTACTCTGTCTTGATAAAGGAAAGTCGCTTAATCTGTCTTGATAAAGGGAGGTCGCTTACTCTTTCTCGAGAAGGGAACATCGCTTACTATTTATCGTCGCTTACTCTTTCTTGAAAATGGGAGGTTTTCTGTATAAAGGTCAGGTTTAGCGGGATGGCATACATAACCACGAGTTCCTCATGCAATTTGTCTCATTCATTGAGCTCTGCACACGTTTTGAATTGCGTTGTTTTTTACTTTTCAATTTAACTTTTAAAAAAGATGAGTTATTTTAGAGATTAAAATAAGCGAGGCTTTCCATGGTGCAATCGTAAGTCTATATCGTTGGAGGTGGAGACAAGGCGAAATACGTGAGTAAACTGTTTCGTCCCTGGCGAATGGAGAACGGCATTCCTGAGACATGTCTAGCAAGACGACAACCGTTAGACTTTCACAACGCCGTCATTAAATAAGCGTCAACTGACAGATCGTAAAGAATTACCAGCTGGAGACGTTTTAAGAATTTAGGTAATGTCACTCGTAAACACATTAAATATTAGTGGACTTAGTAGAAGGCAGCGCTGATAGAATTTATAAAAACAAAACAAAAAACAAATAGAAATTCAAGGATTTGTGGAAGAGAGGAACAAAACATCAAAGAGCTCGTGGAGACTATTTACTAGTAAGAAACGGTGTACATAAAATAAATTAAGCCAACCATTGTGTAGGCGTTCTTGTTTATTCAGAGAAAATATAGTTCATTGTCGAAACAACATACACCCGTAACAGACTAATATGCCTTTAAACAGTTACAACGGTAAACAGCAATGCTAAAGATATATACCCCAATGATAACAGCAATGAAGAAGACAAAGGTTAATTCTTTGATCGTCTTTCAGGAGTTATAAATGATGATGATGATATTAATTCATCACGTGCTTTTTTTTTTTGTTTTTTTGTCTGGGTTCGCCTAATTTCTATATCCCCCCCAAGGCGGTGTGCGTTGCACTGCGGTTTTTATTTTGCGGCTGTCGGCCCAGTGCATCCTATTTCGTCAGTCATTTTATGTAAGGGCCTGGTTCCTCCTGCCTTTTCTAAGGGTTTGCTTCCCCGGGGTAACGGCCGGTGCTGTGATGGGGATTGAACCCAGCACCTTCGCGTTGTGAGCCGTGTCCCTTAATCACTAGCCCAGGCGTCCGCTATTGATCACGGGTGATAATGACCACTGTCTATGTTCAGCCATTTGGAAATTTTTTTCCTTGAGCTCTGACCACTGAAATTGGCTAAAAACTGACTTGCGTGGTGATTTGGATTAAAGTGAGAAACCTTTTTTTGCACAATTTGCCAATCTCACTCTCTAGGCCTGAGCTACATTTTATCAGTGGCAAGACATTATCGAGACGACTGGAGATAGAGCATAATATGCTGATTTTTTTTCAGGGTTTACTCCTGAAGCCGTTCCCGTGAACAAGTATCCCGCAAGGCAGCGGGGGAGTGACATCGAATAGGTTGGAAATGTAGTGTGACCAGGACTAAATCTATATGCTTATTGTTAATTTTGTGTTTGAGTTCGCCTTATTTCTCTATTCCCCAAAACGGTGTTCGTTGCACTGTGGTTTTTATTTTGCTCCTGTCGGCCCAGTGCATCCGACTTCAGCATGCATTTTATGTAAGGGTCTGCATCCTCCTACATTGTCTAAGGGTTTGCTTCTCCTGGGTAACGATCGGTGCTGTGATGGGAATCGAACCCAGCACCCTCGGGTTGTGAGCCGTGTCACATAACCACTAGCCCACGCTGTCCCCAATGCTTACAACAAAAGTCACATGAAACTGTAAGTACCAAATAATGTTTCAGATATTTTCAAATTGTTGTCACATATTTAATGTCAAAGCCATCCGTATAGTGTCAGACACTATAATTAATCCGGCTTGTCTGAGACCCACAGGAGACAGCGGAGGTTATCCAGCTATATTGTGACGATGTGCGCGAACCAAAGATATAAATCTCATAAATTTTATCAGTGGCAATGACAACTGACTGCTGGAAATCCATTTGTGCCATCTTGACTCTGAAATGTCACATGATATAATAATAAGTATCACAGACAAGGTAATCAGCGTTACAGTAGACAACCGTCAAATCCACATAATGACTTAGTTCATATCAAATGTCATAGGAAAATAATGATAAACGGAATTGTCCTGCTTGCCTTTTGACGACGAAATATACAGCAGCTGGTAATAACTTGATTCCATCCATCCTACACACCAGTAGCACGTGTCCCATTCTCTCTATTTAAAGGTTGAATCATATCCAGTATGTAACCATGGCCTACTTTAGATATCTCAATACAAACCAATAAGTTTATTTTGAACGGTCATTTGTGAACACAAAAGGCGCCGCCATCTTGATCGCTATGTATATGGTCCCACAAATATGGTCAATGAAAAGAACGACCAGATGGTATTTGACGATTTTCGTGGAAGAATATTAAAAAAGATGATAATCACATGAATACTGTTCAAGAAGATTAACCCATAAATTATTAGAGCAAAACAGCACTGGAGATACGCTTAAACATGTATTAACTGTGCATGGATTAACAATTGCAAACATAAACACAAAAGAAATGAACATCAAAAGAATAACTGGTGGAACAACCCTGACAAAACATTACGAATTTATTACATATTAACTGATTCACTCCAGATTATTTTAGACTTCCGATTGCATACATATTTGAAATGTATAATTGCTGGTTGGAAATATAGTAAATTTATTTATAACTTGAGAGAAGTTGTCATTGAGAAGCTTTTAAATAAATATGGCGATTGTTGAAACCATTATATCCTTTCAGTAGCATTGTAAGAACGCTCACACGTCAATAAATCGTCCAGTAGCATTGTAAGAACGCTCACACGTCAATAAATCGTCCAGTAGCATTGTAAGAACGCTTACACGTCAATAAATCGTCCAGTAGCATTGTAAGAACGCTCACACGTCAATAAATCGTCCAGTAGCATTGTAAGAACGCTTACACGTCAATAAATCGTCCAGTAGCATTGTAAGAACGCTTACACGTCAATAAATCGTCCAGTAGCATTGTAAGAACGCTCACACGTCAATAAATCGTCCAGTAGCATTGTAAGAACGCTTACACGTCAATAAATCGTCCAGTAGCATTGTAAGAACGCTCACACGTCAATAAATCGTCCAGTAGCATTGTAAGAACGCTTACACGTCAATAAATCGTCCAGTAGCATTGTAAGAACGCTTACACGTCAATAAATCGTCCAGTAGCATTGTAAGAACGCTCACACGTCAATAAATCGTCCAGTAGCATTGTAAGAACGCTCACACGTCAATAAATCGTCCAGTAGCATTGTAAGAACGCTCACACGTCAATAAATCGTCCAGTAGCATTGTAAGAACGCTCACACGTCAATAAATCGTCCAGTAGCATTGTAAGAACGCTTACACGTCAATAAATCGTCCAGTAGCATTGTAAGAACGCTCACACGTCAATAAATCGTCCAGTAGCATTGTAAGAACGCTCACACGTCAATAAATCGTCCAGTAGCATTGTAAGAACGCTCACACGTCAATAAATCGTCCAGTAGCATTGTAAGAACGCTCACACGTCAATAAATCGTCCAGTAGCATTGTAAGAACGCTTACACGTCAATAAATCGTCCAGTAGCATTGTAAGAACGCTCACACGTCAATAAATCGTCCAGTAGCATTGTAAGAACGCTCACACGTCAATAAATCGTCCAGTAGCATTGTAAGAACGCTCACACGTCAATAAATCGTCCAGTAGCATTGTAAGAACGCTCACACGTCAATAAATCGTCCAGTAGCATTGTAAGAACGCTCACACGTCAATAAATCGTCCAGTAGCATTGTAAGAACGCTCACACGTCAATAAATCGTCCAGTAGCATTGTAAGAACGCTCACACGTCAATAAATCGTCCAGTAGCATTGTAAGAACGCTCACACGTCAATAAATCGTCCAGTAGCATTGTACTAAAGTTCACAAGCCAATATGTCGGCTCTGTGGCGTTGTAAGAAATTTCAAAGACAATGAAGAAATACAACAGACACCAGAGTAATCCCCAAAACATATTAAGATATTGATCATTGCCCAGCAGTAATGTCACAAATAACATCTCAAAAATTGAAAACAGCCAATAATTGTCACAAACCTAAAATAATTAGAAAAGGAAGTTATTAGAAAATAAATTTGGCACGAAATGATCAAACAATTTGTTAACACCAAATAAAGAAACGGAAGACACAAATACCCATCATCATCATGTAGTATGTCCTTGATCGAACATCGCCTCATCACAGCCATTCGATAGGGATCTCGACCAGCAGTCAGTCTACTCGCCTGCTTCATGCTCATGTTTAGAGTGTCCTTGATGTCTTATGTCCATTTACGTCTTGGTCGGCCTCTGCATCTTCTTCCTGGAACAATGGCCTCTAGAACTGCTTTGTCCAGTTCGTCGAAGCGCTTAATGTGGCCGAAAAACAACAGCTTCCGAGACATAACGTGGTTTATAAGCCAGTTCTCTACCACACTCAGATCTTGCAGGATTACTTTATTGGTTATTTTCTTCACCCAATATATTTTGAGGATTCTTCTGTAGCATTGTGTTTCGAAAGCCCTGATCCTCTTTCTTAATATCTGTATGATGGTCCGTATCTCGCCTTCGTACATCTTCATATTTTTGGTGTAATTCTTCTTTAGCAATATTTATTATCCGTTTTGTATTGCGTCTTGCTGTTTGCTAAGCAAACCTCTTGCAGCTTAGCCAGTTATTGCTTTTTTTTTTGGCTAAAGATATGCCTTTCTGGATTTTTCTAGCGAAGGTACGCTGTTTCAACCCTCGGATCGGGAAGGTATGTTCACCGGGAATACGCATACTTTGAGAATCTTCAATTTAAATTATGTTACCATTGTGACACACATTTTGTATACTATTCAGTTTCTGCATCCCTATGAACAATCGTCTCCATATTTCAATTGCGCTGTCCCCATCGTTTGTTATCAAAGAGCCAATGTATGGAAAGGAGTCCACGTTTTAAATGTCTTCACTACCAATAGTGATCTTGGATTGGGGTCTGCGTTTGCCAATAGACATTATGATTGGTTTTTTTTTATATTCATAAAAAGATTCTGATTTTCACTGTGCTTCTCGACGGACGTAATGTCAACTGGTCGACATCCTTCAGCTGTTATAAACCTAATCACCGTACGCTCATTAACTCTGGACGGATTCCGTATCACACTCGCCATGTTTTCAACGGTCTGCTGAGGAAACTATGAGTTGGAGGATAATGCAATTTTGCAAACTTGCTGTTTACACCTGAGGTGACGTCATCCTGCTCATCGTACATATGTTCACTTGGTGCAGTTAGGTCCAGTTTCATTTTAACACGCCCAGTAAGAGACCTATCGAAGGCATATAAGAGAAAGAGTACGAAAATATGGACAGATGTAGGGCTTATGTAGTGATGTAAATCAAGTGCAAGCTAGGTTTACAATCTCAACATACTCGGTTTGAAAATAACATCGTGTTCAGTTAAACTGAGAATGTCAAGGTTGTTTCTCCACGTACATAAAGGGTTCGCAAAAACTACTGTACTGAAAAACTGACATTGAAGCACAAACACAACACACTACAGACATACACACAAACGCATCCATTTACAGGCCAATACTTTCTGACATTACCTAAACGACTACGATCTGAGGGTTGAAAGAAGCGTACCTTCGCTAGAAGAATCCAGAAAGGAAAATCTTTAAACAAAACAAAAAAATCAATAACAGGCTAATGTCTAAGATGCAAGAGGCTTGCTTAGCAAACAGCAAGACGCAATACAAAAGATGTAAAAAATTTTGCTAAAGAAGAATTACACAAAAAATATGAAGAACAACTGATATCAATATGGGAATAATGCTCTAGAGATTAGATGAAAAAGTATCAAAGCAACGAGGTTAAAGAGATTAGAGCTTCAATCCTATTTAAATCGTTAATGAAAAAAAAGGATCCCTAATATTTAACGAGCATTTAAGACATCAATCACGGAAAGAACACTTCCAAGAGCATCGAATTTTACAAGTAATCTGGGACAAAAAAATATATCCCAGGAAACAGGAATTACCTGGAACCTGTTACACTAATTGAAGAAATATAAAAGGCTATAAAGAACATACCTAGAAATAAGACACCGTACATTCATGGTAAAACAACAGATACAACGTAAGCTTGTAGGAAGTCAGGACTGACATGACTAGAGAACATCTTGATAGCAACACACAGAGAAAGAAGAGTACCAGCCATGGACAACATAATAATGTTCGCTTAGGCGTCTGAAGACCGTTGTGTCGGTAGGCCCCATCCATCACCCATAACTGTGGCGTGGTTCCAGGTCTCGTCCAGGGTGGAGGGGGAGGTTGCTACTTGCTTGGGCCATACTATTTGGGGACGACCTCTTCTGCGCCTCCAGCTGGTCGGGTGAAGACTTTTGGAGCTGAGGAACGAATTGTGTAGTATCGTGTGGGCAGGGGTTTCCTGGTCCAGCCGAACAACATGACCGAACAAAGAAATTCGGCGACGGTCAAGTGTTTCTGAGATTGGGTGGGGGCCTGTTTTAGCATAGACCTCCGCGTTGCAAATGTAGTCATGCCATCGGATGCCCAGGATGCGCCGCTGGTTACGCATGTGGAAGGCCTCCAGTCTCGACATGTCATGTTTCAGCAATGTCCATGTTTCGGAGCCATAAAGCAGGACTGGGACCACGCAGGATTGGTAGATGCGGATTTTTGTCCCAGTGGAGATTTTGTCATTACTCCACACACGTCGAAGGTCCTGCAAAGCGGAAGCAGCTAGTCCGATCCGCCTTGACATATCGGCACATATAGGCAACTACAATAGGACTACAATAATACCAGTCCGGAAGAACAAAGGCAGTAACATAAACTGTAATAAAAACAACAGAGACATATGGTTGTTGGTCGCACAGTACAATTGTATGAGATAATCTCTAAACAAAGAGCAAGACAAACTGTTGAGCCTCAACTGAAAAGAAAACTTCAATTTGGTTTTCGTAACGGAATGCGCTTAACTGATGCCTTTATTACTGATGCATGTAGGCTCCCTACATGCTAGACATGATGAACATATATTTCATATACCAAGCAAATCCAGATCAACCGGACAGAGCCAAGAAACTAACGAAAAGACAACAGTTGAGAACAGGCCATGCCCCTTTCAAAATACCATCATCTGAATAGAATAGACCCATGAAATAAATATTTGTATAAATTGTGATGATGATGATGATGTTCGTCCATCACGCGTGATGATAGCTACTGTCCATGTAATGCCGTTTGTAAGACATTTTCCTTGAACTCTGTCCACTGAAATTGGTAAAAGAGTAACGCGCGGTGATTTGGAAGAAAAGTGAGTAACATGCGCCATTTAGCAACCTCACTCTCTCGTCCTAAGCTACTTTTGACCAATGGCAAGGCATTATCGAGATAACTGGAGATATAATTGGATGCAGATTTCTCTTTAGGGTCCACTGCCGAAGCCTGCCCATTTCTCTGTCTCGATCACGAGCATCTCCTGTCTGTTCAAGGCCAACCGACCTGAGAAACCATCTGCTTCCACCGCACTCACCATACACAACATGCTCTACACATCCCCACAACAACTGAGAAAGACGTATGTTTTTGTCCGGAAGGCATTGTGCTGTCAAGAGTTACCAGTTCACAGATATAGGAATTATAAACTTATTACATCATGATCGAAACAAACATCTCAAATTCCACCATGGAAAAAGCAGAATCTCAAGAGATGATATTAGCCTAAGTAGGAACGGAACGGGATAGATTTGGAAAGCACTTTTATCATGGAAGAATATCTTAGCAGAGTATGCCAGTCACAAACATGGAAAAACGTATATGAGTTAGTGAGTTGCCATAGCAAGCGAAGATGGCGGCAGCGTCATACATGTTTATTCATATGAGTGTACAGACCGATCTGACAAACTCTACCGCATGTAGGACACACGTAAACATCGATTCATATGAGTGTACAGACCGATCTGACAAACTTTACCGCATGTAGGACACACGTAAACATCGATTCATATGAGTGTACAGACCGATCTGACAAACTCTACCGCATGTAGGACACACGTAAACATCGTTAGTAATTGAGACGACTTGCATTCTTCGTGCAGCTCGATTTTTCTGTACCACCGTAATGGTTCACTGCTCTGCGGTGAAAGCATCATGTGTGATGGCAATGCACCAGGCTGAGCGGTTAGGAGCAAGCCGCTCCCAGGCAGTGACATCGATGGAGAAACTATTTAAAAACTTTGAAATTGCCTTTGTATCGTTTCTTTTGTTCTCATCCCTCCTCCCAGGAACACTGTCCTGTCTAGAGCTCACCATATAACAGTTGTTTAAGGGAGGCTACATCCAAAGACACAACAGTCTTGAGAAAACGGTAATGGAAAGTATGGTGCCGGGCCAGAGAGGCATAGGCAGACTAAGAAGGCGATGGGCACCAAGATGTCAAGGGATGCTTGGGCTCGAGCAGGCTGGAGATTTGGCAAGAGATCGAGTTTCTTTCAGACAGGCTGCCATGTGAGCGACTGTCCACAAAAAAACATGCCACGTGATGATTATGATGCATTAAAAACATAACAATATACAGACTCAGTGGGCGATCGTGAAATGTTTTTGTTTGTTTTGATATTTAGATTTTAATGGGCGGTAAGGTTAATGTACCCTCAAGAAAGTTATAAAAGTGGGCGACAAGTATCAAAAGGTTGAAGAGCCCTGCTTTAAAGGAATTCGGTGCATAGAACATTTATTGATCTGTGTAATGACATATAGAGGATCGATGACATGCGAATTGATTGCATCAGTCGTTTTAAGAAGAACCTGGGGAGGTAGAATAACCTCTAATCAGGCACAACATACTGATCCGATATGTTAGTCAAGGTCAGGCAAACTATACTGGCCAAGACCCATTCCCCGACTTCCCCGTAGTCCTCCCTAAAAACGGGATGTTCTTCTTGACAGTCTGGCTAACGAGGTGGGGGATCGACGTGATCCCCGCAGTGGTAAGCTTCAAGAAAATGAAACTAAACATAGTCCACCCACCTGGAGGGCCCCAATCTACGTTCATCAGCACGGTATTGCTGTGAGGAAAGCTACTGCAAACTGGCACGAAATGTCCTTTTCATGGGACACAAAAATGTAAACCCTTTTTCAAGCCATAAGGAAAGTCGATCAAACAAGGGGCAACTATCACTGCCTTCATCGAGCAGAACATGTGAACCTGTTCCGCACGAGAACGATCATACAAGATTGAATGGCCACTTACACAGGCTAAAATGGGCTACATCCCTCATGTGTATATGCGAACACTGAACACAGACAGCCAGACATATTCTGCACGACTGTTATTTTCTTAGCCAATTGTGTACTGAGCCCTGACCGACGGAGATGAACCTCCACACACAACTATTTGGAAGCCTTGAAGAACTATCCAAAACAGCAACCTTCATTGAGATAACGGGACTTAACACAGCAACCTTCATTGAGGGAACGGGACTTAACACAGCAACCTTCATTGAGAGAACGGGACTTAACACAGCAACCTTCATTGAGAGAACGGGACTTAACACAGCAACCTTCATTGAGAGAACGGGACTTAACATGTAGACGTAATAATTTTGTTTCAAAGTGGTTAAAGACAGAAAAAGAAATAGGTAACATCGTCCATCCGAGTATTCAGCTTTGAAAACAATCAGGTCGACAAATAGGAAAGACAGATAGAGTAGATAGACTGATCGGACGGACAGACATACAGATTTACAGTTGATAGATATAACAGACGGACAGGAAAGATAGGGCATGCAGCCAGTCACATAGGACTGGTAGATAGAGATACACCTACAGGACATACATACAAAACGGAAAGACATACTCCACATGACAGACAGACACACGTAATAGACAAACACATACACTGATATTTACACATTCACACACACAAACAGAACAAACAAACACATACACTGATATTTACACATTCACGCACACATACAAACACCAGGCAGACACACACACAGACCAGACACACACACACACACACACACAGAAACAGAATACACAAACACATACCACCGATCTTGCCAACTGAAACACCAATTCCCCACACCGCTTCACGTTGAAACAAAATGCAATCGCTAAAGAACATACGGTTTTAAACACTAGCAATACATCGTACATGGATACCACAAAATGATACACGCAACCGTAGACACACTTAGTATAATTGTACACACTTAACAAACACTTAACAAAACTCACAGGCGTAACTCCCCAACCGAAGCTGAGCGAGAACACACATCAACAACACGAGAACTAAACACACAGCTGATTTACAATTTCCCAACAACACTCACGCCAACCAGATGCCACTCACACGAGGTATAACTACTCTCAATGACAGGGGAAACCCCTAGCCCAAAAATAGCCTCCCTTCAGGCGCCCTGAGGGACATGCTGGATATCAAAATAACACGGCACAGTCTCCTGTATACGTGTGGAAATGGTTAAGTGGAGGAAGAGAGAAAGAGAAATAGAGAGAGAGAGAGAGAGAGAGAGAGAGAGAGGGAGAAAGAGAAATAGAGAGAGAGAGAGAGAGAGAGAGGGAGAGAGAGAAATAGAGAGAGAGAGAAAGAGATCAGATTAATAGTATGCTGTGTAGAATATGCAGGTGAGGCTGTGGGCTTCGTGTAGAAGCAGTACTTCTGTAGAATACTCTAAAACTTAATTTCACACCTCACTTTTTACACAAGCCATTCAATAGGTCTGCTGGAGGTGAAGTAGCGATTTCCGGTTTGGAAGAAAGCTGTTGAAACAATCAATACATCAGTCAATGCTCGTCGCTGCTTTCGGAGGATAGGCCATTAACAACCCTCTTCCAGCAAGTTCGATCCTGAATTGCCCTTTCTGCCTCTCCTCTCCAGTTGAAGTCCAGGGACCGAAGTTCATTTTCAGTCTTTTCTCCAAGTGTTTCTTGGTCTTCATCTTCCCTTATTGATTCGTTGTCTGAGATTGTCTTGTGACGTCTGATGGTACTTTCCGTATCCTGCGTCCTATCCAACCCCATTTTCTACATTTGATCTGTTGCTCTACTAGTTGTTATTAGCTTCTTACCCATATGTCTTCGTTCCTCACAATATCTAGCCAGCCTTTACCCTAAAGGTTAGTCCGAATTGTAGCTTCCTTATGGCTTTCACTCCACTGCGTCTAACTTCTCCTGTGAGGCCCTTTCTTTCCAAAGATCTTTGCTTTTGTGTCAATGTTTTAGTAACCGGCTTTGTTTTTATGGATCTAGATGGTTTGCCTTGATCCAACGAAGTATACTTTAGGTTAGTGTTTACCAATCGCCGGTCCGGAGAAATTTCCATCTTGTCCGTGAAAAAGGTATTATGACTTAAACCTTTAACTGCAGAATTCGCCTTAAGGGAAACTAAGTTCTATTACATTTTTCGCCGTATATTCGACTACCGATTAGATATGAGACGACTTGTTCAGCTCTGCCGGTGATCAAAATGGACGATCCATAACAACCCCGCCATGATGCTATATTTGTTCGAAGCTACATCTTGACGTTTCTTTCGTAGCGGGTTACAATGGCTCTTTCTTACATCCCCCTGCCGTGATGGAAAGAAAGAGTTGGAAATTCAGGAAGCAATGTAATTAAAATAAGGCGAGGCTGCGGCGGTGCTGTGGATTAGAATACGAGCGTCAAAAACAATTTTTGTATTGGACAGAAACCTTGCTTAGAAGAAAACAGAAACGAAAACTACGTGACAACATTAAAGCCATTATCGGCGACAACGGACAACAACAATATGAGCTAACAAACCACAGAAGAAGGGATGAATACAGAAAGCAGAGATGTGAACACGCACAGCAGTAAGAAAAGTTATTTGGCTGGATATCATTTAAGAATTCATCATTCGTCATCTCGCTCGTAGACAAGTCAGAAGAAAGATAAACACGGTTGTCATCTTAGTGCTTCCTTCGTTTCGCTACTCCTGTTATGTCTTTCAGTGCCAGGTTATGAACAGATCTATAGAACAAACCCGTCTGTGTGCCTCATGCACTGTAGCATTTACTGCCTCACATATTTCTGTTAGCCACCTTTTTCGTGGTATGCCATTGGCTTTGTATCCGTTGTATCTAAATAGCATTGTTTGTAGGGGGAAGTTGTGTGGTGGTAGCCTTGTTACGTGTCCAAATTGTTTTGGTTCCTGTATTTTAATGTAGTCCAATACTGGTGTTTTTCCCGCCAGTCTCCTGTTGTCATCGTCTCTGATTATGTTCCTCCTTGTTACGATCAATATTTTTCGCAGGCATTTCATTTCTGTTGTTACGCAAATCCTAGCACAGTATCTGAAAATACACATACATGTTTTTTGTGTATGTGTGCACAAAGCTTTCAGGGAGACTGTGCAAGAAGAAGACATAAAACACATAAAAAGAACGGCTACTTAAAAGAATAGCACGAAAAAAAAGAGAATGATTCATATTCATTCCTAATCGTTGTCTACTCTTAAGAGATTGGATAGTTTTATTAATAAATCCTACAGAAAGATTCTGTAGCTGCAGTGGCACGATAAGGTTTCGTACGTAACCTTATGTGAGAGAACAGAGTAAAGGCGAATTTTGGTAAGGAGATTGCGTTTTATATGCCACACACCGCGAACGCCTCAAGCCAGTATTACCAGGCAATCTCTGTCATGGAAAACACATAAAAAAGAGATACAGGAAGGCTTAGGCGTGCACGGAGAAGAGACACGAGGACAGAGCCAAAGAAGACAGCAGGGCATTGCAGAAAATAGCTTGGGACCGATTTGATTAGAGATGGCTGGTTGATGGTCGACACGGGCGGAGTGAGAGGGTTGGATGATGGTTGGTGCACCCCAAGGTGGTACGGGCAAAGTGAGAGGGTTGGTTTATGTTGATAAGGGCGAAGTAAGAGGGTTGGTTTATGGTATATGAATCCCAAGGTGATAAGGGTGAAGTGGGAGGGTTGGTTGATGGTCTAAGCACCTTAAGGTGATATGGGCGAAGTGAGATGGGTGGCGGATGGTCTATGCACCCCAAGGTGCTAAGAGCGAAGTGTGATGACCGACTGATGGCCTATGTACGCTAAGGTGCTAAAGGGGAAATGCAAGTTGGCTGGCTGATGGTCTATGCACACTAACGTGCTAAGGGCGGCGAAGTGAGATGGCTGGCTGGTGGTCTATGCACGGTAAGGTGCTAAGGGCGAAGTGAGATAGCTGGCTGATGGTCTATGTACGGCAAGGTACTAAGGGCGAAGTGAGATAGCTGGCTGATGGTCTATGCACGGTAAGGTACTAAGGGCGAAGTGAGATAGCTGGCTGATGGTTTGTGTACGGTAAGGTGCTAAGGGCGAAGTGAGATAGCTGGCCTATGGTTTGTTTACGGTAAGGTGGTAAAGGCGATGTGAGATAGCTGGCTGATGGTCTATGCACGGTAAGGTACTAAGGGCGAAGTGAGATAGCTGGCTGATGGTCTATGCACGGTAAGGTGCTAAGGGCGAAGTGAGATAGCTGGCTGATGGTCTATGTACGGTAAGGTACTAAGGGCGAAGTGAGATAGCTGGCTGATGGTTTGTGTACGGTAAGGTGCTAAGGGCGAAATGATATTGCTGGCTGATGGTTTGTGTACGGTAAGGTGGTAAAGGCGAAGTGAGATAGCTTGCTGATGATCTATACAGGATAAGGTGCTAAGGGCGAAGTGAGATTGCTGGCCTATGGTTTGTGTACGGTAAGGTGGTAAAGGCGATGTGAGATAGCTGGCTGATGGTCTATGCACGGTAAGGTACTAAGGGCGAAGTGAGATAGCTGGCTGATGGTCTATGCAGGATAAGGTGCTAAGGGCGAAGTGAGATAGCTGGCTGATGGTCTATGCATGGTAAGGTGCTAAGGGGAAATTGAGATTGCTGGCTGATGGTTTATGTACGGTAAGGTGCTAAAGGCGAAGTGAGATGGCTGGCTGATGGTCTATGCAGGATAAGGTGCTAAAGGCGAAGTGAGATGGCTGGCTGATGGTCTATGCAGGATAAGGTGCTAAAGGCGAAGTGAGATGGCTGGCTGGTGGTCTATGCAGGATAAGGTGCTAAAGGCGAAGTGAGATGGCTGGTTGATGGTCTATGCAGGATAAGGTACTAAAGGCGAAGTGAGATGGCTGGCTGATGGTCTATGCAGGATAAGGTGCTAAAGGCGAAGTGAGATGGCTGGCTGGTGGTCTATGCAGGATAAGGTGCTAAAGGCGAAGAAGACGATCGGCTTCTCTAGACCGGTCTGTACCAGAGCGTAACGATACTTAGTGCCACACACGAATTTAAACCTGGAAGGCGACTATTATTTAACGGCTGACATGCCCTGATGTATCCAAAGTGATTGTGAGTGGTACTAGGATATAAGTGATTGCATACCGTTGGCTTAACACACCAGTAAGACTTCCATGGTAAGTTGTTGCTATTCACGAATGGTTAAGCCGACGGACAGACAAAAGGGTATTTTATCGTTAGTGGTATTATAAGAGAGGGGTTAACCCCACGGACAGACAAAGGCGTATTTGGTCTCTAGTAGCTATCAGATAAGGGTTAAGCTGAGAAACAGACAAAATGGTATTTTATCTCTAGTAATCATATAAGGGTTAAGCCGACGATCAAACAAAAGGGTATTGAATTTCTAGTTACTATTAGTGAAGGGTTAAGCCGACAGACACGTTATTTTATCTCAAGTAGCTATCAGATAAGGGTTAGGCCGACGAAAAGACAAAAGGGTATTTTATCTTTAGTAGCAATCCGAGAAGCGTTAAGCTGATAGATAGACAGAAAGGTATGTGTTTTATCTCTATTATCAATTGGAGAAGGATTAAGCCGACTGATAAACAAAAAGGTATTTACTATCAAGTTGTTTTCACAGAAGGGTTAAGCCGTCGGACAGACAAAATGGTATTTTATCTCTAGTAGTTAAGGGTTAATCCGACAGATAGACAAAAGGGTATTTTATCGCTAGTAGCTATCACAGAAAGGTTAAACAGATGAAAGGGTATTTTATCATATTTGATGTTAATTCTACTTGTCGCTTCAACTGATTCACAGAGACACGACTACATCTGCCCCTGTGCTTCCTCCAGTCGTCCCGAATAAAATGCCTTGCCAAAGAATCAGAGAAGGTCAGTGCAGTTTTATATGGTCAAGTTACTAGCCCCACGTAATAATAATAGTTGCCCATCGCAAGCAAAGAAGGCGACAGCGACAGATGTATGAATTAAGATGTTATCGCGCGTGACTGTACAGTTCGATATGAGCGGGACAAACTTTACCACAGGTGGGGCACGCGTGGAGTGCCAGCAATCAGGTCGTTCTGCATTATGTCCTTTCGTTCAGCTCTTTTTTTCTGAACTGGATTTATGGCTTTTCCCCTCGCCGATGCGAGTCGTCTTTGTGATGACAGCGCTCAAGACTGACCGGTTCGGAGAAAACAATTCCCAGAAGCCGACGTCGAAAATAAAACTGCTCAGCCCCATTTGCGACATACCTGGTAAGTTTTAGAGGTCCTATTGTTTTCACAGAGCAACACAGATGGCGCCTAACAGGCTGCGGGTCTACTCTGCTCTAGTGTTTAATTCTATTAAGATGGACTCGTACATTGGTTAACCACCCTCCGTAAACGCTTGTTCCAACACAGCAGAGTATTGAGCTGCTCGAGCCTAGCCCGTTAAGCAAGAAACCCTGCTCCCGGGTACATCCAACTCACACCAGAGCTGGGATCTATACAGGGACATGCCCTCTGTAGAAGTACAGGTCGACTAAGAACTAAGAAGATCTAAGACCCGCAATTAGGAACACACACGATCAACTACGTCACAAATGTAGGATTTATTTTCTAAAAAAGAGTCCAGTAATAATTCACTCCACCTTCCAAAGAAATTATTGAGCGTCAGACTCTAAACCGCTGTGAGTGATACGATCTGAGAATCCAGAGCGGAGCTGCTGTAACTCCTCATAGCACCATTCTTATACTGGGGGTTGCTGTCAAGTATGTCGTAGTCGTGAGGGAGCCACTTAGCGCAGCGGTTAGCACACTGGCTTCGCATCTCAGTCATCCTGGGTTCATTCCCAAGTTGAAGAGGAAATGATTTTTCAGACCGCAATGGCTCCCGAGTCGACCCAGCCTTAAATGGGTACCGATTCAGTCCAGGAAGTAAAGGCGGCCGGCGTGATGCTGGCCTAATCATCCACTAAGTGGAGTGGGTTACAAAATAATATGGGACTAACACCATATTTCCTATGTGCCGCATGGCGTGACGGGATCTTTACTTTTCTTTGCACGTCATAGTCCAAGACCACAACCTTGCCTCTCCCTAACACATAAACTTCAATCTGATTTCTCACAACACATCGCAGAATTGATCGTCATATACAACACTTTCACCAAGAGTATCTATCTATCTTCTGTCCACGTATGTCGTTAGACGTCGTGGGGAGGTGCGACATGTTTTGTTTCATATTTTTTTGCCAGGTGGAAATCCACTGGTGACTTACCAGGTCAATCCCAGCATCTGTTAGCCCCTGGAAAATACGATCGCCTATTTTTGAGACTGGCGGAGGTGGAAGCGTAAATTAGAGCAAGGTAGACCTGCAGCCTATCAGGCGCCATCTAAGCCGCTCCGCTAACCACATAACCAAGACCTATTGGTATGACCTCACAGTCCCCTTTTTTGCGACATATTCTCTGTGGGGCTAAAATCCCTAGAATAATAAGAATAGATTTTTAACTTGAATTTTGCCCGAGCAGCGGCATTTAGGCCTACTCTTTTCTATTACCAATTGCTAAGGTATTTTTAACGTGCGCGCAACTGCACACGGGTGTCTGATCTCACTACTCAAGGATCAGGGGAAAAATTTACCGGATGATCCACGTGAAAAAATCTCGGCGAACACGCGACCTCCAGCACCCGAGGTGAACATCTTACCTCGAAACCACTGGGTCCCCCACTCGAGTCGAACACCTTACCTTGAGACCACAGGGTCCCCCCATCACCAAGAGTATTATCACTTAAATGCTGATTAACTTCAAACTCAAGTTTCCACTGCACCAATTTCTCCTCTCCTTGTCGAAGGTAACGATGACTAGATGGTAGTATTTAATCAAACCATTCTTCCCTTTCAGCCAATCAAATTTGGTGGAGAAGCCATTGACAACATCCTGCCAGCATACACGGTCCTGGTCTGCTCTTTCTACTAACTCGTTTAATCTCAATTCTTTCTCACATTCTATTTCCCGTGTGTTTTGTTGGTCTCTCTCTCTCTATCTCTCTCTCTCTCTCTCTCTCTCTCTCTCTCTATATATATATATATATATATATATATATATATATATATATATATATATATATATATATATATTCCCTTGAGGATTCCATGTAATAGTATGTCTGGACATTTTGGACGGTGCGTTCCGTAGAGTATGTCTTAAGCAGGCTCATTGCTTCGCTTAATTTGTTGTTCCTGCTGCTGCTGGTGGCTCCATTCTCACATGTCATCATTCCACATCACGTCCTGCCATTGTATGTCCATCATCCTTCGTAGGCATCTGTTAAACGAAAACTGGAGTTTTTTAACCTGCCGAAGACCAATGTGTCGAACCAAAAGGTGTTAATATCGTAGTCAAGCTGTAAACTAGCCACACAACGCATTATGTTCGCCAGAAAACATGCTGCTACTTGTAGCGCCATGTTCGGTGAGAGATTGAGCGCAAACGCAGACCAAGAAGAAGAAGAAGAAGAAGGAATCTTTGATGTATGGCCTTGACTGTTCTCAATGTACCCGCTCTATACATCAGCACCGACTTGACACTTGACGTTGAATATGCTAGACGTGGTGCGAATCTTGATTTCCCTGGATACTGAAGATAGTAAAGCACCAAATGAATTCTTCTCTTTGATTATAGTATCAACTGTGTTCACCTGATCACTTTTATTATCGATCCGACGCATTGATGGAACGCCTCTCTTGATTCTCGTCCGATTTATTTATGCAGTGTTTCTGTACAATTTGTGGATTTTTGTTTGTATCGAATGTAGCCATTGGTCGGATTTCACAAACATAATTCCAAGTATGTATCTTAATTCCACGAAAGTTTTCATCCCAGATGCAAACTAGAAACAGTCACATTATTTCATTCCAACCTTTCCCACATTATACATGCCCCTTTCAGGATGTCCATCCCACAATTGATAACTGACTGGACCAACTAAATGTAGCTGTGCATCTATCATTGTCTTGAAATCTGTCTGACCTCATTCCTGGATGATTTGATCTACGGGGAACTTATTACGTAACAGTATGCGACAGTTTTACGCCTAGATATTTCAATATATTCCGAGACACACATCGAGGGAAATAACTGGGTCAGTTGACCTTCACTATAGCTACTCAAGTAGAGCTTTGAGCTTCATCTTCTTTCCCTTCTATTCACTTGTGTCGTTAGACGCGCTAATGAGGTCCAGTTGTCTTTCGTGCGCCAGATGCTTCGTTAGACGCCCTGAGGAGGTTCAATTGTCTTTCGTGCGCCAGATGTGTCGTTAGACGGCGTGGGGAGTTCCGTTATCTTTCCAGTGCCACATGTGTCGCCAATGCTGTTGTTATTCAGTATTTCTTCAATATCTCTCTTACATTGTCTATTCATCTCTTCCTTGGTCTCCCCTTCATCTGTGTTCCTCTTGTCTGGCGTTGTAGATCCGTACAGCTGGTAGATTTGGTTGCTTTCTTGTGAGGTGTTCGAACCATTTTATTTTCCACCCTCCCATACAATCCATGCATGGTGTTTCACCTACCATATATCTGATTTCTTCGTTTTGTTTTCTTTCCAGCCTTGTGATCCAGACAGACGTTCTCAAACACCTCATTTCGCTTACCATGATTTTTCTTTCTTCCGTCTTTGTGAATCCATGTCTGACATTGACATTGGAGAGTTGATATAAAAATACTATTCATCAGCTGTCTCTATGCCTCCACCGGTATGTGTTTGTGTCTTAATAATGGTGAGAGCTGATAGACAGCCAGATTTGCTTTCTGTGTGCATGATTCCATCTCTTTGTACTTCCTTCAGTCTTGTTGGAACAAACTGACCAAGTATTTTATTACTCTGATCTGTTCAGAACTGTCCTTTTTTTCCTGAATATTTAGTGGCTTCTCTATTCTGTTGAATGTCATTGTTTCTGTCTTTGTTGTATTAATCATTATACTATATCTATTGCAGACGATAAAAGTTAAAGCAAAAGACAGTGTGAATATATTTATATATATATAACGAGAGAGAGAGAGAGAGAGAGAGGAAGAGAGAGATAATTAGAGCGAGACAGAGGAAGAGAGAAAGAGGGAGAGGAAAGTGAACTGTTAATCAATCAAAGCCAGTCTCTCCTCTCGGCCCCTATGTCCATTGGTAGCATCCCGTCAACATGCACAGTCCTGAGCTGCTCTTTCTATCTTTCTCCATGTGTAATCATTTAATCTTAGTTTCTTCTGACATTCTTTTCTTCATATATTTGTGGGTCTATCTCTCTCTCCCCTTGAGGATTCCATGTAATAGCCTGCTTGTCTATGTTGAACTGTGCCTTCCGCAGCATATGTCCTATCCAGTTCCCTCTTCTTCGCTTAATTTGTTGTTTCAGTGGATGTTGTTAGATCCTTTCCCATAAGTCTTCGTTCCTCACCATGTCCTGCCACGTTATGCCCATTATCCTTAGCAGGCACCTGTTAACGAAGGACTGATGTCTTTGTTCTATGACCTTGGTCGCTCTCCATGTCCTCGTTCCATACTTCTTCTTCTTCTTCTTCTTCTTCGTACGCAGTCAGACAGTAACCATTATTTTTTCGAAAAAAGCGGCGGTCATCCTGAGGCTGTCGCCACTGCCATAGAGCTTGTCTTGCAGTTCCACTGGTGATGGCCACATCTGCTCTCTCTGATCCTCGTATGTCGGGCAGTTCGGCAGCAGATGTTCAGCGGTCATTTTACCAGTACCGCACGGGCATTCGTCAGTACCACCTATCTTCAATTTGTTGAATAGGTGGTACCTCAGTCTATTGTGGCCAGTGCGAAGTCCGAAGACAACGACCTGCTCTCTTCGGTTCAACTGGTAATAGGCATCGTTTTTGGTGTAACCAGTATGTTCGGTTTCCCATTTGGTCATGTATCTGGCTTTGATAAGCCGTTTTGACTCTTCGTACGTCCTCGTTCCATACAATAGCACCGACTTGACACTGGCGTTAAATATTCTGACTTTGGTGTGAATCTTGATTTCTCTGGAGATCCATATGTGGTTTAGTACCAGGATTTCCCATATTTCACTTCCAATCCTAATCCTTACATCTGCATCTGTACCCCCGGATGTGTCTATTGTGCTGCTCAATGAGATAAAGAAGTGGTTAAGCCGTCGGCCTCGTAAATCAGGTGGTGTGGGTTCGACTCTGGACTCCGCCGTCTTTTTCACGGGTGCTTGATGCAGAGTTCCCTGCAACTCGTAGTCGCCTCATAGTCGTCTTGTCCTTGACTTGCCACTGGGGCCTGGCGGCACGAGACGAGAGAGTGAGAATTAAAATTATCGCTGTTAATCCTAACTAAAATATAGCGCTAGTAAAATAAATTATGCCATCATCGTCTACGATGGACGGCGGCCTTTGCCTTTTTTGATTTGCCATGTTTTAAAAGTGAACTGTGCCAATTTGAAAAACAAAATGTAATTAAAAATAATGCTCTCATCTTCTAACATAATTTGCAAAACGGACAGACAATCGTTAAAATGTCTGACAGAATATGTAACAACAGTTATAACCAGCAAAGACACAATAGACATTTAAGTTACTTGTGCTCCTCGGACGATAGACGTCTTTTTATATTGTACCAACATTTATAGCTTCATTGTGCAGTCTCTCACGTCTTTTGGTACAAATATATTCTAATAATGTTCCTAACATTTTCATGTCTTCTTCTTCCACATCCTATAATTCCTAAACGATTCCACCTATTTTTATTATATTTTTATGTCTCCTGTATCGACCAATTCTTCTTCACTCTCTCCATACTCTCTCTCTCTCTCTATGTCGCTCTATCTCTATCTCTCTTTCATTTCCCTACATTATCACTCGTTTACTCTTTACTACATAATCATTTCCCTCGAGATCACAATCAAACAATTCATTTCTACTTTCGATGTGCATTCAATCGTTCAGTTTCCCCCGTCCAAATCGTTTGTGTTCAGTACATTTGTTTCAATATCTCTTCTAAATCATTAGTCAGAGAGTGAACGAGAATGTTCCAATGACGGTATGTCAGTTAGGACAAACTAGGCCAAACGCGATTTATCAGATGTGGAGTACATTCTGATTGTCGATGTTATTTGTTTTCGTTTATTCTTTATCCCCGATGAATACCTTGTGACAGTAACATGAGTTTTATTTTGGTTCTGTCCAAGTTCGGTAACTATGCATAAAGAAAAAAAGTTGTTATCTACCTTTGTGAACGAGCTCGTTCTTGTAGATGGTCAGAATATCTTTCATTCAGACGAACATAACCTCCGATAATATATGAATGTTTCAATTTTCTTCTGATAGATACTTCTTATTCTTCTTCCTTCTTCTTCCTCCTTCTTCCTCCGTTTTCCTTCTTCTTCTTCCTTCTTCTTCCTTCTTCCTTCTTCTTCCTTCTTCTTCTTCTGCGTTTGTTCTCAATCTCCACCTACCAAGCCCTGAACAGGGATTTGCAAGTAGCAGGATGTAGTCCAGAGAACGGAATACGTTGTGAAGCTAGTTTACATCTTGACTACAATATTTGCACCTTTCGGTCCGACACATCCATCTTCGGTCAACGATAGATACAATATGAAGATTAATACAGCGAAGACAGAGCCAATGAAAATCTGCAGAATATGGAAAGCACTAAATATTCCGGTGAAAAGCACCGACAAATCTGATAAGATAATTCAAATACTTGGGTAGCGCATTCACACAGGATGGAAGGATGGACAGTGAGGTGGAATAAAACATCAAGAAAGAAAATACGGTTTCTTATCAGCTCTTACCTTTATTAAGACACAAATATATCCTAGTGGAGACAAAGAGATATTATCTAGTATTTTTATACCAATTCTCTGCTACCGGTGTCAGACATAGATTCTCACCAAAGCAAGTGGTTGAAACATCATAGTACGTGAAATGCGGTGTTTGAGAAAAGTTGTCGGGGCCAGAATGATGGATAGAGTACGAAACAGAGAGAACAGACAGAAGGTAGGAGCAACATCGTGCATTGAAAACACGGAAAGGCAGATAATAAAGGGGTTCGGACACTTGACAAGAACGCATCCAGATCTACCAGCTGTGCAGATCTACAACACCAGCCAGATAGGTTACAGAGCAAGATGGAGGACAAGAAAAAAAAAGAATAGTCGGTGTAGGTGAGACACTGAACAAACACGGAACAACATCAGCAATGGCGACATGTGTGGGACACGAAAGAAAACTTATTATTCCGCCGTCACCTACCGGCATAAGTGGATACAAGAATAATGAGATGATCCTTGACCTTTGACCGTCAGCACCGCTTTAGTGTTAATCAACAACAACAGTGGTCTGGAGGTAAGGTTTTTGACTCGTGTGGAGGTCGTGGGTTCACATCGCGGTAGACACCGGGGGTTTTTCTTTCTTGCGGATGATTTAGTAAAAATGTCCACTTATCTCTGAGTAGTGAGATCAGATATCCGTTTGCAGTAGTGCGCATGTTAAAAATCCCTTGGCGGTTGAAAATCGAAAAGAGTAGGCTTAACGACCGCTGCTCGGGCAAAATCCAAGTTTAAAATCGACTCAAATTATTCTAGGGATTCTCGCCCCACAGAGAATATATCGCAAAAAGGGAACTGTATGGCCATAACACCAGGTCTAAGTTATATGGCTAGCGGGCCGACATAGATGGTTTTTGCTCTAAATGAGGCTTCCACCGCCACCAACCCCCCCCCCCCCCCTCCCCACAAAAAAAAAAGGCGATCGAATATTCCAGGGGCTACCAACCGCTAAGTTGGTAATAGATACTGGGATTGACCTGGCTAGTTACCAGCGGATTTAAACAAAAATTTGAAACATAGGAGGTCACACCTCCCCACGACGTCTAGCGACACAAGTGGACTGAAGATAGAAAGGTAAAACAACAACAGCCTAGACTTACCTGTGATAAAAGTCGTGGAAGCTGTGCCGCTTGAGTTCGTTCTTGCGCGGTGCCCTGATTGCCGAATACTCACTTTCACATTTGTACGAGTACATAGCGGGAACCTCAGTCAGCAGGCCAACGCTCGAGCGGAACAAATCAACCAGGTTACCAATGGCGTTATTATGGCGTGTATCCAGGCATAAGGTGTAAAAATAGCTGAGCGGTTAGGTTGCGTATCTCTTACGGCGACGTGGCTTGGGTTCGAGTCACAGAAGCGACACAGTCAAATCTACCAAACATTACTAGCTACTGTACCACACGGTAACGCAGCGAGGAAAACAACTGGATTCACCATCTCATGACAGTTTTGACATTGTACATTGTCATGACAGTTTTGACATTGTACATTATAATCACCGACACTTCACATCTCCGACAGCGTTTGCAATGAAAGTGTTCACTGAACCTCACAAAAGTTGTAACACTGAACAATTACGATTCCACATCTCTGACGACCAAGATTTGTATAAAACGAATCACCAAACTTTATAAATGCTGCGATTAATGAAGTGTTTAACAATTCATCCTCGACAGCACTGTCTTCTGAAGGATTAAGTTTACCTTTAACCAGAAATAATCCTACGCTGAAAATAAAACAATATGAATTTGTTGACCAAAACACACCATCATGTACGTATTGGGGCTGAGATGTTTCTACACTAACGTACAAAACTGTTGATATATTTTTTGCTAATATGAAACGCAACAGCACGGGTCTGTACATCTGTTTATATATGTTGTTGTTCTTTGTGAATTACCACAATGAGTAGGTTTACTCTTTTGTGCGCCATGAACAAGACGTTAAGTGTCCGGTCGCAGTAGCTTTCCTCACATCCCGAGCGTGCTGATGAAGGTGGATAGGGGTCCTCCAAGCGGCTGTGCTAAGATTGGCATCATCTGCATGGCACCACTACTACGGGGAACACTTCGATTCCCGCCTTGTTAACAAGACTGCCATGAAGAAGGTCTGTTTCCAGGGAGAGCTGCATGGGAGTAAGGTGGGGTAATAGTCAGTATATTTTGCCTGACCCTAACTAACATTGTCTGATCAGTATATTTTGCCTGACCCTAACTAACATTGTCTGATCAGTATATTTTATCTGACCCTGGCTAACATTGTCTGATCAGTATATCTTATCTAATCCTTACTTACATTGTCTGATCAGTATATTTTATCTGACCCTAATTAACATTGTCTGATCAGTATATTTTATCTGACCCGGGCTAACATTGTCTGATCAGTATATCTTTTCTAACCCTTACTAGCATTGTCGCGTCAGTATGTTTTGCCTGACCAGACGTTAGTGTCCTCTCAGCGGCCGTTCTGTGTATGCCTTTCCATGACGATCTCAATTCTTTTCGCCAGGCTACACTAGTGCAGCCTGTATCTAGGGCCGCCGATTGGAGATGCAATAGAGTTTATTCCGCTCTGGTTCGCTGACACATGCCAGCAGCCAGCTAAGAGTCACTGGCTGCTCTCATCTCACTCACTGTTTGCTGTCCATTGATGCATTGTATTTGTCAAACGCACATAAGGTATTCTTTTCTTTCTCGTTCCCTTCAGTATAATGATGAGCACCAAATATGATATCGAAAATATAAGGCAGGGTTTAGCAACCGATGTTCGCGTATATAGTGAGATCACGGAACAAGGCCGGGTTTATCAACCGATGTTTGCGTATATAGTGAGATCACGGAACAAGGCCGGGCTTATCAACCGATGTTTGCGTATATAGTGAGATTCTGGAACAACGCCGGGTTTATCAACCGATATTTGCGTATATAGTGAGATCACGGAACAAGGCCGGGTTTATCAACCGATGTTTGCGTATATAGTGAGATCCTGGAACAAGGCCGGGTTTATCAACCGATGTTTGCGTATATAGTGAGATCACGGAACAAGGCCGGGTTTATCAACCGATGTTTGCGTATATAGTGAGATCCTGGAACAAGGCCGGGTTTATCAACCGATGTTTGCGTATATAGTGAGATCATGTCACAAGGACGGATTTATCAACCGATGTTCGCGTATATAGTGAGATCCTGGAACAAGGCAGGATGTATCCACCGATGTTCGCGTATATAGTGAGATCCTGGAACAACGCCGGGTTTATCCACCGATGTTCGCGTATATAGTGAGATCCTGGAACAACGCCGGGTTTATCCACCGATGTTCGCGTATATAGTGAGATCATGGAACAACTCAGCGTAGAGACGGCGCTTCGGAAGAGAATAACAAGCAGAAAAACACAATATTGTGGTCATGCTGTCTACTTAAAGTTATATTGGAAGGAAGAGTGGAGGGAAAAAGGGCTAGAAGACGGCAGATATGCAGATGGTCAGATAATATAAAAAATGTGTACGGGAAACAATCTGGCTGAGTGTACTGACATGTCACGGGACAGAGATAGATGGAGATTCATTACCGTCAACATCAGCTGCGGAGACGCACTTGATGATGATGGTTTGCGAAATTTTTTTTTTTTTTTTTTTTTTTTGCTTAGATGTTTGCCTCACTAGTTTCTACTGGCGGAGGCGCGCCATTTTCCACCCTAGACCGTAGTCCATTGGGCGATATCAGGACGCATAAACCAGTGCTTGGATGCATGTGTGCGTCTGTATGTACCTATGCTAGGTTTGTGCGCCCTCAGAAGCTAGCCCAACCAAAAGTGCAATAGAAGGGCCTCACCATGAGGGCGCGTGTGAAAGATGTGCAAAAGTGTGACTGTAGGACAGAGTCAAATGAAACAGATTGAGGTAAGAAGAGATCGCCTTCCCCTGTGGATGTAATTTTGGAGTTGCGCTATTTGTCTGTATGGCTTCTTTCTGAGGTTTTGATAAAACTATATGGGACAGAAAGGGCCGTGAATAATTGACAGCAGACAAGCGGCACACAGCTGGAAGCTTGCTTCAGGGTAATAGAAACGGAGTTGTCGAATCGATTATTTCCAGCACATCTGGAGGCCCTGGAACCATGCTGCATTCTTGCAGTCTGACTGATAGAATAGGGATCTAAGAAGAAAGGCAAATCGTTCTCCACAAAAGTGCCGTGATGGAAACCGGATGTTTCCTACCGAAAGATGCAGACAGCGGAGTTCGCTATTAACTACGACAACGCAAACAAAACGTCATTTTGGCTTGGCTTGGCTTCGTTCATTCTCAATCTCCCACTACCAAACACTGAAAGCTTAAGTAGCAGAACGTAGACAAGAGAACGGAATGAGTTGTGTCGTAGTTTACAGCTTGACTGCGATATTTGCACCTTTCGGTCCAACACATCCGACCTCAGCAAGCATTTTTTGAGTACTGGGTTAGCATTCCCCCTTCGATCCCTTCTCCTTAGCCAGTCTGCCCTGCTGCAATCTGTTATCCAGGATCACCGCGTGAAGGTGTTGAAGGGTCTTGGCAGCTCTGGTTCGCTGGCCCTGACGCTAACAGGCGAACCAGAGCTGCCAAGACCTTCAACACTTCACGCGGTGATCCTGGACTAACAGCTTGCAGCAGGGCAGACTGGCTACAGAGAGGAAGAAGAAACAATTAGTTACAAGAAGTTATCAAAAATGCCCAAAACAACGTAGCAGGTAATTTTGAGCATAAACTGTGCGTTTGTTAGTAGGCAATAGATCGGGGACATATTTAATTTATACTGCCGGGGCAGATGGGGCTTATGAATTTGGGAGGGCATAATATCTAAGGGCAGTATAAAGGTATTTTAGTAGGTTCCAATGCAATAGTTACCGTCGAGGATGAA